>JAQPPZ010016726.1:18717500-19317500 GCA_028583015.1 Wollemia nobilis
GATCAAGCAAAACAAAGCTACTAAAAACTCTAAACCGTAAGCAATGATATGCAAACCATGGGAAACACTCAATTAAGAATAATTAGGGCCTCCCCCAAGCCTAGAAACTAGTGAATGACCCTCTTGAGAAGAGAAGTGAAAGAAAATGGATCCCACTCCAAAAAAAATCCAACCCCCACATCGAAACCACCAACCAGGTGTGTCTGATCATGCAACACTACCCAAGAAAACTTCTTGGGACACCTAAAGAAGAAATAGATAAGGCCTTAGAGACCCTCCAGGCACCAAGAAGTGGTAGGAAGGGCAAGAAATTCTAGGAAAACTAGGATATCTATCTGGAAATCACAACACAATAAAATATCCATAAGAAAACCCTAGGAAGAGCCAAGGAGGGATCGAGAAGATGAAGATGTGACCGCTCACCCACAATGAGAGGTCTCTTGTTCCTGCACTGGGGCATCTCCTAAGCACACTTCGGATCCACTAGAATAAAATAAGATCTACCTCCTCTTATCTAGAACACCACAACAAGAAGAAAAGGGTTTGGAAACCCTATAGGCACCAAGCAAAATTAGGAAGGGCCAAAAGCCCTAGGAGAACTAGGAGATCTACCTAGAAATTCACAACAAAGTAATAAATCCACAAAAGAGCCCAAGGAAGATCCATAGAGGGAGCAAGAAGATGAAGAGGTGACCTCCCATCCATAACAGGAGGTCTCTTGCTCTCACATCATGGCATCTCTTGAACACGCTACGGATCCACCAAAAGAAAATATATCTACCTCCTCTTTCCTAGAACACCATAGGAAGAAGAAAAAATGGCCAAGGAAACCCTCTAGGCACTAAGATGTGGTAGTGTTAGTCCAAAATCTGCCACAAGAAAGGATTTTATAAATGCACCCTAGACCTGGCCAACATTGAAAGGCTGGAAGCAAGAAATGGCTCCCAGACCAATCTCCAGAGTGGGTCGGTTCCCTTTACTAATCTAAATTTATGTTTGAAGATAAGGGTTGCTGGAAAGAAATTAAAAGTTGCAGAAAGAAATGGAAATATGGCCGCAGGCCGGAGTTATGGGATCGGAAGAACAACAAAGCAGAAAACTTAAAGTGCAAGCAACAAGAAGCAACAGAATATAATGACTCAACTCTCACACAACTGTATGCAGAAAATCTCTCCAAGATTACACTCCAAGAATCATATCCTTACAAGCAAGATTCAAATCCAATATGCAGAATTTGAATGTAACAGCACTTAAGGAATATAAATTCGATTAGAAATGCAAAAGGAACAGAAAAGACAATCACCCAAACAACTGCTTGAAAAATCTGAAGCCAATACTTTATTCTCGCAAATGCACTTCCAGTTTTTAGCAAAACTTCCAACCTTTCGAAATGAGAATTACATTGGTTTTTATAGAGGTCCGTCCTCTTTGCAGCATTAAATATTTTAAACCGACCTTCTTGAGATCTACAATTATGCGAAGGAAACGAGGAACATGATCCCCTTAATTGCAGTCTCGAAGAAACAAAAATTAAATGCAATGAAACGTTCGCGGTCCTTCATTAAATTCGATTCTTCGAACATGTGCATGAAAACCGTTGAATTAATCCACGAACAACAACTTTGAACCAATAAATCCTTCAATTTTGGTGGCCTGGGTGCTTCTTCGACCTTGACTGCCTTGGAAATCCACGAATCATTTAATTCGGGGCAGCATTAAATCATCGAAACCCAAAAATATCTCCTCGGCCGTTCATACTGCACTTGGCGGGAAAACAGGTACAGGTCGCGAAAACGCGACGGGTCACGAAATCGTGACATATTTTTATGCCGTACGCTTCGCTGCTGAAGACCCGTAGAAAATGGAACATGTAGCGATTTCGCTACATGTTTCCGTCGTTGGCTCCTCCTCGCGCTCGCTCAGAAACGGAACATGTAGCGATTTCGCTACATGTTTCCCCCGAGCCCCCCCCCCCCCCCCCCCCCCCCCCCCCCCCCCCCCCCCCGCCCTCTTCTCTCCGTACCAATCGCCATTTTCCGTCGCGATTCGCTGACATGTCAGCGACGCGCTGCAAGTTTTCAACTTTGTGCCTTTGAAGCCGCCCGACCCGCGATTCCGGAACACGTCGCGATATCGCGACGGTTCCGCCCAACCTGCCTGCGTTGACCGCGATTCTGCAACATGTCAGCGCATCGCTGCAGTTTTTTGACTTAACCATTTTTTGCTCAATTTTTCTCCTTTTTTCGCCCAAGCTGCATCAAAGCTGATATCAAAGGTCAGATTTCCAACAATACACTAATGCATTAATCAATGAGAATCAATGTGGCAAAAATGCCAACATTCTTGGCGGCTCGCGGGGTATACAGCTCGCTGTATGCAAGAATCCAAGCCTTAGTCCATTGGGCACAGAGTCATATTGGAACTGTAAACTAGCCATGGTGGTACATGTCAGGGGACTGCTGCAAAACTTCTTCTCGCTGAAAACTAGAACCGGAAGAACCTGCATAGAAGCGGTTATAAATTGAAGAAATGGAATGTGATGGTGGAGTGAGCTCCTGCGATTGCGCAAGCGGTGACTGCAATGGAGTGATGTGGAAGTAAGCAAGTGATGAGATAGACATAACAACATCATGTTGATACACTACCAGCGGCAATAGATGGAATGAACGAATGGATGGAACATAAGTGGAAGTTTTGAAGCGTGAAATGAAAATGAACTAAGCTGGAAAATAAATGCTTTTTAAAACAAAAACCAAACTGAGAAGAAAGGGATAAGAAGAAATGGGAAAAATAGAAAAGGGGAGAAGAAACAACAGTCGTGGCTTATTCTTTTTGTTTTTTTATATTGCAGAAGGAAAAGAAACAAAAGAAGGAAGAGGAAGATGAGGAAAGGAAAGAAAAAGGGAAGGGAAAAGAAGAAAGTGCTAGGAAGCCACCAACTGCTGGGAAAGGAGGAGACAAAAGGGAAACAAACACCTACAGCCCACAAGCAACAAGAGCCAAGGTGACAACAAAAGGCAACACATATATACATACTCTTTTCTTCTTCTTCACTTCCTCTTTTTTTTTTTTTTTTTTTTTTTTTTTTTTTTTTTTTTATATTATATACAAACTCAAATTGAACTTGCGAAGTCATGAAAAGTAGGCTTTCAAATGAAAGCCATTAACTGAAATTGGAAGTGGGCTACCATCCATATCTTCCAAATAGAAAGAATTAGCTGCACCAGTGCTGGAAATACGGAACGGACCCTCCCAGAATGCATCAAACTTCTTATGATTGCCAGGTTTAGCTTTATTCTCATTCCATTTCAGCACCAAATCTCCTGTCTTGAATGGACGGGCTGCAGAATGCTTATAAAACCACTTCGAAATCCCTTGTATGTGCTTGTCAAATTCATTATACGCTTTGGAACGCTGCTCCTCTAATTCCAACAACTGTGCTATTCGCAGATCCAAGGAACTCAGTCCTGTCTCATCATCTTGAAAAGACCGCAAATCGCTGTAATACCGGCAACTCAAGATGAACCGGCAACCTTGCTTCTTTGCCATAGACTAGGGCATATGGTGAGGTTTTAATGGACTTCTTGACGGAAATCCCGTCTCGCCCATAACGCCCGATTCAATAACAAGTGCCATGATCTTTTGTTCTCTCCCAATGACCTCTTCAAAATTTTGAGCAAATTTTTGTTCGTTGACTCTGCCAAGCCATTTCCCTGTGGATAGTAATTGGAAGATGTCTTAAGGAAAATGCCAAACTTGTTAGCAAACTCAACCAGTTCAGCTCCAATGAATGGAGTTCCATTATCTGTAATGATGGCGTCTGGAACACCAAAACGTGTAATCAAACTCTCAACAAAAGAAATCACTATAGATTGATTGGCCATATTTGTAGGTATGGCTTCGCACCACCCGGTGAAATAATCAGTAGTCGTTAAGATGTATCTCGTGACCACCGAGGAATTAGGATCAATTATTCCAATAAAATCCAACCCCCATTGCCGAAAGGGTGCTTCAACTCCGAATCGGATGCAAAGGCGTAGCCGCATTCCTTACTCTTCCTGCATATCTTTGACACTTATCACAAAGCTTGTGCAATCTTGAAAGAATCTGAGAACAGGGTCGGCCAGTAGTAACCAGCTCGAATGATTTTCAAGGCCATCGGTCTTCCTGCAAAATGTCCTCCTGATAGACCGGAATGGAACTCTTCCAAGATCCTATCCTTGTCTGCTTGTTTAACACACTTCAAAAGAACACCATCAATATTTTTAAAAAATAAACCATCTCGAAAACAAAACATACCGCAGAGCTTGCAACCGAAATCTCCTCCTCTCGAGAAGCAAGCCAATTGTGATGGACATCTTCCAGCTTGTGAAGTAATCAATCGTGTCCTCTCGTCCAATCTTTTTCCGTAATTAAGAAATTCATTAAATTGTCATTACCAAGCAAGAGCCTCTCCCCGATCTTCGCATACATCAAATGCCGCCATCTTTGCTAACTCGTCGGCACGTAGCCTTTACCACGCACTAATTTAGTTGGGTGAATTTCTACATCAAATTCCCTGGATCTTGGTGACCCAACCAAAGACGTTTATCACCCAACTCTCCTTGAAGAATGAAATTTCTCACATCCTGGGTGAAGCACATAAACAAATGTCCCGCTCTCGGGAAATAAAATGTTTGAATTTCTTCAGGGATTTCATCACAAAGATATACCTGTTTCTCAATAAAATTGTACTTTGCTTCGTGAGGTAAAATGACTTGGCTCGTAAAAGCAATGGGCCTTTCATTCCCATCATCTCCCTTTTGCGTCAAAACCGCAGAGATAACCGTCATCTTCTCCAACCGCATATAAGATGAAATCCTTGGAGTAGTCGGATTAATCGAGACGGGGGCCCGCACTATTCTTTCCTTGATCTCCCGAAATGCGTCCTTTCTTTGAGCTGTCCATTGGAAAACTGCATCTTTCTTCAACAATTCAGCCATTGGTTTAACAACCTGAGCAAAATCAACAATGAATTTTATAATGAAATTTATTTGTCCAAAGAAAGATTGAAGTTCCTTCTTGTTTTCAGGGAGTGACAATTTCTTCAGTGGCTTCAACACGGGCCGGATCAATTGCTAATCCATCTTCGAAAATCACATGACCCGAAGCTTACCCTCTTTTACAAAGCAAACACAGACTTCTTTGGATTAATGGAGATTCCGAATTCTCTCGCATTTCTCAAAAATCAGCCTCGTGTGAGAACAATGGTCTTCCCTTCTATGTGAAAATATTGTCATGTCATCAAGGTATATTACAATGATCTTGTTCAACAAATCCTTGAAAGCAATGTCCATAGCTCTTTGGAAGGTAGCTCCAGCATTTGAAAGCCCAAAGGGCATTCGCTGATATGCAAAAGTACCCCACTTCGTGGTGAATGCTGTCTTAAACCGATCTTCATCTTTTACCCGGATCCGGTTATACCCATAAAATCCATCCAAACAAAGAAAAACGCTGTGCACCAGCCACAACATGCAATATTTGATCTATTCTTGGCAAAGGATAATGATCCTTTAATGAAGCACGGTTCAAATTCCTGAAATCAACGCACAATCTAATATCTCCATTCTTCTTACGGACGGGGACCAGATTGGCAGACCCATGTGGAATGCTTGACCGGATAGATGATCTTAGCTTGCAGCATTTTAACAAGCTCAGCCTTCATCAATGCCTCAATCTTTGGGTTTACAGGTCTCTGCTTCTGCCGAAAAGGCCTAACTCCTTCTTCCAGTTCAATTGTATGCTGTATAATCTGCTTGTTATAACCCTTCAAGTCTTTATAGCTCCAAGCTATAATATCAGAAAACTCTTTACAGAGCTGCCTGATTTTTTGCAGTTCTTCTGGGGTTGAGTCAGTGCCAACCTTAATCACTTTGTCAGGCTGAAGCTCTAACTCCATGAATTCCTTTCTATCAATCTCCATTCGAGGCTTTCTCGGAATGATCATGTTGGTCAAACAAGCTCTCCGTAGTTATTAGACCCTTTGGAATATGGTTATTCCTTAATTGAATAAGACCTTCGGCTTCCTCATCTTCCAAAGTTCTCGCCTTCAACACTGCAGCCTTCATGTATCGGAAATTAACAATCCGCTCATCGGTTTCAAAGACCTCGCCATAAATTTTCCTTATCTGGCACACTGGGTCTGTATACCATTCTCACCTGTCTTGGGCTTGTTCACAACTTGATCAACAGGAGAAAAGTTCGCTCCAAGAGATGCTAATAAGTCAGCATGTTTATTCATCTCTCTGGAAACAACTTGAATATTAAGCGCAGTGAAAAGTTCAAACAAATCCCAAACCTGATTACGATATGCTTTCAGATAATGCTGCTTTGAGATGCATCTATTTGTGACCTGATTTACAATAAGCTCGGAATCACCAAAAATATTGAGCCTGTTCTATTCCTAACTTCTTTGCTTTCTTCGGACCCAAGCACAATGCTTCATATTCAGCAAAGATTATTAGTACAACTCCATGTAAGCCGATATGAATAAGTTCTCTCGTACACCGAAGGAGAAATTAACACAATACCTGCTCCGGCACCATTCCCGCATCTAGCTCCATCGAAATACGGTTGCCATAACCGATCTCGTAACCTCGGTCCGATCAACCGGGTTAGACAATTCCCGCTTTGTCTCAGCCTCGTGTTTTCGAATGGCATAGCAGCCAATCTCTGTCTCCATCATGGCATTGAAGTTAAGCATTGAAAACCGGTCTTCCAACTGAAGATTGTTTAAAACTTCACTCATTAAAACAACATCTTCGGACTCTTCAATGAGCATATGGACCGACTGCATGTCTTTTCCAACATCTTCCAACTTCTCAATGTGAAAAGGGGAAGGCTTTTCATTCTGTATTCTGAGACGTCTATTCTTAAAAGGAATTTCCAGATGGGAATAATCTAATGCCAGATAACCCCCTAATTTTGCGGTAAATTCCCTGGATAAACACATGCTAAAATAGGGCTCTAAATCTACTACAACAATTTCTTGAATAACAGTGATTTGGGGCATTGTATGCAGGACAATGGGTACATCTTTAATGACACCTACTATTTTTACAGGCATACCATCCAATTGCAGAACTCCAGGACTACTCCGGGTATACTCCATTCCCATAGCTTCACAGACTCCCTTGGGCATGACAGTGGTTGCGGCTCCAGAATCAATCATACAATTGTGTACAACCCAACCTTCTATTTGCAATGACAAGTAAAAAGGAGGAGGTCTGTTCTTACCAGTAATAGAGGTGGTTAAAGTTTGGGCATAGACGGTCTGGGTAGGCCCTATTTCACTCTCCTTCATAGATTTCAATGACTCTTGTAATAAATCTACTTGACCAGGTAATTGCAAAGCGTCATAAAGGCTTACCTTAGCAGGGGTCTTTTTAAGATCATCAACAATGTTGTATGAAACTGCAGCAGAATTTTTCATCTCAACGAAGTTGCTCAAATCTGGTCCCGTATCGTTGTGTAGCTTCCACTCTTAACCTCTTGGTCGTTGATGGATACTTCAATTTTTCACGTGCCTCGCTCCTCTCGCTTCCGACCTCACCGGTGCAGCGTGCTGCCTTTTCTTGAACTCTGTTAAAAGTTGGATCTTTGGGCAAAGGCTTTGGAGCTAGCACAGGAGCTTTCACTGGCCTTTTCACTTCAACCGGTACTCTTAACGGCTCTAAGTCAGTAGGATCAACATTCATAGGCTTCTTTCCAGTCCTTGTTAGAACTGAAACTTGATCTTCCACTGCAGTCATCAAATTATAACCAACTTCTGAGATCATATTAACATGGTCACCCCGAGGAGCCGGCCGCCAAGGTCTCGCACATAATTTAAGTGAACCATACATGTATCCTCTCCGTGAGGATCATTACAAGTCGAGCACCAATATACTCCATCCGCATGGGCTGCATCTTCATTTGCTAGAACAGCTAAGCCCTTTTCGTGTGCTTTGCTTGTGGAGGCAACTTGATCTCTAGTAATTTGAGGAGGTTGAAATCTCCTTGGCTGGAAATCTCTCTCACTGCTTCCTCTCAATGAGTGTGATCTTATTTCCCATGGCTCTAATGGCAGAATTTGCAGACTTAACCTCTTGCAATAATGTTGTATATGGATCAGGGTTTGCAGGTGCAGGAGGTGCTGGTAAGGGCAAAGGAGCTGGTGGTGCTGGCAAAGCTGGAAATGCAGTGGAAACGGGAGATGGTTGAATGCTGGGTGCAGGGAGCGGTAAAGGAGTTAAAGCAGGCAATTGAGGAGCTGGAACAGTTGCAACCTGAGGTGCTTTAGAACTCCATGATGGTGTAGGATACATAGCTGGCATGGGGTGTGGTTGTGAACCATATAAATATTGAGGCAAATCTGGAATAAGAGGCATAGTTACCTTTGGAGGCAGTCTTCCTACAAGAACCAGATCAGCTTCTGCTTTAATTGCTTGTTCAAAGATTTCTGGAAACGTTACCACATTAGACTGCCGAACCGCCCAGCCGATATCTGAGTGAAACGCTCTGAGGTAGTACATCGCAGCTAATTCATCAGCAGGCCGAATACCATCAGGAATCCTTTGCCAAGTTCTGGTAAACCGGACATTAAAATCAGGTATCTCTTCTTGTGGATGTCTCTCGTATGACAAGAACCGATTTAATAATGAGAAAGGGTCAGCCTTTTCATGAAAATGTTTAACCAAAAAATCATCGAACTGATCCCACGATGTTATAGTGCCGGAGGCGTAGTTCGCACCAAAACAGCGTTTACCTCTCAAAGAACACACTAACAATTTGATCATTACATCTTCATCAGGAATGTCATGGATAGCAACCGGAGAAGCCACATCATTTATGTGCTCATAGGCTGTTTTACCGAGACCATCGTAAGTGGGCAAAGCCTTCAATGCGACTGTGGTACTGGATTCCGAGCCTCATGATTCAAGGCTCCAAGGCATGTTCCATGCCAAGAATTTTTTGGGTGGAGGAAATTGTGCCATTGGTGGAACTTGTAGGGGTGCAACACTAGCAACAATACTGGGTATTTGTACAGCAGAAGATGGAAGGGACGAGGAAACTAATCTAGAATGCTCACCACTTCTCGAACTATCAAGCTCAAAAAACTGAACAAGATCGCCAAATTTCTTTGACTGTGATCTTGTGATCATGAAGTATTTCTGGGTTCAGCAGGTTACCAAAAACAACAGAGTCACCAAATGCTCTAATTTACAGTCTGAAGGCGAACATTAAACCTTCGACCCTATGGGATCTTTTAGAGACAAATAAAATCTGTCCCACCGGCGTGCCAAAAATTGTTGGTCCAAAATCTGCCACAGAAAGGATTTTACAAATGCACCCTAGACCTGGCCAACATTGAAAGGCTGGAAGCAAGAAATGGCTCCCAGACCAATCTCCAGAGTGGGCTGGTTCCCTTTACTAATCTAAATTTCTGTTTGAAGATAAGGGTTGCTGGAAAGAAATTAAAAGTTGCAGAAAGAAATGGAAATATGGCCGCAGGCCGGAGTTATGGGATCGGAAGAACAACAACAGAAAACTTAAAGTGCAGCAACAAAGAAGCAACAGAAGATAATGACTCAACTCTCACACAACTGTATGCAGAAAATCTCTCCAAGATTACACTCCAGAAATCATATCCTTACAAGCAAGATTCAAATCCAATATGCAGAATTTGAATGTAACAGCACTCAAGGAATATAAATTCGATTAGAAATGCAAAAGAACAG
The DNA here is from genome assembly GCA_028583015.1 of Wollemia nobilis. Lineage (NCBI taxonomy): Eukaryota > Viridiplantae > Streptophyta > Pinopsida > Araucariales > Araucariaceae > Wollemia > Wollemia nobilis. The sequence continues at coordinate 18,727,259 of JAQPPZ010016726.1, forward strand.
AAAAGACAATCACCCAAACAACTGCTTGAAAAATCCGAAGCCAATACTTTATTCTCGCAAATGCACTTCCAGTTTTTAGCAAAACTTCCAACCTTTCGAAATGAGAATTACATTGGTTTTTATAGAGGTCCGTCCTCTTTGCAGCATTAAATATTTTAAACCGACCTTCTTGAGATCTACAATTATGCGAAGGAAACGAGGAACATGATCCCCTTAATTGCAGTCTCGAAGAAACAAAAATTAAATGCAATGAAACGTTCGCGGTCCTTCATTAAATTCGATTCTTCGAACATGTGCATGAAAACCGTTGAATTAATCCACGAACAGCAGCTTTGAACCAATAAATCCTTCAATTTTGGTGGCCTGGGCGCTTCTTCGACCTTGACTGCCTTGGAAATCCACGAATCATTTAATTCGGGGCAGCATTAAATCATCGAAAACCAAAAATATCTCCTCGGCCGTTCATACTGCACTTGGCGGGAAAACAGTTACAGGTCGCGAAACGCGACGGGTCGCGAAATCGCGACAGGTCACGAAATCGCGACATATTTTTATGTCGTACGCTTCTCCATCGCAAGCTTGTTCCACGAAACGGAACATGTAGCGATTTCGCTACATGTTTCCGTCGTTGGCTCCTCCTCGCGCCTCCGCCTCGCGAAACGGAACATGTAGCGATTTCGCTACATGTTTCCCCCCCACCCCTTTCCCCCCCCCACCCCCCCCCCCCTTCTCTCCGTACCAATCGCCATTTTCCGTCGCGATTCGCTGACATGTCGCCGACGCGCTGCAAGTTTTCAACTTTGTGCCTTTGAAGCCGCCCGACCCGCGATTCCGGAACACGTCGCGATATCGCGACGGTTCCGCCCAACCCCGCTCGCGTTGGATCCGCGTTGGACCGCGATTCTCGCAACATGTCGGCGCATCGTCTGCAGCTTTTTGACTTAACCATTTTTTGCTCAATTTTTCTCCTTTTTTTGCCCAAGCTGCATCAAAGCTGATATCAAAGGTCAGATTTCCAACAATACACTAATGCATTAATCAATGAGAATCAATGTGGCAAAAATGCCAACAGGTAGGAAGGGTTAGAAACCCTAGGAAAACTAGGAGATATACCTCAAAAATCATATTAAGACAAGATATCCATTAGAGAGACCAACGAAGAGCCAAAGAGGGAGTAAGAATATGAAGAGGTGACCTCCTTCCCATCATGGGAGGTCTCTTGCTCCCGCACTGAGGCCTCTCTTGAGCATGCTATAGATCTGCCAGTAGAAAACAAAATCCACCTCCTCTGTCCAGGAACACCAAAGAAAGAAGCAAAAATGGCCAAGGAGATCCTCCAAGCACCAAGTGGTAACAAAAAGGGTCGAAAATCCTAAAAAACAAGGATATCTAGCAGGAGATCCGCCTGAGAGCCCTAGGAGGAGCCGAGGAGGGAGCGAGAATGCGAAAAGGTGACCTCCCACCCAAGATTTTATATTTCAATATTATTATAATAATAATTTGAAATTAACTATATCCTAAGGAAAGTATTTACTATATATTTAATACTTAATGGAAAGTGAAAAAAATATGATATCAATTTGGGTCACAAAATTATAAATATACAAGCACAAACATTAACATAAAAAAAATTAATTTATTTAAAATTCAAATAATTATAATTAGAAATAATGTTATATATATATAATTCTTTCAAATAATATGTCTTGTTTTTAAAGACTTTTTAAAAAATTAACCATTAAATGAAGGTTTATTTGCTTATATTATTTTCATTATATTTTTGAAAATTATGTAAACAATAAAAATATAAAAAAATTATTATTTTCATTATATTTATGAAAATTATGTAAACAATAAAAGTATAAAAAAGTATGTCAAATTGATAAAATAAATAGAAAACTTTTTAGATGAAATGTTTAAAACTATGAATATTGATGAAAATAGATGATATATATTTTGACACTTTATAAGAATTTTTTTGGCACTGATAAAAAAGGGGGTTTACGGGCCTCAACCCTTTACAAAGAGCTCAAAATTTTACAATAAAAAAAAATAAGATCATACAAATTCAAGATAGCCCTATCTTATTAAAACAAACAAACTTAGACTAAACCTGCTAATGGAGAAGCTGAAATAATATTCCTCCCACTATCCTTCTATTTGATGTGGCTTACATAGTGGTCAATGCTTTACATAACTAATAAAGAAATTGCTGATAACAATGTAATTTAGAATGCACAAATACTTCATCATATGATCCCAGTTTGATGTGGCTTATGCACTGCTCAATATTTTGCATAAATGATAAACAAATTGCTGACATCAATGTAATTTAGTGCGCTCAAATCCTTCATCGCATGATCTCAATAAATATTATGCTTCACTCTAACCTCTTTATCTGCTATCTTCATTATCAATTCTTATAATCTCTTCCAACTCCATGGGGGTGTATGACAAGATCTTGAAATTCTCATATTTAACTACCATATTCGTCATTTTATGGAAAAATTTGTTTCCCTATCTATAAATATGTTTAACTGGACTTTCTTCTAGGTTTCCAAAAATAGTCCTCGCATCTATAATTATTTGGAAAATGCTAGAATTATTTAACTCCTCTTTTTGAAGTGAAGTTATAATATTCTTGGAATCCCCTCAAGAACAATTCTCCTAAAAAAAATGATCTCCAATTACAAGTATTTACTCTTGTCAAATACTTTATATTTAATTTGGTTAATTTTTTATAAATGTAATGGATAAGTTTTTTGCATGGAAAATATGGATAACCATAAATATTTGTTTGTGATGATTAATCAATGGGGAGTGGAAAAGCAAAACCACATATTACATAGTTTAAAAATGAAAATTGCACATCGTGTGTTTACAATCAATTTTTAATACACTTGATCTCATAACCTGCTAACTACCAATATTCAACTTTGGCATGACATATGTATGAATTTATTTGATAATGTAAAATTCAAACATTAATTAATAATAATAATAATAAATTTATTTTTACTATAATAATTGTAGTGTATAGTTGCTTTGTTTTTTAGATATTTGATTTTTTCCATGAATCAAATACATCTTTTACATGAGTGATAAAATATTCCATAATCTTCTCATGTTTTTATATAAAAAATTATAACTATATCAAAAATATATCTAAAATGTACTATGTCTCATATTTCATCAAGCCTCAATGTACTCAAATATTTGTCTAAAGGTCATCCAAGCCTTCTACTAGTGTCACCTTCTATCACATACTATGCTATTATGATTTGAGAATTAAATTGATGCATATCTTATTTTATTGAATGTTGGATAGGCCACAATAGAATTTCACTTTTGTAATTACAATGGTATATTAAAATAATTCTATCACATGTCCAATATGGATTATGGGATGGAATTTATTAAATGTTTCCTATCCATCCAAGATCTTAATGGTGGTAATTTCATTAAGTTGTATAAATTTGAGTGTAAAAATAAAATAAAATTAGTAAGAGGTATTTATGGGTATCATCCTATACTTACTTTATGTATAACTAACAAATACTCAATGATAGGACTAGTCACTCACCTTAAATAAGGATTTTAGAGATGTATTATATATTTTTTCACTAAGGCATGAAAAAATCCTACCAAATAAAGCCATAACAACATAAAATATTATTGAAGGATGTGAGTGCTACTAACAAGGACAAGTGATGAATTCAAGTATTAGAATAGCACTTGACAAAACCAATGGAAAAAACTATAATATTATTGAATAATTATATTTTTTCCTAAAAAATATGTAATAGTCATCCTAGCTCCAATCAGAAGCACACAATATAGATTTTTAAAGAACACGAGTGCACAAAACCTAGTTATACTAGCATTTGAAATCCTAGTAACCTCACAATTTAGATCAACCATGAATAAGTCATGCTTATTATATAATATACATACACTTACATACATACCTTATCTATCATCAGAGATTTCATGCATGCTCTAAAATACCATCTATACCTCTCTTTTTGATGCCCAACAAGGAAAATTTATCACTTGATGTTATTTTGGTAGCCCACACTACCCTTTGATCTTAAAATATTTTGAAACGTAGATGAATTTTGATTCACATCTCATGTATCTCAAAAAGTGTTAATAATTTAGCCAATAATAGGATTCAATGAGTCAATAACATCTTAAATAGCAATAGCTCACTCATTTAACATCAAATCATAAATTTATTTGTTTGCAAGAAAAATGACAAAAAGATCAATCATGCATTAAACATCTCATTAGTTCCTAATTAAGCTTCTAAATAACCAAAATAATGACAACATTCCATGCCAATTTCAATTTATAACATGTAAGATATAAGAAAATCATATTATCTGGTACATGCTAATGTACCCCCATTGTAGCTATGGTACCATTTAAATATTAGAATAGGTTTTGAATCTATAGTTTAGGAGTGTGATTTATATTTCTCCTTTATGTATGTGTCTATGTGCAAGATGTGCAAGTGTCATGTAATAATGTGTGTGAAGTGAGAAAGTGTGTGTCATCTAATAGAGTGTGCATGTTGGAGTGTCCAAGTGCCATAGAGTAAAGTGTGCAGGTAAATAGAGAGTCAAGAGTCATGTATCCAAGGGGCAAGATGAGAAGCCAAGAGACACGAGAGATTTATCTTATGCATAGAATAGGAAAGATTACATGTTCTATATGTGTGAGAAGTGCAATAGTCAAGTATTGAAGAGTCACCTTTCTAAGATTATATAATGGAGATAAAGCTCCATGAAATGTATTGAAGATAACATTCAAGCATTGATAATATTGAAGCTTGTATGCATATTTTAATCAATTCTATTGTAATTTTTTCTATATTATTTAATGAATGATATTGACCATTTTATTCATATTATTTTTATTTTATACAAATGTTTATTTATTAATATTTTTAATTGATAATTGAATGCTCAAATATTGAATAATATATTTGATCCTAAACATTGGGACCTATGATAATATGACTCAAATGCCAATAGTGGTATTAGAGCTATTGCCAGTAGTTTCTACCATCATACTTCATTTAATAGAAGATATAGCACTAGAAGGAGAATTCCAATGTGAAATTTAAAATATATTTTCAAAGAATTGGGTTGATATTTGAAACCAAGTTGAGAAGATGTTAAGCTATATATTTCTTGCAAATAAATATAGGTTAGAGTTGTCAAAACCACTAGAGAAAAATCAAGAAGAATACAAAATAGTAACATCAAGGATTGAAATGAAAATTGCTATAAATTAAGGTAAATAGATGAGCCAAAATCCATAATAACTACAATCAGAGGAGGGTCTATGGATTTCGGATATAGAGAGGGATGAAATTAGGGTTTCTTGGGAGGGTGGGGATGATAGTGGGCGGGAAAGCTGTTCTGGGAGAGCACGAGAGCGTCGGCAGGTCGAACCAGGGGCTCGACAGGGTGGAGGGAGGGCAAACAGAGTCTGGGGACGCCGAGGAGTCCTTGCCAAGTCGCGGCAAGGATCCGCCAGACAAACGGGGAGATGGACCTCGGAAGTCATATGCTTTTGCAGCGGCCTCTGAAACCCTAAACGGGCTCTTCTCCAAGGATTTATTTCCATCCGGGGACGAGTTGGACATCCCGACGAAAATTCTCTCAAGCTTTGTGGATTTCGAAAAATTTACCCTCATCGGTAAGTTTATTGGTGGTCGTCCCGACATGGAGACCATTCACAAGTGGGCATCTGGAAAATGGCGGACCTCTGGTCACTTAGAGATGGTTGCCCTAACCCGAGGTTTTTTCGCGATTAGGCTGAGCAACAAGGAGGACTATTGTAAAATCTTGGCTGGAGGGCCTTGGTTCTTGGGCCGTAGGAGTCTCTTTCTAAGGAAGTGGGGTTTGGACTTTAACCCCGATACCTAGAATATCAACATTGCTCCAATATGGGTTAGGCTTCCGAGTCTTCCCCTTTTCTGCTGGCATGAAAATGTAATCAGAGGTATTGCTCGGTCCATCGGGGAGCTGATCACTTTAGACCCTCCCACCAGAGCTCGAACTAGATTTGTCCAAGCCCGGTTCTGTGTTTTTGCGGACTTGGAGACGGACCTCCCATCCTCCATTACTCTACGGTCTGGGGTACTTTTCTACACAAGCAAGCTATTGTTTATGAGAACAAGCCAGCTTTCTGCCCTCAGTGTAGTTCTCAAGGGCATCTTCAGTCCAATTGTCCTCTCCAAAAGCCGAGGAAGAAGGAGCGGGATCCCTGCAACCCTCTGGAGCACGGTGAAGGTCAGATGAAGCACCCTTTTACGAAAGGCCATGAATCTCCAAGTCCATCCAGGGACCATCTCGAATCCTCCTTACCGGAAGAGGAAATCACCACCCATCCGGACTCCGAGCAATGTGGTGGGCGCCCCCAGCTAGGACCACATGAGGAAAAGGAACATGCCCCCCCTTATCACCACACAGGCAGATTCACCCAAAATTTATGATCGAAACTCTCCCGAGGCACAAAAGATATTGGAAGACTACCTACTGGGAAGAAGAGGTTACCAACCTGGTAATATTAGCCCTCGAATTACAAGGAGTCAAAAGCGAGGGGTGGATTTTGGTAGTGAAAGGAAGCAGGACCGTCCCCCAACAAGGAAAAGAGAGACAAAGAAACTGTGGCTGATGTTGCAAATGGAACCCAACGGTTTTTGTTTCAGGATGACTCCGATTCTCTAATGGGTGACGCGCTTATCCCAAAACCTCCCTTCCAGCAGGGAAAGGGAAGTAAGAAGAACCTCAAACTATACAGATGAAATCCTGGATGTGAGAAGACTAAACGAGTGGCCATTTGGGCCAGGGCAAAATTTTCCAGCAGGATTTTCAACGGTTTGTTTCAGTCCAGTCATTTTTATTGGATCCTATCCAACATGTATGCTTCAAATTCTGCCTCCGGGAAAGCAGAAATGTGGAAAGTTATTTCCTAGGTATGGGAGAATTTTTTGTATTTTTCTTGGTTGTCTTCTTCTGCTTTCCGATGGTCCAGCTTCTCCGGCTAGTTTTTGTTTTCCCAGTTATAATGGCCATGGTTTCCAAGATAATTAGGCAAAAATGCCTTACTTGTAGCCCTCGGGCAATTATCAGCTTTTTGTTTTTTTTTCTGCATACAGGTTTATTCTTCCAGCCAAGAGGCATGAAGCACTATTTAGCAAGGCTGATTTTGTATATAAGGTTTTGGGATCCTCTATAAAAACCCACTGTTAATCTATTATAATAATTACCAAAAACTACAATCAGAGGAGACTAGCAAACATTCAATGAATTGGATATATTGCAACCAAGTGTGATAGTCAACATTTGGAGGAAATCACATTTGGAGGAAATCACAGTGGAATATAAGAGTCAAAGCAAGGAAGGAGTTTGTATCTCTAGAGAACTAGAAGGTGTGAAGATGCAACAATGTTGTCAAAATAGCTTGAAGTCACATTAGGTTTTGCCTAAGGACATACAAGTAGATTTTTATATCATTTGAGAAGGTTTTTGAGGTCATCCAAGCAAAAAAGAAACTTTGGAATAGCCTAAGTGATATTCTCACAATGACATTGAGAGGGGGGGTGAATCAGTGTAACTATTTAAAAATTTGAATCTGCAACTTTTAATGCTTAAAAATGCAAGCTTAAAAATAGATATAGCAAGAATAACACAAGAGCATCACACAACACAAGATTTAACGAGGTTCACCGATTTGGCTACTCCTCAAAAATTGATTGTTTGGACTCCGATCCAAATCCAGCCTTTGCAAGGATTCAACATTTACAAATAGTTTACCAGCACCCACTGGAAGGAGCACCAACCCCTGATTTATCTGCTACAACAGATAGGAGCACCAACCCCTTATACCAAGCACCAACTTGGATTTCTATTTTGAATAATAGTTTGACATAAAAATGCCTTCTCTTTTACAAGACCCTCACTGGTCTATTGCTCATTCAAATAAATCTCATAGAAGCATAAAGAGAATTGTTTTTTTTTTGAAAAAATTGAAAAACTTGTATTAATACAAAAGGCAATTACACAAGGGAGAAAACTCATCCCAACCAACAGCAGAGAACTAGACAACAAGCGGAGAGCACAAAGGCAACGCTAACCCCCACAGAGCACAGAAGACAACAAGGCACGAAAACGTGACATGTCGCGAAATCGCGACATGTCACGAAATCGCGGCAATCAACCCCGTCGCGACCGCAGCAGCGCCATCAGTCACGAAAACGCGACATGTCGCGATATCGCGACATGTCGCGATATCGCGACAGACAAAGCCCTCCGCGTCCGATCGCCAAAAAAGTCACGAAATCGCGACAGCAACTCCCTCCGACGGTCTATCATCACAGGCATCGCGAAATCGCGACAAGAACTCCAGGAAGCATCAAATCTCCAAAAGGGTCACGAAATCGCGACGGAATTTCTCCGAAGCGCCCAGCCAGCAAAAGTGTCGCGATATCGCGACATATTCTCATCTTGACTCCCAATCCGCAAAAGTGTCGCGATATCGCGACAATTTTTACCAAAGCCATGAATGTGCCAAAAGTGTCGCGAAATCGCGACGAATTTTCCTTTCAGTTCCCAATCTTCAAAATTGTCGCGATATCGCGACAAGTTATCCTCATTGCAACTTGTCTTCAAAATTGTCGCGATATCACGACAATTAATCCAGATGACGCCGACAGTGCCCCAACTGTCGCGATATCGCGACGATTTTACCATGCAGCTTCCGATCGACAGAAATGTCACGGAATCGCGACGAAATGTGCCCTTTGCTCAAGTTCACCAAAAAAGTCACGATATCGCGATGATAATCCTCATTGCAGCCAGTCTTCAAAATTGTCGCGATATCGCGACAAGAAATCCAGATGACGCCAGTGTGCCCCAACTGTCGCGATATCGCGACAGTTTTACCATGCAGCTTCCAATCGACAAAAATGTCGCGATATCGCGACGAAATGTGCCCTTTGCTCAAGTTTACCAAAAATGTCGCGATATCGCGACGATAATCCTCCTTATCATCCCTGCGCCAAAAACGTCACGATTTCGCGACATGTCGCGATTTCGCGACATGTTCCTTTCTAAGGCTGAGAAGGCAAAACCCGTCGCGATATCGCGACAACTTCCAACAAGAGGCCACGACGCCGCTACATGTCACGAAATCATGACAAAAACCTTCCTTAGCAGCAAAAACTTTGCACATTATCATAGGTAGCATTCAAGGCCTTGCCGAATCCCAGCATCCTCCACAGGCATATCACTATGCATCTGCACTCCAACTTCCTTCTCAACACCTATCTTAGCAAGGAAATCGGCCGCCTTGTTGAAATCCCTACTCACATAGATGGGAACCACATCATCTAATTCTTTCCGAGAGATCCTTTATCTGAGAGACAAGACTCCACAACCTCTAGGCTTGCAAATCAAAGTTCCTCATGCAATCGAGAGCGCCCACCAGAATTTGGGAGTCAGACTCAAGAATTATCTTTCTATGGCCCTGCTTGACAGCCCGTGATAGAAGCAAATTTAATGCCCAAGGCCTCCGCTTCATTGTTTGTGGCATGACCCAGACCGTGCAGTTCCCAGTAAAGCACGGACCCACCATGATCACGACACACAACTCCAGTACCAACACTACCCGGATTTCCTTTTGCAGCTCCATCGCATTGATTTTGATCCAACTCGCTGGGGAGGGTGCCATCTATCATGAGCCTGTCTTTCAAGAACAACAACTCCCTCAACCAAAGGGCACGAAAACAGACCGATGTTCCTCCTCAACGTAGATGGCAACTCGTTTCCACCACTTTGCTCCATATAACCTCCCATATTCCATCAAGTGAAGAGAATGTTTCACGGAAAATGCGGGCATTTCTCTCCAGCCACACCTGCCACCAAATAAAAAGAAAGCCCAGCTCCCAGCCAATTCGGAGAGCTTTGGATTTAAATCTGCCTCTCTTCCATCGGTTCCAAATATTGGTCCGAGTCACCTCACTGTTGGCTTGAATTTTGAAGTGGGAAAACCAGAGCATCCAAATCTGCCGTGTGAAGGGGCATTCAAACATCAAATGATCAGCAGTTTCCTCATGCTTGCGGCATAAAACACACTGAGAAGGACCGATGATGCCTCTGTGTCTAAGATTGTCAAAGGTGAGAATTCCATTGTGCATAAGTTGCCAGGCAAAAAAATTCACCTTCGGCCAACCCTTGGGGTGCCATATCTTCTTCCAAACATGGACCGAGAAAGAGTGTGGGAGGGGCTCTGGAAGAATCTGGTTAAATCCCGCCTTCACAGTGTAAACCCCAAGGTTCCCAAAGCCCCAGGCAAGTTCATCCTCTTCATCCCGCCCAATAAGAAACCTAGCTTTCAAAATTTTTTCTAAGATTGGTGCCACTCCGGTGGGATTGGAATTGGCCACTCTTCCAACCTCTTGAACTTTTTGAACTTGTACTCCCCAATGTGGCTGGTATTGAAATAACTCTCAATATGAATCCAGCCCTTGTCTTCTATGGCTGATTTAATGGGTTGCAATTCTGGAAACACAACAATGATGGGAGGGTGCTGATCCCGTGAGTCACCCGTAAACGGGCCTTCTCCCCTCTCCCCACTTTCCAAAACAATTGATCTTTGATAACTTGAGCTCCCAGCTTGAGAGTCTGCCATACTAAGGATCCATTACCCTCCAAAGGGAAACGTCCTAGATCATTGGGGTGAGCATGGCCTAGGTATTTGCTAGAAAGAATTCTGGCTAAAGAGGGATGTTGGTCGGGAAATCCACCTCCAAGACAATTTACTAGCCAAAGCTTGATTATTAAGCTTGGAGCTTCTCGACCCCAAACTCCTCCTTTATCCTTGGGTCGGGTGACCTTATCCCATCCAACCAAGGCCCATTTCTTCTTCCCTTTTGCACCCTCCCATAAAAAGCTTCTGGCCATTTTGTCAAGCTCTTTCCATATAGAATGTGGGGCAGCCAGGATGGAGAATTTATATATTGGCATTGCTTGAATAACTGATTGTAAGTAAGTTAGTCGGCCTCCATAGCTTAACCATTTATGAGACCAATGATTCATTTTCTCTTTGATGCCATCCAAAAGATCCTTCCGTATATCAATTTTTAGTTTTTTGAAATGCAGTGGAACCCCCAAGTAAACAACAGGTAGAGAAGTCCTAGTAAATCCCAGGATCTCAATAACTCTTTCCTGTAACCTTCGGTCAAGATTGAAGAAGACCACTTTGGATTTTTTATCATTAATGACTTGATTTGAGGCCCGAAGGTAGATGTTTAAAGTATCTCTAATTCCTCTTGCTTCCCTGAGGCTGGCCACTCCAACCAATCCTGTGTCATCCACAAACTGTAAGTGGGTCAAAACTTTTGTCCCCACTTTAATACCTGTTATCACACCTAGCTGTCGTCTTCTCAAGAAGAGTCTGCCTAATCCTTCTGCTAAGATGAGGAAGAGGTAAGGAGAGCAAGGGTCCCCTTGACGAAGACCCCGAGAGGCTCCAAAAGGAGTCGAGGGGAGCCCATTGATTAGAACAGAGAAAGAAGGTGTGGAGATACAGCTCATGACCCAGTCAATCCAGTCCTGAGAGAAGCCAAAGGCTGCCATCATCTTTGCCAGGAAGCCCCACTCCACCCGGTCATAAGCCTTAGACATATCCAACTTTATGAACATTCCTTTGTTGCCTGAAGTTTGCATTGTATGGATTGCCTCCTGAGCAAGGACCACTTCATCCAAGATCTGTCTTCCTTCAACAAAACCCCCTTGCTCGTAGGAAATTATTTTATGGAGAAAAGGTTTTAGCCGTTCAGCCATAATCTTCGTGACTATTTTATAAATAACATTGCATAAGGCAATCGGTCTGAAATCAGAGAGATGAACCCCCCCTCCCCTTTTGGAATTAAAGTGATGAAGGTGTGATTGAGAGCCTTAAGCATTCTTTTATTAGTTCTGGACTCCTCTGCGACAGCCAAAACATCTTTCTCCGCAGTATCCCAGAAGGCCTGAAAGAATTCTATAGGAAAGCCATCTGGACCTGGCGATTTTCCCGTGCTCATCCCAAAGACCACTTTCTTTAGTTCATCACCGTCAATGGGTCTAAGGAGAGTCTGATTCTCTTCGTGAGAGATAATAGAAGGTATGACATTAATAACTTCATTTTGGGCTTCCACATCTTGTTCCCTACTTTCCTTAAAAAGGTTTGAGAAATAATCCATTGAGTGGAAATGCATTCCAGGGAGAGTATCAAAGGAGTGTCCATTCTCATCGTGAAGGACTTCCATGTTATGCATTTGTCTCCTTGCACAAGCTGAGCGGTGGAAAAATTTTGTATTTCTATCGCCTTCTAGTAACCAAGTGATTCTTGCTCTCTCGTTTCCAATAAATTTCCTCTTGATTATCAATGTCCTCAACCGCTTTGCGCAGAGCATCATCCTCAGCTTTAAGGTGCTCAGTAATGGTACCTTCCCTGAAGTGTTTTTGCACCTCCTCCCATCTAGCCATCAAGGGGGCCCTTTGGAGCTGGAAGTCCGACTTATTGTTTTGTCTCCACTGTTTCAATTTACACTTGACAAAATGGAGTTGTTTATGGAATTTGAACATTGCAGTCCCCAAGGGTAGGCGGCCTTCTTCCCACCACTGTGGAATTTTCCTTCGGAGATCCTCCTTTTGCAACCAAAAATTTTCAAATTTGAATGGCTTATGGTGTTGACCTGTCATCGGCCCTCCCTCCAACAAAAGGGGATAGTGGTCTGAGACTCGGACCTTCCAAAATCTGGAACTTAAGATTCCATTTAATAAATGCCTCTTCGTAAACCAAAAACCGGTCTAACTTAACCTTCCTGCTGTGTGGCTCTCTCCTCTTGTTTGTCCAAGTAAAGTAGGTTCCAGGGCCTTTGATATCAACCAGATTAAAGGCCTGGATTTGGGCAATCAAGAACCGGTCCCCAGGATCCAAAACTGGGGCACCACCTTCCTGATCCCTAACAGACAATTTGGCATTAAAATCCCCAGCTATGATCCAGTCAAAAACTTCCCGGGATGACCTCATGTTGTGTACAGCTTGCCATTGGAGCCGCTGGCCATCAAAGCATTGAGCCCCATAGAAGTTTGTAATAAGAACATGTTCAACTGTGGCATTGTTTCTAAACAGAGAAGTGAGAACACCCCTCCAAGCTATGTGTTCTAAAGTTGTCCATACTTGAGGGTTCCAGAGAGTAACAATCCCCCCCGAGGCACCCTGAGCAGCCACATCCATATAATCAGCACCCCGCCATATTCTGTTAGCAGTCTTGCACATAAGATCTACGGACATTTTTGTCTCCTGGATGAGCAGAAAGTCTGTTTTACATTTTCCTAAAAGTCCTTGAACAACAGATTGATGGGTTCTGCTGTTTAAACCCCTAACATTCCAGGATTGAATAATCATTGAGGACCTTGTGAGCAATAAGACTCAATTGGCCTCACCGATCCTCCATTGATCAGCTTGTCTCCTTGTACTGCTAGTAGATCCTTATTGGATTTTCTGCCTGCTCCTTGGGAATTACTATTTTTAGACCTCTTCTCCACCTGGGTAATCCCTAGAACCGGCCTTTCCCTGTTCTTTTCAGAGCTTCCCATATTGACGTCCTTAATAACCGGCTGTGCTGGGGAGTGGATTACCAGTGTCCCTGAGTTCTCTCGGTCGCCTTGTCCCGGAGGGTTCCATTACCTGTTCTAAGACCGGAGTAGAAGAAGGGGAAGCCTGAGAGTGAATGTTAATATCCTCAACATTCCCATCCACTCCTTCCATAACTTGGTCCTCTTGATCTACTAGGGATTTAAAGATTTCATACCGATTGGTTGGTTTAAGTTGTGCCTGCTCCTTGGAATTTTTCTTTTTATTTCTCCTTCGCTTTGGTTGTTCAAAACCATCTTTCTGGAGATCAGAATCCTGAGGAATACTAGATGGATCTTGGACAGGGGTAAACTTGCCCTCTCTGGGGCGATTTGGATTTCCAAGCGGCGCCTCCACTTTTGTGCTCAGAATATTTGGGCAGAACCTCGCCAGATGGCCGTGCTTATGGCAGACTCTGCATCTAAAAGGTAGTGCCTCATAATCTAACTCGTTGTATCCAGGAGAGCCCTGTCAACTCAAGTTCCACCTCGACTGGTAGAGGCTGGCTAATGTCCATTTCAACACAGATCCTAGCAAAGACACTCGTGTTTCCCTCTATAGTGTCTCTGGAGACTCCTATAAATCCGCCTAATGAATTACCAATCATTTCTAAAACCTGCTCACCCCAAAACTCCATCGGGAGAGCATACAGTCGGATCCAAACCGGGACTGCCGTGGGTTCGATACGAGGGTCAAAACCCACTCTCCAAGGTTGAACAAATAACCCAGCCGGGCCATGGTTCCTCTTCTCTGATTCAAATGCTCTGTTTCTATCTGCTAAAGAAGAGAAACTAATAATGAAATATCCATTACTAATAGGCCATAAGGAGTACTCACCTAGTGGCTCCCAATTTTGTCTAACCCGGTGTGCAGTAAAGTTCGGAGTGGGACTGGATACCCATGAATTTGCAAATCAGGTCGTGATGAGCACGATAGGAGATTGTGTCTTCGACCAGTTTTGGTTCTATAATAATCTTTGGTCTGGAAGTTGATTGCGGAAGGCAACCGTTAACTCGGTGTGTGGAAGCACCCTTGCCAACGTTCTTGAGTAACGTCTGAAAAGCAGTCCTCTGCGCTTCACCAGTGGAGGGCGAGGGGTTTTCTTTCAGCATCTCAGCGTATGAACTCTTTTTTCCAGCAGAAGAGACTGGAGGAGACCCCATCGGGCCCTCCCGAAACAGCTTACAAGTCTTCAGAGTAGTGCAGAAACAATCAAACAAAGGCTCTGGGAAGATCTGTCGGGCCAGAGGCCCACGAGCAGCGCCCGACGCCGGTTCAGAAGTTTTCCCGCCAAATCGCCAGAGCGCGAAAACTCATCCTTAGCATAAAGAGAATTGTTAGAAACTCAATATCTTCTATTACATTCTAAAACCTTTCTGTCAATTTTTTAGAATAAAAACAGGTTTCAGTTCTGTAGTTGTTTTTCTTACAACACTCTTACCCAACCACATTTTTTTTGGTTTTCAAGAATAAAACACGGTTGTAGTAACCTCACTTACTGCGCCTTTTCGATTCTTTATACTCGATTTTCTCGAACGACTCTTTTTCAAAACAGCTCTTATTTTCCCTCCAATTTTTCATGCATTCTCGGCTGCGTTCAATCTGTCACACCCTCTCTGACGCTCTCTGTCTTTTAGCTGCTTTCTTTCTGACTCATTCTGACAGTCTACTCTGTTCATTCTGACAACTTTTTCTATGCAACCTGACAACCTTTTCTACGCGTTTCGATGCTCTGTCATTCTTTTCTTCTATCCTTTACGTAACTGCCCTCTCGGCACCTTTACACTTTTTGATGTCACTCTTTTCAATTCTACATCGAACTTTCTCTTCTGCCCGCAACTGCCATTTCTGACACACGCAACCTCCGAGAGGATTTCTTATTTATCGAGATTCTCTGTATTTTTGCACTTTTTACAGCCTTGTAGCATCACGGCCCTGTAACAACCATTATTTTCTTTAATGCACTGTTCTGCCACCTGTAGCTGTAGTTCTAACTCCAGTTAACTCTTACCTAACTAGCTGCATGATTTTCTTCTGCACTTACCCCGACACCTGTCACTGTGTAAGCTTCTCGGCTTTTACCTGCGCAACTAAGACATGTCGCGATATCACGACATTTTTGCCCCTTTGACTTTTTCTAGACTGTTGACCACGAAAACCTGACCTGTCGCGATATCGTGACGTTTTCCGCCTCCTAGTCCTTATCTCGGCATGCACCCACGAAAACAGAACATGTCACAAAATCACGATGCATTTGTTGCCTCTAGCTCTTTTCTGTCTCCTACCCGCGAAAATGGGACATGTCACGAAATCGTGACACATTCGCTGCCTCTCGCTCTTTTCTGCCTCTTGCCCACAAAAATGGGACATGTCACGAAATCGTGACACATTCGCTGCCCTGCACTCTCCTTCGCTTGCACTCGCGAAAATGGAACACGTTGCGAAATCGTGACACTTTTCACTGCCATACACTTTTCTCCGCATGCCTCAACGAAATCGGAACATGTCACGAAATCGTGACACTTTTCTGCCTTAGCGCTGTTCTTTGCCTTTCGCCCGCAAAAATGCAACATGTCGTGAAATCGCGACATCTTTCGCATCCGTACAACTCTCTCTTCATGCTCTAGCGAAAACAAGACATGTAGCGAAATCGCTACACCTTTTTGACTTAGCACTTTCTCTTTGCTTCGACCAGCGAAAATCTAACATGTAGCAAAATCGCTACAACTTTTTGACTTGGCACTATTTCTTTACTTCGGCCAGCGAAAATCTAACATGTAGCGAAATCGCTACAACTTTTCGACTTGGCACTTTTTCTTTGCTTTGGCCAGTGAAAATCTAACATGTAGCAAAATCGCTACAACTTTTTGCCTTTGCTCTTCCTCTTTGCTTCAGCCCGCGAAAGTCTAACATGTAGCGAAATCGCTACACTTTTGCTCCTTGGCATCTAAACTCTGCTTCGGCCCGCGAAACTTCAACATGTAGCGAAATCGCTACACTTTTGTTGTCGTACATTCTCTCTCCTCTTCGGGTCACGAAAACCCAACGTGTCGTGATATCGTGACACTTTTTGCCCTTAGTGCTTTTCCTCCGAATCTGTCGTGAAATCTTGACACTTTTCGTCCTTGGCACTGCTTCTCGAAACTTGTAATGAAATCGCGACACTTTTCACCCTTGGCACTTCTTCTGCGAATCTGTCGTGAAATCGTGACACTTTTCATCCTTGGCGCATTTACTCCAAACATGTCACGAAATCGCGACAGTTTTTCAACTTTGCTTCTTTCCTTCCAGCATGTCGCAAGATCGCGACAGTTTCTCTAGCTTTTTCTCTCTCCTCCGATATGTTGCGAAATCGTGACATTTTTGGCTGTGCCTTCTCTCTCAGTTTTTTTGTGAAATCATGATATTTTCGGCTACGTCTTCTCTCTCCTCAGTTTTGTCATGAAATCGCAATAGAAAACATGTCGCGATATCGCGATAGTTTTCTTACTTGTCTTTTTTTGCAAATTTTTGAATCTGGGCCACTTCTTTCTTCTTGGAAATTCACTGTACTTGTTCTGACTGACCTCCGAATCGCATCAATCGCATCAATCTGTCTGTGTTGACAACAATGACAATACTTTTGCAATACTTTTGCTGCACCTTGCTCAACAATCTCCCCCTTTGGAATTGTTGGCAACACATGTGCAATTTCAATTTCCTCAATTTCCTGTAGTAATTATTCTCCCCCTTTGCCAATAATACCAAAGGGCTACTGCAGACTCCCCCTGAGTCTATGCACAACATTCTCAGGCATAAATAATTTTAATGCTCCCCATGAGAATGTGTTCCTCATCGCTAGTCAATGCTTGGGTAGTGTGACTACTCCCAAATTATTTCAAAGGTACTCAAAAACTTCCTTGGGCAATGGTTTTGTGAATATATCTACTACTTGCTCTGTAGTTGGAACAAACTCCAATTTGACCTCTCCTTCTGCAACTTTATCCTTCAAGAAATGATACCGGATTGCAATATGTTTGGTGCGGGAATGCATAACCGGGTTCTTTGATATATTGATGGCACTAGTGTTATCACATTTAACTGAAATTGGCTCATTGAAATGAATGCCAAGGTCTTTCAGTGTTTGTCTCATCCATAATATCTGTGTACAGCATGTTGTTGCTGCAATGTATTCAGCCTCTACTGTGGATAGAGAGACTGATTCTTGTTTCTTGCTGTGCCATGCTACCAGTTTATCTCCAAGATAAAATGCTCCTCCACTGGTACTTTTTCTGTCATCAATACATCCTGCCCAATCTGCATCAGAATATGCAAAAAGAGTGAAATATTTTCCTTTTGGATACCATAGCCCATACTCCATAGTACCCTTGAGGTACCTGAAAATCCTTTTCATAGCTGTCACATGAGTCTCTTTGGGACTAGTTTGGAATATTGCAACCATGCAAACTGCCTATAAGATATCCGGTCTGGTGGCTATCAAATACAACAGGCTCCCAATCATAGATCTGTACATTGTTTGATCAACATCTAGAGATTTTTCATCCTTGCTCAACTTGTAGCCTGTTGTCATGGGAGTGCTAACAAGCTTACTATCCTCCATTGTGAACTTTTTCAGCATTTCTTTCACATATTTAATTTGAGAAATAAAAATCCCCTTTTCAGTTTGATTAACTTGCAGTCCGAGGAAATATGAAAGTTCACCAATCATAGACATTTAAAATTCTTTCTGCATTTTATTTGCTATGTCTTTGCATGATTCATCATTGCTGCTCCCAAATATTATATCATCTACATAAACAACAAGGACAATGAAATTGCCATTCTCAATTTTGATATATAAATTGCTATCCACCATACCTTTCTTGAATCCTTGCTTAGTGAGATAGCTATCCAATCTTGCATACCAAGCTCTAGGTGCTTGTTTCAAGCCATACAATGCTTTCTTTAGCTTGCAAACAAAGTTAGGATTATCATAGAGTTGAAAACCATCAGGCTGTTCAATATACACTTCTTCTTCAATATTTCCATTTAGAAATGCTGATTTCACATCCATCTGATAAACTTTGAAATTCCTATGAACTGCTAAAGCCAGAAATAGTCTGATTGCTTCAAGTCTGGCCACTGGTGCAAAATTTTCTTCAAAATCAATCCCTTCAACTTGTGCATAGCCTTTACAGACCAATCTTGCTTTATTCCTTACAACCTGTCCGTCTTCATTCAGTTTGTTTTGAAATATCCATTTAGTACCGATTATGTTTTTATTTTTAGGCCTTGGTACTAATTTCCAAGTTTTGTTTTTCTCAATTTGATCTAGTTCTTCATTTACTGCCTCCATCCAGCTTTCATCTATGCTTGCTTCAATAATATTTTTGGGCTCAATGCTAGATAACAGAGAGTAATTGTTTACTACTCTTCTTCTTGTTTGAATACCAACTGTGGGGTCCCCAATAATCTGCTCTCTGGGATGATTTTTTTGCCAGCTGCCTGTTTTGGATTTCCTGTTTTCTTCTATTTTTAAATCATCTGAATCTGATTTCTGTCTCTCTTTTTTTTCTTGATCTTCATTCTCTTCAATAAATTCTTCATAAGTCGGGTAGTTTTCATTATGGCTGATTTCTTTTTTCCTAGCTTCATCAACCTTAACATCCGCACTCTCCACGATTTTCTTTAGTCTTTTGTTGTAGCATGTGTAGGCTTTGCTTTTTGTTGAGTAACCAAGAAAAATTCATTCATCAGCTCTATCTTCAAACTTGCCAAGATTGTCTTCAGTTCATTTAATGTAACACTTGTCGAACACTTTAAAGTATTTTGTTGTAGCATTTTTTCCAAACCACAGTTCATAAGGTGTTTTGCTTTCATGCGGCCTCAACATGCACCTATTATGGATGTAAACTGCAGTATGAACTACCTCTTTCCAAAACCTATCAGCAATTCTGCTCTCTGTCAACATGGTCCGTGCCATTTCCTGCATAGTTTTGTTCTTTCTCTCTACTACTCCATTCTACTGAGGTGTTCTTGCTACCAAAAACTGTCTTCTAATCCCATGTTTTTCACAGTATTCTGCAAACTCATCTGAAATAAATTCTCCTCCTCTATCTGATCTTAAGCATTTAATTCTTTTTCCATATTGATTCTCAACAAGATTTTTGAAAGTTTTAAACATCTCAAAGGCTTCTTATTTAAGTTTCAAAAAAAGCACCCATGTCATTCTGAAATAGTCATCTATACACAACATAAAATATTTGTAGCCATTTATGCTTTCCGTTCTCATGGGTCCACATAAATTCATGTGAATTAGTTCTAACGGTTTACTCGTGAAGTACTCTTTTGCTTTGAAAGTGGATCTAGTTTGCTTCCCCTTTTGGCATGACTCACAAATGCTATTTGAAGGTTTACCAATAGTGGGTATGTCTCTTACTGTCCTTTTTGCGCTAATTTTTACCAGATTATCAAATCTTATGTGACCGAGTCTCTTGTGCCACAGCCAATTTTCTTCTTCCTATCCAACCAAGCAGGCTCCTTCTGAATTCTTTGAGAGAGTATACAGATTTCCAGAAGTTCTCAATCCAGTAGCTATTAACTTCCCATTTTTTGTCTTCCTTACTTCACAGCCCTGCTTCTTGAAAATTACTTCATGACCTTTGTCACAAATTTGAATTACACTCAGTAGGTTATGCTTCAGACCAACCACAAAAAGGACTTCTTTAGAGTTGATTTTTCCATCACTTAACTTAATTGATCCTTTACCCACTACCTTGGCTCCATCATTATTTCCAAATTTTACAGAACCACCTTCGTATGTCTGTAACTTGTCAAACTTCTGTTTATCTTCTGTCATATGACTAGAGCATCCACTATCTAGAATCCATGGTGCAAATTTATTCTGGGCTTTGAGAGCTGTTTGAATGATCAAGGATTCCTTATATTTCTTAGGTTGTTCCTTTTCTTTCCATTGTGATTTGACAGCAGATCTGGTCACTTGTTTTGCCTTCTCCCTTTCATTGGCATGTGCCTATTTTTCGAGAAATTTTATGTTTTGTTTCAATCCAGTTGGTTGAAACTTTCTTCCCTGGTATTTATTTCCTACAAAAGAGCTACGCCAATTTCTTGCAATATGTCCGAAGTTATGACAGTTATAACATTCTACAAGATAATCTATCAAAGGTGAAAAAATATTTCTACTAGTGAAATTCCTTTGTTCTACATTATATCTACAGTTTGAAATTTTATGACCATATGCATTGCATTTAAAACAATAACCAGAAAAGGAATGAGTGTACCTGGGTAATGGTTGTTGCCATGTTGTAGTGGGAGCCATGGGTCTTCTTCTTCTTTGATATGTGACTTTGGTGAATCCATCATTGGCAGTACTTCTTTCATGCTTGGCCTTATGGTTTTCTTTTGCATGATACGGTTTTTCTTGATCAACCCGGATCTTATATTTATTATTTATTGGTTCTATAGTTATAGCCTTTGAATCCTTTGAGGATTCTCCTTCATCAAAGCCCAAACCAAATTTGATGCCTGTAGGCCTTTGATTATTTAACATTTTATTCAGCTTCGTAGAACTGTCTTCAAATTTATGATGACAACTCAATTTCCGATTCATCTCTTCTAGCTGCATCCTTAATCTAACTATGTCTTCTTCTATCTTATTGCACTCATCTATTTTCACGGTTAGTTGTGCTTCAAAATATTCAGACTTTTTCTTAAATTCTTCGATCTGTACTTTCAAACTGATTATTAATTCGTTGGCATCCTCAAATTTTCTTGAAATCTTTTTATTCTTTTTCCTTTCTGCACTCAACTCTTCAAGTGTAGCAACCAACTCACCTTCCAGATCTACCTCAGCCTCATCCTCTAATTTTTCATCACACTCCTGGGTTTTCTCTATTATTTCTTCTTCAAAAGCCATGAACAAGGCTTCACTAGTTTCTTCTTCAGAGTCCTCACTGGAGCTGTCTTCAGAAGAGTCAACATTCTTGAAAATGAAACTTTTCTTCTTGAAGTTCCTCTTTCTAAAATGTGGTTTCTTCTTCCAGACACTTCTTTCTTGGTGTGTCCCTTCATCACTTTTGTTTTTCTCATTCATTGGGCATTTTGCTGCAAAGTGCCCGATGCCTCCATAGTTGAAGCACTTGAACGGTAGCTTACCTCTGTAATTTCCTTTTCTATTTATTAGTTTCCTAACAAATTTTGCTTCAGTTTCATCTGTAGATTCTTCTTCCTCAGATTCTTGTTTAGCTTTTATATTTTTCTGTTCTTGGAAAGCAGCTTCTCTGTCTGAGGGCTTAGTTTGTCCTATTCTCATTTCATATGCTATTAAAGAACCATGCATTTCATCCATGCTAAAAGTATTTAAATCTTTAGCTTCCTCTATAGCAAAAACTTTAGCATCAAATCATTTATGGAGAGTTCTTAGTACCTTTTTCACAACAACTGCATCTTCTATTTCCTCATCGAGTCCTCTAATCGCATTGATGATTCCATTTGCTCTCAGCATATAGGCCTCTATATTCTCATCATCATTCATCTTTAATGCTTTGAACTGGGCTCGATGGGTTTGTAGCTTGGCTTCCTTGATCTTGCCATATCCTTCATGAATGCTCTACAGTTTGTCCCATATGTCTTTTGCCGATTTACAGCTCATGATCCTTATCAACTCACTGTCTACTAACCCACACATAATATCATTCTTAGCTTTAGAGTTGTTTTCAAACTTTTTCTTCTCAGTCGCATCTGTTGGAGGAGCAGAGGGTATTGTGTATCCATTTTCAACAGATTCCCAAATGTCATATCCCAATGCACACAGATATGTCTGCATCTTGAGTCTCCAGAAAGAGTAATTTGTTCCATTGAACAAAGGAGCTTTGTTGGAAGAAAATCCTACACCACCAACCATTGTGTATCTTCCAAGATCACCTTAGCTGATTAAGCTTGTTCAGGAACCTAGCTCTGATACCAATTTATATTCTCACAATGAAACTAAGAGGGGGGGTGAATCAGTGTAACTATTTAAAAATTTGAATCTGCAACTTTTAATGCTTAAAAATGCAAGCTTAAAAATAGATATAGCAAGAATAACACAAGAGCATCACACAACACAAGATTTAATGAGGTTCACCGATTTGGCTACTCCTCAAAAATTGACTGTTTGGACTCCGATCCAAATCCAGCCTTTGCAAGGATTCAATATTTACAAATAGTTTACCAGCACCCACTGGAAGGAGCACCAACCCCTGATTTATCTGCTACAACGATAGGAGCACCAACCCCTTATACCAAGCACCAACTTGGATTTATATTTTGAATAATAGTTTGACATAAAAATGCCTTCTCTTTTACAAGACCCTCACTGGTCTATTGCTCATTCAAATCAATCTCATAGAAACATAAAGAGAATTGTTAGAAACTCAATATCTTCTATTACATTCTAAAACCTTTTTGTCAATTTTTTAGAATAAAAATAGGTTTCAGTTCTGTAGCTATTTTTCTTACAGCACTCTTACCCAACCACGCTTTTTGGTTTTCAAGAATAAAACACGGTTGCAGTAACCTCACTTACTGCGCCTTTTCGATTCTTTATACTCGATTTTCTCGAATGGCTCTTATTTTCCCTCCAATTTTTCATGCATTCTCGACTACGTTCAATCTGTCACACCTTCTCTGACGCTCTCTGTCTTTTAGCCGCTTTCTTTCTGACTCATTCTGAAAGTCTACTCTGTTCATTCTGATAGCTTTTTCTGTGCAACCTGACAGCCTTTTCTGCGTGTTTCGATGCTCTGTCATTCTTTTCTTCTATCCTTTACGTAACTGCCCTCTCGGAACCTTTACACTTTTTGATGGCACTCTTTTCAATTCTGCATCAAACTTTCTCTTCTGCCTACAACTGCCATTTTTGACACACGCAACCTTCGAGAGGATTTCTTGTTTATCGAGATTCTCTATATTTCTACACTTTTTACAGCCTTGCAGCATCATGACCCTATAACAAACATTATTTTATTTAATGCAC
The DNA here is from genome assembly GCA_028583015.1 of Wollemia nobilis. Classification (NCBI taxonomy): domain Eukaryota; kingdom Viridiplantae; phylum Streptophyta; class Pinopsida; order Araucariales; family Araucariaceae; genus Wollemia; species Wollemia nobilis. The sequence goes on from JAQPPZ010016726.1 coordinate 18,750,975, forward strand.
TGTTCTGCCACCTGTAGCTGTAGTTCTAACTCCAGTTAACTCTTACCTAACTAGCTGCATGATTTTCTTCTGCACTTACCCCGACACCTGTCACTGTGTAAGCTTCTCGGATTTTACCTACGTAACTAAGACATGTCATGATATCGTGACATTTATGCCCCTTTGAATTTTTCTAGACTATTGACCGTGAAAATGTGACCTGTCACAATATCGCGACGTTTTTTGCCTCCTAGTCCTTATCTCGGCATGCACCCACGAAAATAGAACATGTCACGAAATCGCGACGCATTTGCTACCTCTAGCTCTTTTCTGTCTCCTACCCGTGAAAACGGGACATGTCGCGAAATCGTGACACATTCGCTGCCTCTCGCTCTTTTCTGCCTCTTGCCCGTGAAAACGGGACATGTCACGAAATTGCGACACATTCGCTGCCCTGCACTCTCCTTCGCTTGCACCCACGAAAATGGAACACGTCGCAAAATCGCGACACTTTTCGTTGTCGTACACTTTTCTCCGCATGCCTCAGCGAAATCGGAACATGTCGTGAAATCACGACGCTTTTCTGCCTTAGCGCTGTTCTTTGCCTTTCGCCCATGAAAATGCAACATGTCACGAAATCATGACATCTTTCGCATATGTACAAATCTCTCTTCATGCTCTAGAGAAAACAAGACATGTAGCGAAATCGCTACACCTTTTTGACTTAGCACTTTCTCTTTGCTTCGACCAGCGAAAATCTAACATGTAGCGAAATCGCTACAACTTTTCGACTTGGCACTTTTTCTTTGCTTTGGCCAACAAAAATCTAACATGTAGCGAAATCACTACAAATTTTCGACTTGGCACTTTTTCTTTGCTTCGGCCAGTGAAAATCTAACATGTAGCGAAATCGCTACAACTTTTCGCCTTTGCTCTTCCTCTTTGCCTCAGCCCATGAAAGTCTAACATGTAGCGAAATCGCTACACCTTTTGCTCCTTGGCATCTAAACTCTGCTTCGGCCCACGAAACTTCAACATGTAGCGAAATCGCTACACTTTTGTTGTCGTACATTCTCTCTCCTCTTCGGGTCACGAAAACCCGACGTGTCGTGATATCGCGACACTTTTTGCCCTTAGCGCTTTTCCTCCGAATCTGTTGCGAAATCACGACACTTTTCGTCCTTGGCACTGCTTCTCCAATCTTGTCGTGAAATCGTGACACTTTTCACCCTTGGCACTTCTTGTACGAATCTGTCACGAAATTGCGACACTTTTCATCCTTGGCGCCTTTACTCCAAACATGTCGCAAAATTGCGATAGTTTTTCAACTTTGCTTCTTTCCTTCCAGCATGTCGCGAGATCGCGACAGTTTCTCCAACTTTTTCTCTCCTTCGATATGTCACGAAATCGTGAAATTTTTGGCTGTGCCTTCTCTCTCCTCAGTTTTGTCGTGAAATCGTGACATTTTCGGCTGCGTCTTCTCTCTTCTCAGTTTTGTCGCGAAATCGTGACAGAAAACATGTTTCGATATCACGACAGTTTTCTTACTTGTCTTTTTCTGCAAATTTTTGAATCTGGGCCACTTCTTTCTTCTTGAAAATTCACTGTACTTGTTCTGACTGACCTCTGAACTGCATCAACTGCATCAATCTATCTGTGTTGATAACAATGACAATACTTTTGCAATACTTTTGCTGCACCTTGCTCAACACTAAGAAGGACGTAATGCCTACTTGAGGTGAAGGAAGAGGTATCAAATGCAATAGAAATATCTCAAATATTCTTGAGTGTAATGCCCATGAATCTTGCATGAAAAAATATCCCCTAAGACATTGATTTACCTAACACATGCTTTGATGAGCCTTGATAATACATTGTCTCATCAATAAAGTATCAATTTGTCCAAGCGTGAAGACAAAATGCATGTGAGAGAAAGGTAAGGACTTAAATTATATTTTTTGTGTATTGATAATATTTTTAAGCAAAAATTAAGTTGCTATTCATTTTTAGAGTAATAAGGTCAAAGAAACCTTAATATAACACACTTATTATCAAAGCTTTATTTTTGGAATTTTATAACTAGGCTTTAATTATTAAAAATTTGGTCATTACAAGAATTAATTGGAGTGATAAGGATATTTAAAATTTAAAATTGACTTCCACATTTAAATTTTTAAAATTTGAAAAGATAAAATAACTTATTTGTTTAATTAGGGAGTCATAAGGAACCCAAATCCAAAATATTTTTTAAATTTTTTATATTTGATATTTGTAAAATTATTTTAAAAATTTGATTGATTAATTAATTTCTATAGAGATAAGGATTTCTACTTCGAAAAGAAATTTGAAAGATTTGAAAGATTTTAATTATTGTAGAATTTGTAAATTAGATTTTGGAGAGAAGGTTTTTCTACTCCAAAAATAGTTTTTAATATTGAATTGTTACTTTAATTATTAAATGCAAAGTTTAATATTTTACATATTAAAAAATATATTCATTGATTGATTGAATTTAAGTTTGGATCTATAAGAATTTCTACTCCAAAGGAGTTGATTGAATATTTTGCAAATTGCTTATTTGTAAAAGTTGAAAATTTTGATTCAAATTGAAGAATTTGATTTGATTGGTTGAATGTAAAAATTTGGAGAAATGAGGATTTCAACTTCAAAAGAATTGAAAAATTATAGATAATATTTCTCAAATATAGAAGACAAAAGCAAATAAGTGCATTTCAAAATTCATACAAAGGACCAAATCCCATAAGAGGAATATTTCAAAACCAAATATTTAATCATGAATCTAGGTAACTTGAATCTTATCAAAAAATGCAAAAATAAAAGGATATATGGTACATAGATTTGGGTGCCAGTCATCATATGACTGAAAATTTGTATTGGTTTAAATCTTTGAAAATCATACCAAATGTTCCACTAAAAATTGTAATTAATAATATTTATTATGTTCAAGGATTTGGAAAAAATATACCTAGCATGCCATTTTTATATTTTATGCTAGATGATGTTTTATATGTTCTAGGGTTATCAAATGATCTTATCTCAATTATTCAATTAGTTAAAAAATAAAAAATAACAAAATTCAAATTCATAAATGGAAACATGAAATGTATCATAAGAAAACAAGACAAAAGTGAAGTTATGGGAATAATTTCTCTAGACACAGTGGGATTTTCTAAAGGAATCTTAGATCATATTTATCATAAAATTAGATCAATTTCTTGAAAATATAGGAAATAAGAAGATGGATCAGATATAGTTCAAATCTATCTAGTAGGGACAAAAAATCAAAGATAGTTCTAGGACACAAGCAATAATTTGATATTAGTCTTCAGTAACCAAATAATGTAATACAAGGTTTGTTGACAATATTACATTATTTGGTACATGCTAATTTACCCCCATGATACCTATCATATAATGCAAATATTAGAATAGGTTTTTGAGTATATATTTTAGGAGTGTAATTTATATTTCCCCTTTATGTATGTGTCTATGTGTAGGATGTGCACAAGTTTCATGTAATAATGTGTGCAAGTGTGAGGAGTGATAAAGTGTGCAAGTGTCCAAGAGCCACTAGCGATTTATATTATGCATAAAATGGGAAATTTTGCATCACCTAGATGTGTGAGAAGTGTAATAGTTAAGTATTGAAGAGTCACCTTTCCAAGGTTATATAATGGGCACAAAAATCTATGAAATGTATGGAAAATCACATTCAAGCACTGATAATATTGAAACCTTTAGATATATTTTGAGCAGTTCTATTGTAATATTTCTTCATATTATTTCATAAATGGTATTTGTAAATTTTATTCATATTATTGTTATTTTAAATTAATGTTTATTTATTAATATTGGACATTGATAATTGAATGCTAAAAACTTGAATAATGTATTTGATTCTAGACATTCAATATTGTAATAATCTAGCTTAAAAGCCATTAGTTTGCAAGGAAAATAACCAAAAGTTCAACCATGCATTAAACATATCATAAGTCCCCAATTGAGGTTCTAAACAACCAAAAATAAAGGGCAACATACCCATGCCAATTTCAAAGTATAACATGTAAGACATTAAGGCAAACACATAGTTGTCAATACACTTATTTCATAAATATAATGCTAGACACAAAAAACACTCACCATAGAAAAATTGTCAAGGAACAAATCATAAAGTTTTCCCTATCAATTCTAAGATACTTTCTTTTCTTATTAATAGTTAAAATTAATATATTGGATAAGACCTTACCTTAGTGTTGAATGATATAATTTGTAAGGTAATATTACAATATATGGTCCCTCTTGTTATCGTCCAAACTTGAAAGATACTTATATATTTTTAGGGTATTTTATTCTCTCCTTTATCTCTCTTGGTATTCCTCTCTATTCTTTGATATTTCTCTTTCATTATGTTCACTCTCCCCCTCATGAATTTTTTGTGATCCTCCCTTTATGTATGGATATGTCTCTCTTTTCATTTTTCTTATTTCTTTGAGTGTGTCCCCTTTCCTACTTTTTCTCTATCTTTCTATTTCTCCTTCCATCCTCCTAAAATTTCTTATGCCGCCCATATATGACTTGTACAAACTTTTCCAAAGTCTTTCATGCAGGGTCAATATTTATTTTTTAATGGTAGAATCTAAGGGACAATTACTAATTTTGATAATTGGTTGAATTGGGTTAAAAAAATATTCATTCACATTAATACCAAGATATTGAATTTAATGTCTTAGCGGTCCTTTCAATTTCCTATAGAATAATTTAATAAATCCATTACTTAAGAGGTATTTTTATTATTCACTCAATTTATTTCAATATTAACATCTCATTTCCATTGCAAGGCACATTTAACATCTTAAAGTTAAGCGATAATATAGGATAGTTTCATATCATAATTTGGTTATGGGCTAACAAGAATCAATAAGGAAAGACATTCACAATATGATGGTAATACATAAGCCATACATATTTTTGGATTAATTTATGTTTGGTAAATTGTGGCATTCAATACTTGTAAAACATAGGAATAATTGCTCTTCCATATAGTTGTTATAATACATACATCACCATAGTAAATCTAATTTATATATGTAAATCACTAATGTAAAACATGAATTCATAACAACAATCATCACATATAATTCACTATATTATCATATAGTAATATATAATATTTTATCATGATTTAAGCATTTACTATTTATTTATTCCATTCAAAAATCACTACCTCTTATATTTCCTAACATTCATCCACAGGTCCCATTCCATGAATAGGATGAAGGAGGTGAGCACTACATTCATGAATTTTTAGGAATTTAAAGCATACAAATATAATCAAAGTGGGAAGAATATTAAGCATGTAAGGATATATCATCGAAGAGAGTATATAGATTTGTATATTTCTTATATCTCTTAGATTTTTCTTTGAAGGGGAGTATGTTCAAATTAATAAATAATAGAATGGGATGGTGCCATATAAGAACATAACTATCATGGAGATGCCTTGTTGTATGATCTATGCCAAATAATTTTAGATAAGTCTTGGGTGATGTAGTATATTGTTCTACATAAATCATCAATAGGATAATTTAAGGGTATCAACTCCTTAAGAATTTTAGAGTGGCCTATTTTGTATTTAAATATTTTTGGATTAGTTTCATGGGCCTATATTTACATTGACAACAAATAAATTTATATCCTAAGAATCACATATATAAAAAATCTGGGTATAACATAGAAATGTGATGTGAAGGCATATTACTTATATGATCTAACTACTATTAAGGTCATTATTAAAAATGTTATTCTTTTAAGATATCCTTTTTTATGGATACTTTGAATCTTTTCTACCTATTTTTTATTAACTCCATCCATATTGTGTTGTGGTTAGTGATGTGCATCCTAAGCTAATGGATCTTGTTCATCCTTATAGTCATAAGTATACCTCAATGAATAAGGTAGGTTCATATTTTTTCAAAATTTCTATAATGGTAATATTTTTAGATTTTTTTTTTTTAGGATATTACTTTCATCCTTGATATGTTTTTAGTAGATGCATTCCTATTTTTAAGTACTCATACCTCCATATATATGAGGCCTATGACCAAGTTTTTTTATCTATATGATTAGAAAAACTAGCATTTGTTTTAACATAAAAATTATAGAAAGACTCCTTCATGTCATCATTATATCACCAAGGTGGATGTGATGTGGATTCCGTTGTATATAGTAAAGTTAAGGGATGTCCCAAATGGGAAGTAATGATGGAAATAAAGTATGAATTAAAAGGAATGAATCATAGGAGGTGGTTTCCCTACCTAATATCATGAATATTGTTGGTTTTGAAGGGATTTATGCAATCAAATTTATTTTTTATGGTCATATTGAGAAGCATAATGATTATATTTTTTTTAAGGGTTTTTATTAAAAGGATAGATATATTTTACCCTATTATTTATATAGAATCCATTTGGATGGTTCTCTTTACTATAGATTTTTTCATAGTGGAATGTTCAATAAATGAACAAGAGATAGATCCCTTCAATAAGAACATCAATACAATATTTACATGTAATTACTACCAATGTTTATTCACAATGGGTCTACATCAATGGTTTGTAAACTCAAGTAGTTTTATAATGGACTTAAGCACCTAAATCTTGGTATGATAAGATCTACATCTTTTCTAAATTATGGATTATCTTGATATACATTTAAAAACGGTGTTTACATTAAACATCACTATGACTAAATATAAATTATTATAATTTATGTTGATGATCTAAATATTATTATAATTTTATATACCATTATTGAATATTCAAATTTATAACTTTAGGCACAATTTGAAATGATAGTTTTGGATCAATATATTTATGTTTAGTCTTGTTTATAACTTTTATTTTTCAACCTAAATATACTCTTAGATATTCTATAGATATTTAGTATTACGTATTATAATTCAAATCATATCCCATTTGCTTCAAGGTGAATTTTTAGGCTAAATATTCTTCTATAGTTGATAATACTATGATTGATATCTAGTAAGTTTTCTTATTTAAGTACACTTCATCATATATTGATTTCATTATTAGTATTTATTTTAAATGCATGCACGTGCTTCTAAAAATATTTAAAATAATTTCAAGTAAATTTTTAATGGTATTAGTGGTACTATTCATGTGAGTACTCATCATTAGCTTCCCACATATTTGTATTTGTATAAAAATATTATTTATGTTAGTCACTCACATCAATAAAAATATATATCCACAAATTAAATTTATCTTAGATTTGGACTAATTTCTTGGATCTAGAAGAGATAAACATCAAATTTTTATCATCCAAAGAGGTAGAATATTGTAGCATGATTCTAATTGCTAATTATATTAAGTGGATTGAAATATGTGTAAGAGATTAAATCATGATCTAAAATATCATAACACTTTATCATCTGATAATCAAAGTACTAATCAATTGGTTTTCAACATAATAGATCATCAATAAACTAAGCATATTAATATTTGGTTGCAATAAATTCACTCTTTGGCCATCTTATAAAAGGTTATATTGATTTTATAGATATGTTTGATGATATTTTTATGAAGATCATACCATATCTTATCTTCATTAATTTTTAGAATCATGTTGGGATGAGCGAAATTCCATTAAGAAGGATATTTAGTAATATATTATACTTGACCTCCATTTTGGATTGAGAGGATGTTGAAATGTGTTATCTTCACTTTTGATAATACACATGTTATATTATTTTATTAAATTATAGGTTCTCTTTTTCACCTTGTGAGGTGATCCATGTCTTATAAATTTGAATCTACTAACATCTCATTTTGAAGATTATTTGGATCAATATCTTTGTATATGAGCTATATTTACACTCTTGGTCATTGATCATTTCATATACTAGATAAAAATAGTTTCATGTTGTTAATTAGGTATTGTGGTGTCCAAGGGTACCATATCAAATATTTGTATTCATTTTTTAATATATGTGTCTTTCATTTGAATTTTTTAATCCTAAAAATTTTCTTTGATCCTTCATCCATTTTGTGGATGTTTACATTGATATAAGCAATCGTTTGTGTTGATCATATACAAAATAAATTAAGGAAAATATAAAATATATGTTTATTTATAGTGTCAAAATTAAGAGTGGTTATCATTTTTAAGATCATATTTTAGAATGATATTAGATTATCACCATTTAAATTTAAATTATTATATGAATTTAATTTTTAAAAATATTAATACCATAATTAGAGTTTAAACTTTAGGATCGATATAAATTGTTCATGATCAATTTTTTAATCTAACATTAATTATGTCTACTTGAATAACTTTTTTTTTAATACTATTAAAAAGAAAGAGGGTTTAGAAAGGGACCCCAAAACATTTCACATCAAAACAAGCCTAAAAGGCAACCATCAAAAGAACAACAAACACTACACTCCAAGAGTGGTTAAAAAAATAAAAAACCAAAGAGGCAAATACAAAACACACAAGAGGAACAAAAGAGAAGAGGGGACAAGAGAGAACTAAGGAATTTCTACACCAACATATAAATCTCTTGAAAAATCATTCCTGTCATCCACATCACCTCCTTAGAATAGTCTAAGTCAATATTCATGGAGCTCTAGATTGTACGCTGTTTTTTCTTTATCAGTTTCAAACTATGCAAAACAAAACTCTTCCTCTCAAATGTCTCCTCTAGTGCATAGGCATATTTCACCATATTATCCTTATGGAAGTCCCTAGGCAATATTTCCTTTTCAATGGAATGGAATAAGGGGGATGAACCATCATATTCCTGCTTTGTACCAATCTGTCGCATAAATTTACAAGTTTCACTCCCTTTCGCCTGACTAACAGATGGAGGACCACATACCTCAGATGTAGCCTTGATATTGAAAGATGATTTTTTCAAAAAAACATCATCACTATAGTGTGGCACTTTCCCTCTCACACCTTTAGTCGAGACTTGGATTTTTTGGGAAATCTTGTTATGTATCGAGTCCAATGAAAATGAATAAACATCCTTAATGTCATTATTTGTACCTTCAGAAACCTTCTTAGACTGCCCAAAAATAGGAACCGATAAATCAACTAAAGGTTTTAGGATTTCCACCACCACCATACCATTCTGGTAAGCCACTAGTTCAAACACTAACAGAGTCAAACCCTGATGAAGAGGGAACTAGCCACAACCCCCTTGCACATCCAACATTGATTTCTTCATTGATTGAAATAAGAATAAAGGATTGTTCATCCAAAGATGCCTTTGCAGGTAGTTCAAAAACATAGAATGGAATCTATGTATGACTTCATACATAGAGTCCAAGGTAAAATAATCCATAACAAATTTAACCACCCTATCGCACCCAGCAGATAATACTTTAGCACCAAAGCCGTTTTGAATTCTAGGATGAAATTTTTCCCCATCCAAGAAAAAACTTATTTCTTTGAGAAGCGAATGTTTATTCCTATTGCGATAGGCACCATCCAAAGCTAGACCAGTGGTTCTGCTAATCAGTTTTGTCGAGACCTCAAAGGACCAAGAAGCAATTCTAACCAATTCTACTTGGCTAGCCTTTAGAATATGTAACTGAATAAAAATTATTTTAAATCTTATATATGATCCCAAATCATTTATAACTAGCTTCTCACATCATATGTATCATTAATAATTATATTTTAATTCATGAATAAACAACAACTAAACAACATAAAGACTAATTTTGATTTCATAAATGTGTTTATTTTTCTAAACATTAGTTATTCACAATTATTACTTTTTGCATTTATAATTACAATTCATGAGTATTGATTTTCACAGATAAGTTTTGAGTACTTCTCACTTACAATTATAGTTTAAACCTTAAATTTATATAAATTACTTATAAAGCATGACTAAAGCTCTATTTTAAGAGATGGTTCAGACCTATTATACATATTGTACTAGTATATTTTCATAGCAGTTTGGATTATCTATAGTTTTTATTTATATCATATTTATTTTTATTAGAGAATTTTAATTATATGTTTTATTTGGAATCTAATACTTATAATTCAACATTATAAATCATAATAAAAAAAATGATGCAGTGTAGATTTTCTAGAGTAAAAAGTGGTTAGCATAGGAAATGCTTATTTTCCTAATAAATATTATAAAATTCTAACTAACCTATATGACATACCAATGGAATGGATATATTGTATTTTTTCTCAAAAAAAAATTCTTTTCATGCATAAAATTTTATATTAAGGGACATATTTTTACTGGTTCAAGTTATAGAAGTTTTAATAATAAAAACTTTTTGTATGAGCAATGACGATATGGTTGAGTTTAAAACTTAAGATTTAGTCTTTTGGAGGATTGCAATGATTAAGAGTTTGAGCTCTTTTTGAATAGATTCTAATTCAAATTACGGGGGAGTGTGTATACGTGGTTGTGCAAGTGATTTTTTTAAAAAATTTAATAAACTTAAGACTTGCAAGCAATATGTCTAAGGCCTTTTTCATATGTCTATTTTTTTTTTTTTAATAAATGAAGACAGACTTTGAATTGAAAACTAAGATCTATGCTTTAAATATGTTTTCAAATTTTAGTTAAAGGTATCTTTCTTATAGATTAAAACGTAGTCTTTCTACAATATATTTAATCTCTCTTTAAACTTGAATGTAGAGGCCTCCATTTATTGAAGTGAAATCTATTCTTTAAACATGTTTTCAAATTTTACTTTAAAATATTGTGTTTTCAAATTTTAAATTAGTTTATTTTTTTATAAATCGAAAAGTATCTTTTTACAATTCATTCAATCTCTTTAAACTTGAATGTAGAGGCCTTTGATTTATTTATTCTTTTATCCGAAGAATGTCATGAAATTTGATGCTCATACTAACACTATCCTTATTAAGGCCATTGTGGGTTATGATATCATTTGCTAAGAATAGAACTATAAAACTAAGTTTATTATGCAACTTATGGACACTCTTTTGTATAAAACTAAGTCTATTATGCAATTTATGCACTCCTTTGTATTGGTCACACGAGTTTTATATAGATATACTTGTTTTTATTAATACATGTCAATCATTATGATTATTTATTGACAATTTATTATTATTTATTAACAACTCTTGATATGTGATTATAAGCTAATGAATCCCATTTTTGATCCAAAATTGTTGTGGTTCGACTAAAACGTATCATGTTTGATCGAACATATTTTTGTCGAATATTATTCGAATATTATTATTCATGTTCGACCAAACATTCTGAGGCCAGAGGCCGAGGCCAACCAATGTTCGTCCCAACATATATGATGTCACCCTAAATAGTTCTACCGAATTATGTTCAACCCAACATATATTTGCATTAAGATACATACAAGTTTCTTGTTGTTGTGCCTTATAATAATTTATACAGGCTTTTTAACTTCAAATCATAAAATTTAACTTTAGCCATCGTTTGGTCGATGACAACGGCTACTTCCTGCCTCTCTTATTTTTATCCTCTTATGTGGCGGAAGCGTTCTAAATCTGAAGCAACCAGTAAATCTAAATTGGGCGAATCAGGAAGAATCGAAACCGCTGTGGAAGTGATTACAATAGTTCTTTCGGAGCGCTGGATTGGATTAATCATATCCTTGTCATTATATCCTCGTTTCTCCAAATTATGTATTAACTCAAACTTAAATTTGAAAGAGAGAAAAAATGCGCCTTTTCCACCAAAGTCATGCTATTAGAGACGTTTCTGTTAATTTGGATACCACAGTGTGCTGGAATTGCACTGACCAAACGGACCAAATTTATTTTTAAATTGAGTTTTTGTGTGAAACAAAAATATATAAAAATAATAATTAAATAAAAATATAAAATAAAACTTATGACACATAAAGAATGATGTGTTCTAATATTTTATATAAAAAAAATTAATTTTCTTTTTTAAGTTTTAATATTTAAAAATGGTTTCCAATAAAATTTTCAATAGATTTTATTTTATTTAAAAAATTTATTTATCAAAATTTTAAAAAAGTTTGTCACATATAATTTAAAAAAATATAATATTACTTGAAATTGTCTCTAACATTATCATAGTCCCTAAGTTAGCTACTCACTATTTACATTTTAATGTACTATTTCATATAAAATCATAAGAATAATATAAAGTATAATAAATGGCCCAAAAATTCAAAGTGGACTCATCATTATGCATTCACCTTGATACATTTTTTATATAAAAATTGTATCATTCGAAAAAATTGTCCTGAAATTGTCTCTAACATTATCATAATCCCCAAGTTATAGCTACTCACTCTATGCATTTTAATGTTCTATTTCATATAAAATCATAAGAATAATATAAATTATAATCAATGGCCCAAAACCCCAAAGCGGACTCATTAATATCCACTCACCTTGATACATTTTTTATAAAAAAATTTATCATTTGAAAAAAATTGTCTCCATCATTATTTATTTTCACCCGCTTAGATTTTAAGGTGTATTTTTTGGTTTTTATACGATGGAATTTGTGGATAAGTTTTGGTCCGTTAGTATCCTAGGTTTGTCTATCAAATCCATTCACAAAATGAAGAGAATGAGAATTTTTTTTTCCTTCATATATGTACTTTCACTTATATTAAATTTATATGAAAGTTTTATCTAAATTATATATGCATTTTAAAATTGATTAGGATTTAAATGACATTAAATATAGATTTTTTAATATTCAAGGAGGAGACTCATGTTTGAATCTTGCCAAGCAATACATTGTTATAAATAGATTATATTACATCATTTGGATTATGTAAATGTACCTTTCTAAGTACATACTTAGGACATTAGATTAGTTTAAGGGGAAGTTATATAGTTACTTTATGTAATGTAATAAATGCACAAGTGTCAATGTGCAAGTTGTATATGTGCAAGATGTCCCTTGCACTACTAGGTAGAGTGTTGGCCAATGAATCTATCTTCCTATATAAAACGGCCTCATTATAACAAGTAGAGATATCATAGATCGAAAAGCTCAAAGCATATTCATAGAGGTATCATAGTACTGTGTAGATAACCATATATTGGTGATGGGTACAATATAGTACAGTAGATTTATTCATAGAGTGTTCATTTCCTCCATAGCTACATTGTATTCATTTTTGTCATTTCTATTTATAGCAGATTTCAGTCATCTCATAGATTTATTTTTTTTCATATTATTTTGCATCTTGTGATTTCTATCTCTCATTGCAAACTGCATCAAAATCAAATAGTGGTATTAGAGCTATGGTATATCTAGCCATAGGAGATCCATAGGAAAACCACCAATATCATTAAGCCTGAGTTTTTTGTCAACATGACGGGTTGTTGGACTAGCCATTGTCAAAAACTCTCAAAAAACTCTATGTGGTAGAATTAGGGAGAGACACAATTGAGGACTAAAATAAATCTTAGTTACAAAATACTAAGATTACATTTGGATAAAGTCTTTCCACAGAGTTGCATGAAAAACTCGTGAAGACTAGGACTTATCATTCAATCCACTAGATTGACAAATCAACTAGTGAATAACATTCAATATATTTAGAATTTGTTAACTATTGTCCAAACTTTATTTTGTTGTAGAAAATAAATTCTCAAATGATTGGGACACCTCCCACAACATAAAGGTAAGAGGCTTCAACTTCATTTCCCAAAGGTCAGTGTACCTTCATAATGCAGATATAAGTTCCTTGTGCAAGAAAAAAATACTATAAAACAAGACTTATGGAGAAGAGTCATGGTGAAGTTAGGATACTGGAGATATCCATTGCTAGATTGATAACTTCATAGAAGAAGAAAAGACCATATATATATTGATCTAGAAAAAAGGCCATAGTAACCTTGTTCTAGAATAAAAGGCCACAAAAGCCTTGATATTGAAGAAAATGCCACAAAAGCCTTGATATTGAAGAAAAGACCACATAAGCTTGATATTGAAGAAAAGGCCATAAAAGCCTTGATATTGAAAAAAGGCCATAGAAGCCTTGACACTAAAAAAGGCCATAGAAACCTTGATCCTGAAGAAGACTCTAGAAGAGAGTTTCCAATTTAGAAGTAGATTAAAATATTAGTGCTAATACTTTATTGTAGGGAAAGAAAATTCAGTGAGTTAGGAAAGTTTATACAAGAAAGTTAGGAAGAGTATCTTCTTCAAAATCAATCTAGCACCTGAATCAAAATTAAAATTAAAAATATCAGAAGAATATCTCATTGAAGAAATTTTAATCTTAGAAGGACTAGGAGAGTCCTGCTCAAATCTAGGAGCAGCAGAATCAAAATATCCAGAAGGATATCTCACCACCAACACTTAGAGGAGCAGAAGTTTGAAGAAAACATATCAAACAAGACTAGAAGAAGCTACAAGATCAAAGACCTTGGGGAGGTCTCAACGAGCATCTAGTAAAAGGTTTGGAGAGCCTTACTGAAGATTACCTCTCACAGTAAGAACACACCATTTGAAAGACAAATACTTCTTAAAATATACAACAAAAGGAGTATATTGCAAGATGCGAACAAGCCATAAAATACTAGGCTTATGAAATAAATTTTGAGACCATATTTTGGTGAAGAAGAAGTTGTTTAGTATAGTTTACAAAAAGCAGCAAGATCCTACTCAAAGCAACAACTTGGTGATCTTAGACACCAAGATATACATCCTCTACAGAAGTAGTAAAAGAGCTAAAAAATATTTCAAAAGGTAAGAAATTATTGATGCAGTTAGGTTCATTAATTCATTACTTATCATATTTATTAAAGCACCTTATTTGGATTAAAATTGCAAGAAGGAAAATTGGATTACAGTTTTCAAAACTGCAAAAAGATAAATTTTCTTTTAATATTTATTTGCACATTAGGAGTGTAATAGATTTCTTAATTACAACTATCTATCAACTACCTATCATCTAATTTGGAAAGAAAAATAAGACTAGCCCCTACAACTTTGTTTGTAAAACAATTTTAGAATAATTCTTGAAGATTTGTTTTAGATTATTCTTGATTAGTTGTAGTAAATTGATTGAGTACATTATTTTGAGAGTTGATTGGAGTGATAAGGTGAAATTTTTAGTGCATTAAAAGTGAAATATTAGTATATTCATTTTCACTATTCCATTTCTCTCAAAAATATTATTGTTTGTGTTCTTAAGAAGGGCACAAAATCAAAATTTGACAAAGTGTCTATAGGCACTATTAGTGCACAAAAATATGCAACACATAGTGGCCAAGTGAAGCCACAAAATAGGTTAGAATCCTCCAAAAATTGGAGAAGAAAATAACTAACCAAAATAAAAAATAGAAGCTTCAAATATTGAGACTTGGTGAGTCTCAAATCCAATGCATTACAGGGTTAATTGCAAGGAGAAAAGTGCAAAAAATTGCATAAAAATTGGAGCTTCTATCTAGTTCTATCTAAGCTTGAATTTATCATCAAAGTATCCAATCAAAAGGGGGATGGTGTCTAATCAAAGAGACAACCTCAAAACACTTGCATTTAAACATTCTGCCACAAAACTAGAAATTCAAACTTGAAAAATGGAGCACAAGAGAAGGTGCAATAAATATTATTTAATACATAAATTTGTTACATTGTATTGCACTATCCTAATCTGGTTTATATAGAAAAGAGGGCATATTTGAAGGTGCCTCAAAGGCACAATATCCGTTGGATAAACAACCAAATTTGGTCGAACACTAATGCTTTCTAAGCATAGAAAAATGAGTCACTCTAAGGGATCATACTCTTGATATCTTAGAGGACCAAACCTACAAAATACAATGCACAAAAAAAAGGGAGAAATAGTATTATATTCAAGAGCAATGTTGTATAGAAAAGGAGGACATATAACATGTGTGAAAAGAAGAATATTAAGGAACCATTGGAGTGTTTCAATATCCCATTTACATTGCTCAAAATCAATGCTCAAGCCTCCAAATCATTGCTCCTCATTTGAGCTAGAAATAACCCACAAACAAATTCCATTGAATGAAGGAGGAGATAGAAATTTTATAGGGTTTAAAAAACCTCCAAAGGGTACATTTAAGAAGCACAACGAGGGAGTTCCACTTATCACTTGAGGCAAAACCTTAACACTCCTCATGAGAGTGCTCATATTGATGAAGAAATGAGTTAAGAACAATAGGTTGGTGCGTTAAGAATATGAGATACACTTATTCACAAAGATATCACATGCTCCACTAAAGAATGCAACGTTCATATGTTACTCATAGGAAGATACGAGTGTTTTCTAACAACTTCTACTCCTAAAGCACTAAATAAAATAGACATACCATTTGGCACTTAATACAATATTATCCTCCACTTTAAGGGTGTCAAAGACCAAGCATTCACGTATCCACATTCAACACTCTAGATTCTTCACACATAGGGTTGAGTTCTAGCATGGAAGCAAATTGAAAGAGTCTTTAATGCTCTAGTCAAGGGAGGTGAAAGACAAAGACTAAAGGTACCATATTTGGAACATTAAATCCAAGGAAGGTTCCAAGCATTCTATTTGAGGGAATAGCCAAAGTAGATACATTAATATTGCAACCCTTACACACCAAAAATCACTATCGATTATTACGATATTTATATGATACAAGGTAATATCTATTCCCATTTTAAATGTGCTTTCATTTCTTGGGAGTTATAAGGTTGAAAAATCAAGGTTAAAATTAGAATAATTTAACCATATTGAAATCCATATCTCAAATAGAATAATTTATCAAATCAATATAATATTTGCAATATTAAACTTGGGAGTAATAAAGGTTTCTACTAGAAATTAATTTTAAAATATTTGCAAATACTATTGTGTTCTAATTTCTATATTTGGTAGCTATAAGGATTACAACACCAAATTAGGTTATTGAAAATTAGAAAAACTAAATCAAATTCTAAGGGATTTTAAAATAGGTTATTAAGGCTTTTGGTAAGGTTGGATATTTATTATATTCCTGAAAAATTTCACAAAAGGGACAAAAGAAGTCCAACATTAAAACATCTTGAAAATTGGAAGAGTGCTTATTTTAATAGGAGCAATAAGGGATAATAAAAGTTGATTTTTTATATTTACAAAACTTTACAAAAGAAACAAAAAATTGAACTAGATTTTACAAGAGAACTATATCATATTCCACAAATACGATGGAGTCATAATATATTCTACAAAAAATTGTAATATCAGCATTTATCAAATATTATTAGTTGCAAATCCATTGGGAAGATATAATATTTCTAAAATATGTAAAATTCCATTAGGTGTATATACTCTCACTACATAAGGAAGTCTACAAAACTTAAGTATTGATAGATATATTTAGGAAGCCATAAGATAATAGCTTTCTATATCCTAAACTAGGGAGCCATAAGGATGTCTACTTCCCAAAATATTGCAAACACCAATAAGAATAATTGCTTCAAAAAGGAAAAATCCAGTGCCATAAAACTTGGGATCATGAATCTACTCATGAAATCTGAAGGAATGTTAGACCTAACTTCAAAAGTAATCCATAGTGAAGCCTTAGAAGATAATTTTTATACTATGGAATGCTATATTAAATCTCATATTAATGAAGCAATTGACAATGGAAAAGTGACATTTCGTTTTCCTTAGGCTTTGTGAGCATATTATACATAGCATTGCTCACATATAAACACTACAAGGATAAAAATGTAGAACAAAAATGATTGATAGAACTACTCAAAAAGAAGGCACAAGTAAATATGAGGTGTTAGAAATATATTATATTACATAATTTGGGTCATGTAAATGTACCTTCCTAGGTACATACTTAGGAAATTAGATTACTTTAGGGGGAAGCTATCTAGTTACTTCATGCAATTTAATAAATGCACAAGTATCAATGTGTAAGTTGTATATGTGTAATATGTCCCTTACATAGCTAGCTAGAGTGTTGGTCAAGGAATCTATCTTCCTATCTAAAAAGGGCCTCATTGTAACAAGTTGAGATAGCATAGATAGAGAAGCTCAACATATTCATAGATAGTAGCATAGTTTTGTGTAGACCACCACATGTTGGTGATGGGTGTAATGTAGTCCAATAGATTTATTCATGGAGTTTCTATTTCATCCATAGCTACATTGTATTCATTTCAATAATTTCCATTTATAGCATATTTTAGTCATCTCATAGATTTAATTTCTTTCATATTATTCTGCATCTTGTGATTGCTATCTCCTATTGCACACGAATCAAAAGCTAACATACATGAATAATGTTCAAGTTGTTGTAATACCCACTACATGTTGATGATATAGGATTAATGAACTCATTTCAATCTAGTATAGACAATTGGAAAATAAATATATTAGGATAGGATATCTATAAAAAAACATTATACAATTGTTCAAACAACGAAAAAATATATACAATTTATGTTCTATAAAATTTTACCCACTTTAGCTGACCTATTTAGTGCACTTTCCATATGGTAATTCCTATAAACTATATAATTCATTATGGAAGTACATTTATATTTATTATAGAATTAAAATTTAATATTATTATAGTTACCATACATATGTTATTTTCCTTACTGATTGAATATTTTTTAATCCTTACATTCATAGGATCATTTTTTTTTTATTAGAAACTCAAGGAAACTACCATCCCTTAAATCAAATTCATTCATTTTCACCTATTGATTTATTATATTTATAAATAAGTTACAAAAGTTTACATCTAGTATATTCATTTTTATGTGAGAATATAAATGCATGCACTTATGAAATTTGCTAAGTTTACTTTCTATGAAAATTGAAATACCAAAAATTAGTTACATTATTTGTAGTTAAAGAACATTAGAAATGTGTTAGATTTTTGTGCATCTATATCATGAATAACATATTTAAAAGCTTTCTATATGACTAGATATATTAATATTCAATATATATCTTCACTTGTATAATAGACATGTGCTAATATAAAATAAATTTGTTTTCTTATTCTTTGCTTGTCATCCAAGTTTACTTGTTTATGTTACACTATTGAATACAATTAACTAATACACACACATTGTTATTTTTTACATAATTATTTTAAGCAACGTAATAATATATGTAAGTTTAATTTTTATTAAATGGAATTATATAAAAAAAATTTAATCCATGTGTTATTGTTGAAAGAAACCAACTAAAAATAAAAAGTTAAAACAACCTCAAGAAAAAACTATTCTTAAAATGATTGATTCATAGAGGCATTTGAAAGTTATTGTTATTTTTATATGAAATGTGAATATTTATATATATACTTATATTTATTCTAGATATTTGCATTCATAAAAAATTAATTCTTTAGTAAACATTATATCAAATATTTCATAAAATTTCTCCAATCATATTTAACAAATTAAAAAGCAATTATGATTTTTCTCAATTATGAATAGACAATTCAAACAAAATAGTGTATGCACTATTTGTTCAATCAACGAAATATTGTTTTGGTATTGGTATAAATACACCTTACAATACTCATTTATCATTAAAGTGTTGTGCAATATTATCTATGAAAAGTGATTTTTATGGTTCTTATGGGCACCTCCATTCTATTTCATTTATTTTACTTTTAATATAATATTGCAGTTGATTTTTTGCTTATATTTGTTTATGGAAAGCATGATGAACTTTATCATTGTATGTGATCAAGTATGAAGAAGATTCACTTCATCATGTTGAAGTTCATTAGGATCCTTTGATTCTTCTTGTAATTGTTTGGAAAAATATATTCAAACCTTCATAAGCATTTTCAGTGTAAGAAGTGGAAAAATGATATTTTATTTTATTCCTCTACATTTATTATTAAGGTACTTTCAATTTTCTATAGAAAATATTCAATTTAATATCTTAAATTTCCCTTAAGACCCTTCAAGTTCACTTCAGTAGAAAAGAAACGGGAGGGAAAATTTTAAAAATTCAAAATTATATTTGGCACACATTGGTTTTTAATTGCATGCTTCGATTATGTCATCCATTGACATGATCTGTGATATCAATGTTTCTCTTCATGAGGAGTAGGAATTATTAAAATAGTGTGATAGATATGTTAGTGTAACTAATAGAAGAGCATGTAAAGCATGGTGTTCAAGAGTTTTTAGGGTTAAATTAAATCTTCACCTTTTAATTTTGCTAAGAGAGGGCTCTCCTCGATCAAAATAGAATTTCATAGATGCATGATACAAAGAAGTAAGGTGCTTGAATTATCATTTGAATAAGAGGTTAAACCTATGTGGTATCTTTTTCAATGTTCAAACCATATTTTTATACAATAAAATGTGTTTTCATTAGTGCTATTGGTGTTCTTTATAAAGGTATCATAGAAAAAATTTCAATAGGACATGTAGCTCAATCGATCATCTTGCCTTACCTAAGTCATTCACACCTCCAAGGTTCTTAGGTTGAATTTGTTGGAGTATATTACATTATATGGTACATTCTAATGTATCGTAGTGGTACCTTCATGATACATTTATAAATAATAGATTTGGGTTGAGTCAATAATTTAGAGTGTGACTTATATTTCCTCTGAATATAAGTGTAAATATGTAGGAAATGCATAAGTGTCTTGTATGTAAGAGTGTAAATATGTAATGTAAATATGTGCACAAGTATCCTAGATTAGGAGTGCAAGTAGAAGTGTAAGAGTCATGCAAAGTCATGGAAGTATTATAGAGTCAAGTTTTCATCAAGTATGCAAGTGGAAAGTTGATAAACCAAGAGTTATGAGACTTGGCATATGGAGAGCAATAGTTATGTGAAGAGTCATATTACTATGGCTATATTATGGACACAATGATCCATAGAAAATCAATGTAATTCAATAATGAATCAAGTATTCTTATTAAAATATGTAACCGAAAGAGAAGCAATAAAGCTTAAATGCATTTTGAGCAATTAATATTGTAATTTTTTCTTCATGCATAGTACATGAATGATTTAGGCTATTTATATTCATATTTCAACATATAAATTAATGTTATTTGATCTATTATAAGCCTTGATATACATGTTAATTTGATTATATTATTCTACTCATATTATTATTATTATCTTGACCTTCATTATTATGTCTATTTTATATTTAGAACTTGTGTGATATTTTTAGTTAATCTATAATATTTTGTGGTAGTATAAGGCTTAAAAATCCATTAGCGGTATAAGATCTACCACAAAATTCTATCTAGTTTCATAGAGTTTATTGAAGTCACCATTATTAATTTGTAATGACCCTCCTTAGTAGGATCCTTTTATTGCTAGAAATTGACATTTTAGTAAATAATTTAAAAATTCTTATTTTAAATGTTGACTCGTGATTTTTTTGGACATGGTATTGCTGATGGAATTTATGATTGCAAGTACAAGCCTTCTTGAGTGGTTTATTAAGGATGCAACCACAAAAAAAAAAATATAGCGGTGAAGACTTTCAGCTATGGTGAAAATTTTTCACCAATGGATCTACGGTAAATAAAACTCTTTATATAAGTGCATTCATGTAGGTGCATTGTAAATATTTACATATGTGTTGTTTGTACTAAAAACCCTCTAACGATAGGGAAATTTTTGAAAAGTATGGGAACTATTTCTTAATAGGCAAATGATAACATTTTGGTTATCATAAGATCACTTGTATAAGAAAAAAATGTTGGAGGTATATATTGTGTTGCATTTTATACTTATCTAATTATTATTGGATATATATATATATATATATATATATAATATATATATATATATATATATATATATATATATATATATATATATATGATAAATTCTAGTTAAAATAAATAAAAAAAAAAATTATATGTATACGGAACGCTTTTTATTTACTTATTCATTTTAATTAATTTAGAAACAAGAAAATAGTTTTAAATATCCAAATCACCACTTGGTGAAGGAAATGAGAGGGATGAGTTGGTTGAATGCATGTGTTCCACTTTCTTTAATACTTTGTTTTCTATATTTACAAAACATGGATTCATCAGATTAATACGGTGTGGGAAGGAAGGAAAGAGATAAATAAAGGAACTAAAGGAAGAGCATTGAAGAAGAAGTAAGAAGAGAGATTTGACCTAGGAAAGCATTCTTATAGTATTGAAATACTTAGGTCAGATTCTTTATTTTGAGTAATTATAAATTCACCATTGTAGGAATTATACATGGAAACATAACGACATGTATCTTATTTTTCTTGGAAAATATTTATTTTATCTTCTTGAAACTTGACTAAGAAACATTGTGTTATTGAATTCTTGAGTTCGTGTGTTAAATAAGATTGTGCTTATTGAATATGTGTTTTTAAGAATACATTGTTAAATATTATATTAATTTTTAAATTTGCGTGTTAAACAAAATTGTTCTCATTGAATCTATGTGTTTAGGAATGTATTGGTAAATATTATTATTGAATTCTTGAGGTTGCATGTTAAACAAGAATGCTCTTTTACCTGGAAATATATATATATATATATATATATATATATATATATATATATAGTCAATTTTTAATGCTTGAAGGTTTCCTATTGAATGTTGGTGTATGATGTGTAATAGTTGTATAGAATAATGTAAAGGGTCATAGCAAATCATAAGCAACATCTAAATTATTTTGTTCTATGTTCAATAATTTATTTCTACTTTCTTTTGCTAAATCATTTTGAAAGGCTTTAAGCAAATAGATTTGATTATTTAGATTATTTTTGAACCGATACTGTAAAGTATTTAAAAGCTCAATAGAATTGTTCTTAAATGTTGGGCTTTGCTAATGTTTATATGTATGCTTTTATTTAGGGAAAACACTTAGAAACCAAAAAAAAAAAGGAAAAATTTAGATAGTGGTTGTTGTTTTATATGGAAGTGATTGTTATTATCTTTAAAATAGTCTCTAATGTTAAGGAATTTTTTATTTATTTTTTGTTTGGTAACCAATGAGCCTCAAATATACCCATTTTTTTTATAAGTTAAAATGTATTAAAATAGGTTTTGAAAGAAATCCCAAAACCTTGTTACAAAAATAGCATTATAGGATATTGTGGAGAGGAACACTATAAGACAGTGAGGCATCCAACCTGCAATCAAAAAAATAAAAAGGAAACACAAACCCAAAAAGACAAAAATCAACAAAACTTCCCAATACACAACCTTGGAGTCACCCTAAGCAACATCCTCAAACACATCCCTGGCAACTTCTCCTAAGCAACATCCTTGTTACGATCCTTCACCTCTTCCTTGATGTTAACTTTAGAATCAATAACATTAGGTTTATCAGTAGTCCCAACGGAGAATTATTTGTGGAAAAAGGGCATGTTCAGAGCATTGTGCATATCCTTCAGAGTGGACAAAAATTACTTAGATTGAGAGATAGTCATTGAAGTTGTTATAATTATTAGTTTCTATAGCAGCTAAGAGGTAGGGTCATCGCTCTCATGATCAAACTCCACCCCTTGAATTTTTTGTTGAATCTGGATAAAATTTCTTGTAAGGTGAGCAAATAATCTGGTAGCACGTACAAGCTCTTTTGTATTGACCTTCTTCCTCATGGAACAATCAGCATACCTATATAATCCTAATAAATTTCTCTTCCTAGGAAGGGGGTATTAGATGTAGGGATCTTGGAAACACCTTCCTTAGGGATGGCCTTAGAGGAGCTAGAATTTTTTGTAGGAGGATCAGCAGGAGGATTTAGGGCTGCAAGGGAGCCTTCAGGGCAATGAATGAGGAAACAACTGTAAATAATTTTGAGCAACCCTTGGTGGGAAGGAAACGAAGAAGTTTTTTTTTCAGCAAGTATCAATGAAATAGCTAATGGAATGGAAGAGGAATTCAGGTACATTGATTAATTTTATGTCCTTAAAATGATTGAAAAAATCCAAATGGAAACTACAAAGGAATTTATCATGATCATAAACTATAATATACTGCATTATGGGCATCATTACTCTATTCCATGGAGAAGGAAGGTTAGACCTATGCATACTAGACTTAGCCAATTTGAGCATTTTGTTCTTGTTTGGGAATTCCTTGATCTCCTCAAGGGTATTCTATTCAGGGGCTAGCCTATAATATCTCCAAGAGGTTGGAATTCCATGATGTAATATTTTCCTCAAATAATCACTTTACCATCATCCCAACTATAGAGGAAAGCCAATGTTATGTCATAATAATTTCCAAACAATTTCTTGAGGAATGGTAAATATCCCCTCTCATAGAGGATGGATTCAGTGAGAGCATCCAGATCCAACGTGTCTAGTTAAACATAACACATTTTAATGCAATGAGGGAACCATAACATACACCAATTGACAAGGGAATGAGTGAGCTAAATCAAAAAAATAATTTTAACATGCTTGATAAAGCCCAAATAAGAACATAGCACACAAGCATTGGAAAACAAATGCTTTAGGTATAGGAACATAGATTTGGAAATATGACCTCGAAAGGAAGAAAAAACAATGATGTTCTCGAAGCTTCTAATCATCACTAAAAACACTAGAGGACCAACACTGTAGGTGACATGTGAAGACACGAGGTGAAACCCATCAATAATGAGTATTCATATCGTACAAGGATAGCCTTTGGGAAGCAGAGAGGTAGGCAAGTAAATAGTGATGGTTGCGAGGGTGAATTTGGTAAGGATTGTAAAAATATAAGGTAAAAACTGGAAATGGTATGGGAAGTGGCTCATAAATGGGATCTCATACATAAAGACCAAGTGGAGGTACACAAGGTACAAAGCACAGTGGGAATCAGACCTTGAGTAATAAAAAGGGTAGGGAGGGACACATATGATTGGATGAATGAAAGGATAGTTGGTAATGGTTGAGTCATCATTAAATGAGGTAACTAAATCACCATAAAGGTTGCACGGTGAAAAATGCAAGTCCAAGGTGGACTTGATTAGCTCACTCGTTGAAAAAATAGATTAAGGTTGGTCATTGCAACTTCAAACAGAAGGAAAATATTGACCATTTATGTTATGGAGAATTGATTATTTTTCTTTGTTGACCACATTGGTGATTCCTTGGGGGAAATTATCGGACCAAGTAATCAAACCATTGAGGTTGACCCCTTGGTTTGCCAACACATCAACCACCTTGTTCGCTTCTTTGAAAGCATGATGGATTATAGATTCATGTTGATGAGAGATGAATTTCCTTGCTTATTCGATGCATATTATAACCTTCCATAAAGGATTTTTGCTATTCCTCAAGTAGTTGATGATTTTTAGAGAGTCGACTTCAATTATCAAAATGTTAGGATTGTGCTTGATAAAGGATAAATATCTCCATAGGGCTATGGACTCTATGAAATGGTTGGATTGAAAACCAAGATACTTAGTGAAGACTAAGATGAAATCCCCTTTGTGATATCTAAAAATACCTCCAACACCTACTATCACTAGGTTACCTTTAGAAGCACCATAAAAATTCAATTTGATCCAGCCAATCAGTGTGGTAATCCACTTAGTATTAATTCTATCCTTGGGATGGGTGATGAGCGAGGAATCCTCCAAGGAGATGTTCAAGAAAGAGGGTAAGTAGGATTCAAATCTATAAATAGGGGTTCTAGTGGAAGGGGTGATATGGGAATTTTCCTTAGAAGAGGAAATGATTTTGCTAGTTAATGAGGAAGATTCCTTACAAATATTTGATAAAACTCTATTATTCCTCTCGAGCCAAATTTTCCAAAGGAAATGGTGGAGGTAAAACTTCCAACTGGAGCTGAGGCAGGGATTGCAGAAAGGAGAAGGCCACTGGATGAAGAGATCAATGACAGAATGGGTTTTATCCCAAAGGATGTGGAATGTGTGGAAAAGGTTGGAAAGAATGGTAAACGAATAAGCACAACCAAATAATAGATGTTGAGTGGATTCCCAAGCTGAATTGCATAGGTGGCAAAAATTAGGAATAATGATGCCTCTTTTGAGAAAATTATCAGTAATAAGGATATTATCTTGAATTGACAACCAATAAAAAAAGGAAACTTTAGGAATAATATTTTTGAGCCAAACAAGATGACAGGGGAACATGGTCTCAATGGATGAAATTAGGAGTTGGTATGTATACTTGATGAAGAACTCCCCACTTTCAGTGTGTTCCCAAATGTAATGGTATTTGGTGTTGTTAGTGGGTATGACCATTGTATTGAGAAGGGATTCCAGGGAGATAAAAGTAGTAGGATGAGTGTTTCACATGAAAGGATTCCAAGCATGGATGTTATTGGAATGAATTATGAAGTCAGAAACTTTTCATCCCATAAAGGAATTAATGAAGTCTTTCAGGATAGAAATGTGGGGGTCTTCAATTAGTGGTTCTCCTTTGATCCACTTGTCATGCCAAAAATCTATGTTTTCTCCATTTTCTAATTGCCATCTTAGTCCTTTACTCAAGATATGTCTATTGTGGGTTATGTATTTCCAGAAATTTGATCCATTGGTAGGAGCCATCTCACTGAGAAAATCAATTTATTTGCAAATATTTCCTCTTTGCTATAGTGATCCATTCAATGTTGACATTGGAAATGATTCTCCAAGCTTTTTTGGCCATAAGAGAAATATTTAGTTTGTGTATTCTTCTAATACCAACTCCTCATTAAGATTTGGATCTGCAAACTTTATCCTAGGAAAATAAATGAAACCTTTCTTTGTTTTCTAATCCTATCCAAAGAAATATTTTTTGTATTTGTTCTATTTTGGTGTATACCGAAGTAGGGGCCTTAAATATAGAAAGAAAGTAGACAAGGATGCTTTGAAGGCACACCATTGTGAGAGTGACTTTGGCATATTAGGAGAGGATATTTCCTTTCCATCCTACTAGTTTTCTTTGGATTATTTCTATCACATTATTCGACATTGATTAGGTAGGATTTCCCATAAACAAAGGGAGACCTAAGTAGGTGGTAGGAAAGGAATGCACAAAGCACTCAAGGATTAAAGCAATTTTTATTTGGTATTGATGAGTGTTAAGGAAGTAGACCTTGCTTTTATGGAAATTAGCCCTTTGACTTGTAGCCTCTTCATAAAGAAAAATAATGTATTTTAGGACCTTAGCTTCAAATATAGAGGCATAGGTGGAAATTATGGTGTCATCCACAAACTACTGGTGCATCACCAGATCAAGTTACAAAGCAACTTTAATTCCAGATATGAGTCCCATTTTGGAAGAAACTTTTAGGGTTCTTCCAAGTGATTCAGCCATAATAATGAAGATAAAGTGATATAATATATCTCCTTGTCTCAAACCTCCAACACTTTGAAAATAAACTAGAATAGACCCATTAATAAGGATATAAAACCAAGGACTGGAAATGCATCCTTTAATGAGTTCAACCCAGTCTAGATGAAATCCAAACATGAGAAGGATGGTGATGAAGAAGTCCCAATTGAATCTATCATAGGCTTTGTTTATATCTAATTTGAGAACAAGAGCAGAATTCTTAGCTTGAGAGGCAGAATGTAAGGCTTCATGGATGGTGATAATTCTGTTAGTAATGGATCTTCCCTGAATCGATATTCCTTGACATGAATAAATGATGTTGGGAAGGATATACTTCATCCTGATGACCATCACTTTGGTAAGGATTTTGTAGACCACATTGCAGAGGCTAACAGGTCTAAAATCAGCCATGGATTTGGAAATGAGTCCTTTAGGAATTAGAGCAATTAAAGTGGAATTGAACCTTCGAGGAATGGTTTTGGATGATTGGAATTCATTAATTATTGATAAAACATCATGGTCCATGATATCCCAAAAGTATTAGAATAATCTAGGTGGGAACCCATCCAGGTCGTGGGGTTTATCGAAATTCATGGAAAAGAGGGCTTGTTTAATATCATCCGTAGTAAAAAGATAAATCAACTTGGAATTAACATTAGGAGAAATGGAGTTGGGGATATGTTGTAGAATGGAATCCTTTACAAAGGTATAATAGGGGTTGAGATATTAGAGAAGATAACTAAAGTAGGAAATGGCCTTTGTTTTTATTTCATGGATATCTTTTGTGGAAGTACCATCGTCCTTCAAAAGCTCTTTGATTTTGTTTGTACCTCTATTTCACAATATAGAGGCATATACATTTTTTGTGTTGGAATATCCTTCCTTAAGCCAAATAGCTCTAGATTTCTATCTCTAGAAGGTTTATTTGCAAGTCATAATGTTGTAAAACTCTGATAGGAGGTTCTTTCTGTGTTCTTGATTTGGTCATCAATCTGCACATTTTGAATTTTGCTTTCAATAACTACTAGCCTTTCGTAGTGAATTGTTTATTTTGAAATAAGTTGCCAAATACTTCCTTATTCCATATTCTGATATTATCCTTAATAAGGCAATTTTTTTGGGTTAACTTGAATGAGGGAGTTCCTTGGACAACTTGTTGCCACCATTGAGATATTCTATTCCTGATATCAGGATGATGGAGTCACATGGTTTCAAACCTGAATGGGGTCTTGAAAGAGTGGGTTTTCTTAAATTTCAAAAGAAGAGGATTGTGGTATGATCTAACTTTGATTAGGGATTGGAGGCTTGCATCCCCAAACATTATAATGACTTTATTGGAAAATAAAAACCTATCCAATTTTACCTAAATATGTTGATGGCCACTTCTTCTATTGCTCCAATTATATTTGGTGCCTTTGAGATAAATATCCATTAGTTCATTTGAGTTAATAAATTCATTTAAGTATTCCATACTTTTTAGTGGAATATTATTTCCTCCTTTTTTATCTGAAGTATAGAGGGGGTATTGAATTTACCCACAAAAATCCAAGGGATATTAGTGAAATAATTCTTCAGGTTGCTTAATGTATCCCATAAAGAAGATCTTCCTAAGAGTGTGTTTGGAGCATAAATGTTGGAGAGGATCCATGAGATGTCACAGTACTTGTCATGGAATGGAACAGTTGTTATTCTATCAGTTGAATGAATCAATTTATGTTCAAGCCTAAATGGGTCCCATATACACATTAGACCTCCAAAAGAACCTCAAGAATGACTAAAAATAACTTCTCCCTTATTCCAAATTTTATTTGCAATTTCTATGGATGCTTCTTTTTCAATATTGGTTTCTTTCATGATGAAAACCGTGGGTCTTCGTTCTCTACTAAATTAACTAGCAAGTCTCTATTTGGATAGTCCATTAAGTCCTCTAACATTCCACGAGAGAACTTTCATTTGGAATATTTAGAAGTCTTTTTGCCCCCCTTCATTGTGATTGGGGAGGTTTGGTACTTTTATTTTAATCCTTTGGTTGGCTTAGCACTAAGGGAAAAGAGCTCTAAATTTTATTTACAATATCCTCATAGATTTCCCTTCTCATTTGTTCAGATTCTGAATTCCTGCCTCTCTTTTTGTCACTACTAAATTCTATGGGGTACTTTTTGGAACTTCTTGTTTTTTTAGGACTAAACTTATTAGGAACAATCTATTGTATTATAGGGATAGAGATCTTTGTGATAATTTGTTCAATTATAGGGTTAGAAATCCCTATTTCATATTTCTTATGGTGCTTAATGGGCTCTGAGGGAGGATGATATGGTCCATAACTTGATGGAGAGTCAACATTATTGAGGCTTCTATGACTAGGAGGTTCAGATTCAAGGAATGGAATGACGTCCCCATATTCCTTATTAGGAATGTTTGAATTAGAGAGAATATGAAACTTTTGGGAAAGATAAAAATTGAGCATATCTTATCCTGGTCAGAAGCTGAATGAGAGGTGGTGACCTATTTCCCTTTGTTAATGGAAGGATGAGGAACTTTATTATCCTCTCCTGCGAGAGGTCGACGACGTCCATTCCCTTTATGGTTGAAATATTATCCATTTTTGAACTATCTGATATACCCTTTAGGCACTAGGTTTTTTTTCCCTTGATTTAGATTAGGAGGATCTCCCCTCCTAGGAATATCTATTCTTGTCTACATGTTGAGGTCAAGGTCTCCCCTTCCAATATTCAAAGACTTAATATTAGTGCACTGATTCCTTACATGCCCTAATATGTGGCATTCCACACAAAATGTGGGTGTGTTCTCATACTCAAGAGGTTGGTGATGGTAGTAGGAGCCATACTTGAGATTAAAAAAGGTGGTAATTTTAGATTCTAGGTTTTCACTGACACAAATATGGACATAGATCATTCGAGTGTGAGCTAAAGTTATTGGGTCAATAGAAATAAGATCTCTAACTATGTTGGTGATCCCTTTTAAGATATACTCATGCAAGAAGTGGAAGGGGATGTCTAGTATCTAAACCCATATGTGAGAAAAATTTATTCTCCAAGTATCAGGATTAAAATATTTAGCCCATCTATAAAGGAAAAGGCTTATTTTACCAAGAAACCATGGGCCTCCAGTTAGGATGCGACTAAAATCATTGTGGTTGCTTAATATAATGGTAAATAACCCTATGGAAAGGGATACAATATCCATGCTACCTAGGGTTTTCCACTTTGAAAATTCCCACCGTCGGATGGTTTGCATGTCAGGTCTCCCTTCGATAAATTTCTCGACAAGTGAAAAAACCTCCATAGAGATATAATTAGAAACTATGCTCTCACGAATTGTTAAATCCTTGCCTTCAGGAAGAAGGGTTGAGGAATATTACTTCATGTGATTCCTGCCACTGTTGGCTACTTCAAAAAAGGAAATTTCCTTAGGTTTCTCAATATTGGGCTCCCCGGTATTGCCTTAGGGAAGGGAAACTTTTTCGGGTGGCTCTTCCCCCCAAAGATCCTCAACACATTCAAACACATTTTCATTTTTGTCTCGAGCATCCTTTGAATCTGCTAGGACCTTCCTTGAGCCAAGTTCCTTGTGATCATATTTCCCATCTCCAAATATTTGAATTTTGGAGTTCCTACCTAAACTATTCTTGTTCTTGTCCATCATTCATAATACGAATCTCAATTATTAACATGGATTTCACTCTTGAGCTCTTCATTTTACTTCCCAAAATGTCCATCCTCGTCATGAACCTACCATATATACATTAATTAAACTTAATCAAATTTCTCTAACTTTAAAAAGAATAGGAACATGAATAGTTCAGGTGAGAACTCCAAAATTCAAATATTCAAAGATGAGAAAGATGGTCACAAGGAACTTGGATTAGGGAAGGTCCCAATGGATTTAAGGGATGCTTGGGATGAAAAGGAAAATGCGTTTGAATGTGTTGAGGGTTTTTGGTGAGAAGAACCACCCGATAAAGTGTCCCTTTACCAAGGCAATGCTAGGGGACCCGCTCTTAAGAAACCCAAACAACTTTCCTTCACTAAAGTAGTTAATAATGGTGAGAATTGCATGAAGGAATCTTCCTCAATCCTTCTTCCTAAAGGCAAGGATTTAACCATTCCTGATAGCATAGTTTCTAATTATATCTCTATGGAGGCTTTTTCACTTTTTAGAAAATCCTGAACTGTTCCTATTCCTGTTTCTGTTAACATTAGAAAATTTTGATTAAATTTAATTAATAAATATATGGTAGGTTCATGATGAGGATGGAAATTTGGGGAATTTTACTGAAGAGCTCAAGAGTGAAATTTATGTTAGTAATTGAGATTTGTATTATGAATTATTTTGTTTCCTAGAAATATAAATAATGTTCTTGTTCCCACCTGAACTATTCATGGTCCCATTCCTGTTAAAATTAGTGAAATTTGATTAATTTTAATTAATGTATATATGGTAGGTTCATGATGAGGATGGACATTTTTGGAAGTTGACCGAAGATCTCGAGAGTCAAATCCATGTTAATAATTGATATTTGTACTATGAATGATTTTGTTTTCTATAAATATAAATAGTGTGAATGGTTGGGTGCTTAACCATTGGTTCACTATGTCAAGAACACCAATATATCAACTCAATTCCAACTCTCTCTCTCTCTCTCTCTCTCTCTCTATATATATATATATATATATATATATATATATATATATATATATATATATATATATATATATAATTATAATTTATAAATGCACATACATATGTACTTACCTATTATTTGATCCCTTTATCTTAATCTATAAGGACAAGGATCCTATACACATTACACCTATCACTACTCCTTCACATTTTCTTTCATGTAGTAGTACTAGGTGTCACACCCTTGGTTTAGTTTATTTCCTTTCTATTAAACTCATTGACCATATGAGTTAGCTTAACCATTCTTTCAGTCAACTAAAATAACGTACTAATCCCTACTCCCCATACATATCCCTCTATGTGAGAGTACTTAGCACGATGGGTGTTGATTATAACTCACATCTATTGGAGATATAGTCTTAATTTTAATCTCAATTATAACTCTTGGTATTATCTAATAAATAATTACCCTCTAAAGAACTCTCCAACTAATCATGCTATCTTAATAATTATTCTTTAAGACTACTAATCCAAGAATTGTCATTTATTCTTTAGGAGTTTCATATAAATATTTCCTTTTATAATAAAATATGGTTAACTACTCATCAAGCAACCAACACACACTTCATTAATTAAATACATCCATAAGTGTGGTAAAAATATATTCAACTCATGGATGGTTAACACTCAACATCCAATGATGTCTATTATTACTTCCTATAACCAAAATTCATTACCGTAACCCAAGGGATTAGATCTTCCACAATACTAGCACACAGAAGATCTGAAGGATATAATATCATTTTTATAACAACTAGAGACTTAACTTTAATAGCATAGTGACACACCATATGGAAAATTCACTTCAATCACATCCCCTTTTTACCATATCTATTTCAATTAGGATTTTTAAAATAATATAAAGCAATTTTCCTTTCATTCAAAATTCCATAAAATAACAAGTATAAAGACGTTTCATAATTAACAGGATCCTCTAATAAAATAGCTCTATTATCCCAAATAATATCATCTCTACAACATCATTATAATCAATATATTTCCTTTATCATTCCAAAAATCAACATAATAAGAAGACATTTCAACAATGAGCAAAATCTTCTTTTCAAACAACACTATGACTCAATCATACTGTCACTACAGAATCATTACAAACCATAGCATGCTTTCTTTTTCAAAGTCGATTGAAAAAAAACCAAATCTTCCTTACCAATCAACACTATATTTACATTCATGCTATCAATAGAATGAAACATTCAATATCATTCATCCTATTTCCAAAAACTACATTCTAGAAATATTTTCAGCACAACACATTTCCTATTTCAATTCATTCTAGATTTCTTTCTCAATAGAGCATCGACTCCTTCTTATCACAGAAAAAAATATGAAACCCATTTCATAAAATAAGAATACAATTTCATACATTATAAAGGAGATAAATAACTAAAAAAAATCTTTCGTTTACATACAGGTAGTCAACATACAACAAAACACATTCGGTTAACATAGGTTTCATTCCATTCTAGTAGATTATTTACTTTCTACATTCCCTACGAATATCATCTCTTTTTTTATTTCCACAAAACATAATAACAAAAATGTTAGATATACTCTAGGTTTCCTATCCATTTATGGCCAGTTTCCCTAAACTCCACATTCTATATAATAAAAAGAACTCATGGGTGTGGTCCTTCCCTTGTTCAAATAGAGAAGTCCAGCACTAAATTCATTTAAGTTCTATCTATCACCAAGGAGTAACTATTTCCAACTATTAGTGCATCAAATATTGTTCATTCCCTAGCTAGAGTCTACATTTCCAAGTAAGACTCGAATACTCTATTTTATATGAGTCTAAAAGCAATCTAGCATGTATCTTAAAACAAAAAATAACACATCAATCATGGTAGCAACAACAAAAATACAAATCAACCTAGTTTTATTTCACAAATATCCAAGCACTCCTCCTTTTTGAATTCCTTTGTTGCTTTTTGTTGTTCCCCCTTTGCTCCATCCTACCAATGATTTTGCCAAAACTTCCATTATCCAACTCATCGCCTGAAATCTTCAACGTTCGTTCTCCACACAATGAATTTTCCACTACTCTTCTCATTGATGAGAAGTCTATTGGTCGACCTCTATCTCGACCAATGACTACTTCTCATATTTACTCTAATTCAAGAACAATAGTTTTCTAGCTCACAACTATGGTTCTCTAAAGTGCAAGTTCAAGCTACTTTCATTGGATTCTAGAATATAACTTGAGTTATGCAAGGCATTCAATTAAATATTTACCATATAAAAACAATGGAATATATTCATTCTTTTCATTTTAAATTAAATCATAACCTTATTTCTAATCAATACAATAACAACAAGAATGAACCCTTAATAAAATTTAAAGAACTAAGGCATTCATTTTCCTTTTGCAACAAAAAATAAATTATTGGTTCAACCAAACCTTGTAATAGGGGTGAAGGTCCAAGGTTCAAATATCGGGCATCGTTGGATTGAATGCTTGTCCCTTTCTTGGTGCTTTCAGTGACGTAAAATATTTAAAATTATTGTGGCATGGTTGTTATTGGGGTAGATTGTGCAAATATTTGTATCACGGTTTTCAATGTGGATAGCATAAAATATTGTGGTGGCCAATAAAATTTGTACAACCTACTTGAATTCATGGTGGCTACCGATTCCACCATGTAAATTAAAAAAAAAAATCACAAGAAATAAATCAAGTAAAATTCCTACCAATATAAAACTAAAACTTGATATATTTATTCTTATGCAAATTATGATATGCATCTCCATGAAAAGGGGTATTTTTCCATGTTTCCTCTTCAATTAATCCAACAAATAACCCAACACATCATTTTTCCAAGGTATTCTTTTTCTCGGTGGTTAGTTTCTTTCTGACACCATTAAGGAACCTATTCCTACAAAAGTGAAATCCATTAGAAACATATTATCCTTTCATAAAATTGATTTAGTTATGAACCAAACATGAAATAGTCTAATATTTCATTAAGGATTTGTCTACATTTTCCACATCATACATATGTCTTCATAGCAATAAACACATAGTCATATCCCATCCATAAGACATCTATACAAAATATATGTTCAATAAAAATAAAAAAACCTACCAAGGTGTGGGTTATTACATCATCCCCCCTTAGGCTTAACATAGTCCTTCTATGTTTAAATTTTAAACATAAATACAATCTATTCAACATTTTCAAACAAAACTAGAAAATATTTTTGCATGTCCACTACTTTTTCCAAAGTAACATTTCTTTCAGAATAATAGTCCCACTAGACCTTGCACTACTCCAAAGTTTTTTTTCTCATTTATTTAGAATGAAACTCAAGGATCATTACTTGCTAAATCTCTATAGCCTCTAGGTTC
Organism: Wollemia nobilis; assembly: GCA_028583015.1. Lineage (NCBI taxonomy): Eukaryota > Viridiplantae > Streptophyta > Pinopsida > Araucariales > Araucariaceae > Wollemia > Wollemia nobilis. The sequence continues at coordinate 18,786,335 of JAQPPZ010016726.1, forward strand.
ACCATCTACAAATTGGAAAAATCCCACACATGCTCTGGGTTAGCAACATAATTTTTAAGCAAAGAGATATGAAAGGTATTATGAATCTTGGACAAATTGGGTGGTAAGGCAAGTTTATATGCCACAAGACTAATATTTTCTATGATTTCAAAGGTTTTGACAAAATAAAAATCTAGAATTTTGGATTTGATCACACTCTTCCTTGGCTTCACCCTCAGAAATAATCTGTCACCCACAAAAAACTCTTGTGGTGATATCTTAAGGTCAACATAACTTTTATGTTAGTATGTGGCTTCCTTTAACCTTTATCAGATCACTTTTAGCTCTTACTCCATTTCTTTGTCCATATCTGGTCCAAGAACAATCTGATATTTTGGATTGTCCCATGTCAATAGCGTCCTACACTTTCTTCCATACAAATATTCAAACAAAACCATACCTATGGTCAAATGGAGTGTTCTATTGTAGGAAAATTCTACCAAATGTAAGTAATCCTCTCAATGGATTTTTTGATCCATACAATACATGCGAAGCATATCCTCCAACACTTGGTTCACTCTTTCAGTTTTTCCATCAGTATTTGGATGGTATGCATAATTGATGTTCAATAAAGTTCTTATGGTGTGATGCAAGGAGCTACAAAACTATAATATAAATTTTGGATCCATGTCTTATATGATCAAGTTCTAAAAACCATGTAGCCAAAATATTTCCTTGAAAAATCTATTAGCCACAACCACTATGTCATCCTTGGTATTCCTGGGTATAAATGCATAACCTTCATTAGTATATTGACCACTACTAGGATTGCATCATGCTGAAACCTATTTTTTCGTACCCCTACTATGAAATACACTAAAATCATTTATAATTTTCATAGGTACATCATGTAGATACAACAAACCAACATGATGTCTATGTTCTACTTTTAACTTTTGGCACTCGAGGCATTGAGCGAAAAATTCAATTATGTCTCTCTTCATTCCTAGCTAGAAGAATATCTTTTTCATATTATCCCTCATATTTGCTCCTCCTAGATGAGAAAAATATAGATATTTGTGTGCTTCATTCATAATAATTTTTCTCAAAATATCTATCTTAGAGATTACTACCCTGTCCTTAAAATAAAAGAAATCATCCTTGATTTCAAAGTCCTTTTTCATCAGGTTTCCTTTCCATCCTTTCTTGAATTTGGTTACAATATGCATCTTGATTTTGCATTTTCTTGACTTGTTCCATTAAGTCGACATGGATGCGATACAAGACTGTTATATATCTTATCCTAATCAGTGCATCGATGACTTTATTTTCCTTTCCTTTAATATACTCAATGTCGAAATAATATTCTGTGATGAATTCCATCCATATTATTTGCATAGAATTGAGTAATGGTTGAGTAAATATATATTACAGACTCTAATAGTCTATCCTTAGCTCAAAGGATCTCCCAACCAAATAGTGTCACCAAATATTGAGTGCAAACACTACAACTGCCAACTCTAAATTATGGATGGTGTATTAAGCCTCATGTATTTTTAATTTTCTAGATACATAGGCTACCACTGCTTCAAATTTAGAGAGCACTCCTCTCAATCATTCTAATAAAGCATCAATACATACATAGAAATATCCTTGTATATCAGGTACCTTTAGTATAGGAGGCATGGTAAGCTTTAGCTTGAGTAAAACAAAGGCTTTCTCACATTTATCTGTCCACTTAAATTTTTTTCCCTTTCTCTAAAAGTTGGTTATTGGTGAGGTGATATTGTCATAGTCCCTCACATATCACCTATAGTATCCAGTTAAATCCATGAAACTTCAAACTTTCATCACATTTGTAGGTGGTGGTCAATTCAAAATGGCTTCTATCTTTCTAGGATCCACTATGATCCCTTCAGCCGAAACAATGTGTCCCAAATATTGCACTTCTGACACATAAAATTCATATTTGGATAAATTCCCATACAATTGATTTTCCCTTAATAGCTCTAGCATGACCCTGAGGTGTTCATCATGCTCTGCCTAGTTTCTAGAATATATCAAAATATCATCTATAAATACCAAGATAAATCTATCCAAGTACTTCCTAAAAAATGTTATTCATCAAATTCATAAATGTTTTGGGAGCATTTGTTAGACCAAAAGGTAGGACAACAAACTTATAATGTCCATAACAAGTTTTAAAAGGTATCTTATAAGTATCCTCCTCATGGATTCTCAATTAGTGATATCAATATTTCAAATCAATATTTAAAAAGACTGTATCATCCTTCAATTGGTCAAAGATATCTTTGATTCTCGATAAAGGATATTTTTCTTGACGGTTGCCTTGTTTAACATTCGATAATCTATGCATAATCTCAAGGAACCATCCTTATTATTTACAAATAGTATTGGCACTCCCCAAGGTGATACACTTGGTTTAATCAATCCTTTCTCCAGTAAACCTTGTAATTGCACCTTCAAATCTTGCATTTCTATGGGATTCATTCTATAAGGAGCTCTATGAATGGGTTTTGTTCTAGGTTGAAGCTCAATAGAAAATTCAAATTCTCACTTAGGGGGTATTCCAAGTAAATCCTCTGGAAAGACATCCCTAAATTCCTAAATAATTGGATGTTTTCCAAACACCTCTTCCTTTTTTCCTTCTTCCATTTCGTTTATCTTTACCACATAGACCATACCTCCTTTATTTATGGCCTTATTAAGTTGCATATCCGACAAGAATTGAGGTTGAAAAACCCCCTGTAGACTATACATCCTATGCCCAACTCCCCTATAATCTATGTACTCAATCCATCTATCCTAAAATTTGAGTATTACCTTATGAACTTGTAGCCAATCCATTCCTAGGATTATATCAAAAGCATGCAGAGGTGCTACGTACAAACATCCTATAGTTGTACCACTAGGTAAGGCTATTTTTGCCATAGGGTAACATTGATTAATAGAGTAGGTTTATCCTGAACCATACTCAACCTTCCACCCATGAGCCAATATTCTTGGCCTTTTTGAAAAATATTTAGCTAAACTAGTGGAAATAAAACTATTTGTAGCACCACTATCAATCAAGATTTTAACATTTCTACCAAAAATATTACCTCTGATCACTAGTGGCGTGTCTTGACCATCCAGATTCTAGTTTTCTATAGTTGCATAAATCTTGTGCATGGGCTCTCTAGGTGTAGTCTCTTTGTACATTGGTTCCTTTCCTTTAGAATTCATCTCTATTCTATGTGAGTAATTAGAAGCATAATGTGGTCCTCTACAAATATAACATCCTTCTTTTGGTCTTGGATGTTCTTTTCGTTTCTGTCCCTCTTATGCTCTTTCTGTAGATGGAGAATTAGCCTATCCTTGTAACTATCTATTGTTACCCTTATTGTTGTTTCGGTTCTTCCCTTGGAACCTTTTCCTAAACTTTCCCTTCTTCCTATCATTTCCTTGGTCCTGTTGAGAGAGGTTCTTGCTTTCCTATTTCTCTTCCCATTTTACATAACCTACACTATTTCTCTTTCTTAGTGCCTCTTTACCCTCTTCATCTAATATTTCATAATTGAATATGGGTTTAAGATATGTTTCAGCCTTCCTAGCTAAATCATAGGCTTTCTACAAAGTTACAGGTTATCGCATATCCACTTTTTATCCAATTCTAGGGTTTTCTCCCAATATGAACTTATGGATCTTCATTTTCTCATTATAAGCAGGTACATATTTCATTAATTTGACAAATATTTGATAATACTTTTCCACTGTCCTAGTTCCTTACCAAAGTCTAGATAATTCTTCAAATTTTTGGGAATAGAAATGTTCCATGAGAAATCTATATTTGAAGGCTTTCACAAACTCTATCCATTTCAGGTCAACTACTGCCTCAAGATCTAGTTCATCACTATATGCTTCCCACCAAGCTAAACCATCACCTTGCAGATGCAATGTGGCATAAGATGTTCTAGTTCTTGAGGAAAAGTTCTTCATGTTGCAATAGATTTCTATCTCTTTTAGCCATACCTCGGCCTTGTCCCCATATTCCTCTCCATTAAATTTGGAAGACTTCAAATATTTCATTTCCTTGCCCAACTCAGCCTCTAACCTGACCCTAGCTTGTTGTGCTTCAGTAAGAGGTTCATTTGGTTGACTCACTCTAGGGTTACCCACCTGTGTTTCTTGATTCAACACAACATCCAATAACTATTTTTGGATTTCTACCTATTCTTTAAGTAGAGCCACTATCTCAGTAAGATTTTTATTACTGAGATTTTCTCTTTCCTCACTAGGATTCCCTGAACCCACTTCTGGATTCCTATCCTCCATTTTATTTTGTCGTGTATGCCTAGTCGATGGGGTAACACTTCCTCTTCTTGTATTTTGTGGTATTGTTCCTAGCCATACACAAAATAGGTAGTAAGAATTCATTAGCAATTAGTCCTTCAAATTGCTAACATTTACTAAATATTTACCCAATCATCTCAAGTAACTTCAAGTAGATTTTACTTCTAATGGGTATTCTATTGGCAAGGTTAAATTCCTTTATAAGTATATTTTCTATTACATACAAACCTAATTTTTGTGTAGTGAACCTATCCCACTACGAACCATGCTCTGATACCAAATGTCAAGAACACCAATCTATCAACTCAATTCCAACTCTCTCTCTCTATGTATATTTCATATATATATATATATATATATATATATATATATATAATGTATAAATACACATACATATATACATACCTATTCTTTGATCCCTTTATCTTAATCTATAAGGACAAGGATCCCATACACATTACACCTATCCCTACTCCACATTTTATTTCATGTAGGAGTACTAGGTGTCACACCCCTGGTTTAGTTTCTTTCCTTGCTATTAAACTCATTGGCCAGATGAGTTAGCTTAACCATTATTTCAGTCAATCAAAAGAACGTACTAATATCTACTCCCCACACACGTCCCTCTATGTGAGAGTACTTAGCACGGTGGGTGTTGACTATAACTCATGTCTATTGGAGATATAGTCTTACTTTTGAGCTCAATTATAACTCTTGGTATTATCTAATCAATAAATACCCTCTAAAGAACTCTCCAACTAATTCTATTATCTTAATAATTATTATTTAAGACTACTAATCCAAGAATTGTTGTTTATTCTTTAGGAGTTTCATATAAATATTTCCTTTTATAAAAAAATATGGTTAACTACTCATCAAGCAACCAACACACACTTCATTAATTAAATACATCCATAAGCATGGTCAAAATTATTCATAACTCATGGATGGTTAACACCTGAATTCCAACACTGGCTATGAATACTTCTTGTAACCAAGATTCATTACCGTAACCCAAGGGATTAGCTCTTCCGCAATACTAGCATACGAAAGGTCTGAAGGATATAATATCATTTTTATAACTACCAAAGACTTAACTCGAACAACACAATGACACACGAGATGGAATAACTTCACTTCAATCTCTGATAAGGCATTTACAACATAAATTACACCATCTGTTTTATCGACATCACAAGCAAGTGACCAAAAATACAATTAATATCATTTATAACAAATCATCGATAATACAAGGTTTTATTAACAATATCTTCATTAAAGCTAGTGTGTCAACAAGAAGCATCCATGGCTCAGATTACATTAGCATAACAATCCACAATGAGCTCATATCTACTTTCTTAACTGGATAGTCATTCCTTCAGTAGGTCTATCATCCATCACAAGATCTTCCATTGTGCCAAGCTCAGACATGCTCCACCTGGGTTGGTTACAAGATACAAAAGTTCCACTTTTGGTCACCACTCCAACAAAATTAACCCACACGAAGTCATCATTTTCATATTTGTAGCAGCTTCACTAATCACCGAGTAAAGTTGCCTTTCATTGGGGATCAGAGAAAAATCCATTTCTATATGGGAATTCATTTTTCCTAGTGGTATATTTTCAACCACACCCCCTTTTCACCATATCCATTTCAATTGGGATTTTTAAAACAATACAAAGCAATTTTTCTTTCATTCAAAATTCTAGAAAATAACAAGTATAGAGATGTTTCATCATTAACATGATCCTCTATTCAAACAGCTCTATAACCCCAAATCATATCGTCTCTACAACATCATTATAATCAATAACATTCCTTTCTCATTCCAAAAATCAATAGAATAAGAAGATGTTTCAACAATGAGCAAAATCTTCTTTTCAAACAACACTATGACTCAATCATATTGTCACTATAGAATCATTACAAACCATAGCATGCTTTATTTTTCAAAGTTGATAGAAAGAAGATGTTTCATTAACAAACCAAATATTCCTTACCAATCAACACTATATTTACATTCATGCTATCAACATAATGAAACATTCAATATTATTCATCCTATTTCCAAAAACTACATTCTAGAAATATTTTCAACACAACACATTTCCTATCTCAATTCATTCCAGAATTCTTTCTCAATAGAGCATCGACTCCTACTTATCACAAGAAACAAAAATTTAAAACTCATTTCATAAATAATAATATGATTTCATAAATTATAAAGGAGATATATAGCAAAAAAATATCCTTCGTTTATAGACAAGTAGCCAACATACAATAAAACAAATTCAATTAACATGAGTTTCATTCAATTCCAGTAGATAGTTTATTTTCTACATTCCCTACGAATCTTATCTCTCTTTGTATTTCCACAAAATATAATAACAATCATGTTAGAGATACTCTAGGTTTCCTATCCATTTGTAGCCAATTTCCCCAAACTCCACATTCTATAAAATAAAAAGAACTCATGGGCCTGGTCTTTCCCATGTTCAAATAGAGAAGTCTAGCACTATATTTATTTAATATCTATCTATCACCAAGGAGTAACTATTTCCAACTATTAATGCAATAAAGAATTTTTATTTCCTAGCCAGAGTCTATATTTCTAAGTAAGACTTGAATACTCTATTCTATATGAGTCTGAAAGCAATCTAGCACGTATCTTAAAATAGAAAATAACACATCAATCATGGTAGCAACAACAAAAATACAAATCAACCTGATTTCCTTTCATAGATATTTGAGCACTCCTCCTTTTTGAATTCCTTCTCTCCTTTTCATCATTCTCCATTTGTTTCATCTTACCGATGATTTTTCCAAAACTTTCATTATCCAACTCTCCGCCTAAAGTCTTCGACATGTCTGTTCTCCACACAATGAATTTTCCACTACTCTTCTCATTGATGAAAATTCTATTGGTTGGCCTCTATCTCGACCAATGACTACTTCTCATATTTACTCTAATTCAAGAACAATAACTTTCTAGCTCACAACTATGGTTCTCTAAAGTGCAAGCTCAAGCTACTTTCATTGGATTCTAGAATATAACTTGAGTTATGCAGGGCATTCAAATATATATATATATATATATATATATATATATATATATATATATATATATATATATATATATATATATATATATATATTTGTAGGTAAAGTAAAATTTATTTACTTATGATTTGAAGGGACCTGCCCCTATTTACAAGAAGATCATCTGCATTCAAAATGTGGGCCAAAAATACCAATTTACAATAGTTCATCTACATTCGTAATGCAGGGAAAAAACACCAGCACCACAGTCAAAAACCAACAAAAACTAATAGTCGAGCTAAACCAAAACAAACTGATAAATTATGTCGAAGAGACACCTTTTAGGTGGTTAGAACCACCGATAAAATTTGGCCACTGATGATTGGCCTTTACGAACATTCTAACATCGTTATAGAAGAGGCACCCTCTTTATTCGACAGAGCTAAGTGTTTGATATTTTGTCATTATCCAGGTTGACTTTATCGATGAATTTCATGGAAAAGTTATCTTCCCAAATGGTGAGGGAGCTCTCTTTGATTGCTCAGTTTGCCAAGGTGTCGGCCACTTGATTGGCCTCCCTGAACACATGCTTGATCTAGGATTACTCGTTGTTGCAAATGCCTAGCTGGCATTCTTGGATAATTTTCTCCATATTTTTCCCACCCTCGCTATTTCTTTGGATGAGTTTAACAATGATCTCCAAGTCCCCTTCGTAGATGACAGGGGCTGCCAGGTTTTTGGAAATGTTAATACATCTCTAGAGGGCCCTGGATTCTATTAAGTTGTTGGTATAGGACCCCAAATTTTTAACAAATGCCTTAAGGATTTTGCAACTATGATATTTGAAGACCCCTCCTGCTCCTGCTTTTCCTGGGTTCCCTTTGGAGACACCATCGAAGTTAGACTTGAGCCAACCATTGGGGGGAGGGACCCAAGTGACCTGAGATCTGTCTTTTCTAGGTTTCTGAGACTTACTGCAATCCTAGGGAATATTGAGGGTGGAATAGAGCAATTCTTCAATCCCCAGAGCAGGGTTGGCTTAGGTATGAGTCCAAAATTTTTGGTGGCGTAAGCAAGGGCTCTAGCAACTATGACTTTGCAGGTTTTGGGGCCTTTTTTGAAAACTTGCCTGTTGCACTCCAACCAGAGCTTCCAAAATATGTGATGAATGAGGACTTCCCATAAAAATCTTATCCTGGGATGCTTGAAGGGCTTAGGCCATTGGAAAATGAACTCTTTGATAGAGTTTGATGAGGTCCAGCTAACCTGAAAGCTTTGGGTGGCTAGGGAGAAAATACTTTTGGAGTAGGGGCAATCCATCAATATGTGGTGAACAGATTCCTAGGCTTGGAGGCATAGGAAACATCTATTCGGCACCATGATCCCTCGTCGCATGAGATTGTCCCCAGAAAGGATTTTTTTATGGATGGTCGTCCAGTAGAAGTGTGTGATTTTTGTAATAAGGGATTTGATACACACCTTATTAACGACTAGTTTCTCATAGCAGGGGGTGCCTTGGGGACCCATCTTCTCAATAAGCTGGGCCACGATCTTTATAGAGAAATTCTCGTCATTTGTGCCTTTCCAACACTGCTCATCTCTCATGTTGACACGAGGGAAGAAATTTGATCGCTGGATCTCCTGAATCCCTTTCACGACTTCCCTGATGGGTTCATTTATTATTCTAAAATTTATCTTCTTCCACTCCTAGGATTTTAGGCTAGAGGAAATGAAGTCTGCAACCCTGAGCTTGAATTTTCTATCAATAAAATGTCTGGCAGGGATCAAAACCAGATTGCTAATGAGGGGGGAATTCTTGACCCAGTTATCTTCCTAGAAGTTGATGTTGGTCCCATTCCCCAGCTTCCAAGAAGTCCCTTCGAGGATTATGTTCTAGGTATGAGTGATGGATTTTGAGAAATGGGAACCATTGCACGGGGGAGGCGCTTGGAGGAAGGCCTAGTGCTGAAGGTACTTTCTTTTCATGATGTTTACCCATTCAATATCGGCCTTAGTCTCTACTCTCAAAGCATGCTTTGCTAGGAGATCTAGGTTGGAAACTGAGATTCGGTGCAAACCAAGACCTTCCTGATATTTATGGGAGCAAACTTTATCCCAAGCTACTATGTGGAGCTTTCTTGAGGCCTCCGATCTACACCAAAGGAACTGTTTTTTATTTTTTTGAATGGCTTCTCCCACTGAGTTCGATATTTTGAACACAAACATGACATATGTGGGGATGCTCTGCAAGACAGATTTTACCAAAGTTGCTTTCCTTGCACTGGTGAGCAGGGTCCCTTTCCACCCAGCTAACTTGTTATGGGTCTTGTCCACCACATTTTATGACATGGTTGGTCGGCCCCTGCCATGGAACATGGGGAGCCCGAGGCAACTGGTCAGGAACTCAAAAATGGAACATCCAAGGATTATGGTAATATTGCACTGTATTTTGGTTGGGGTATGGATGAAGAACAACTTTCTTTTAGTGTAATTGATTTTTTGGCCATCAAATTCCTCGAAGCAGTTGATAATATCCTTGATCACCTTCACATATTCTATCAAAGCCTTAGTAGCCATCAACGTGTCAACTACAAACTATTGGTGAATGGTGGGGGAAGCCCGGATGCTACCCTGATCCTAAAAATCTGACTGTAGGAGTAGGTCTCCTTGATAGTTCTCCCTAAAATCTCTACCAAGATGATGATCAAAATGGCAGACAGAGGGTCACCCTAACTTAGGCCCCGATAACTTGGGAAGTAACCGCAGCAGAACCATTTACCATGACAAATAACCAAGAAGAGGAAATGCATTTGTAGATCAAGTTTACCCAGGACTCATGGAACCTAAACTTGAGAAGGATTTGGCTAAGGAATTCCCTGTTGACTCTATCAAAGGCCTTGTTCATGTCCAGCTTGAGGAAGAAAGTAGTCGTGTCTAAAAACTAGGTTGAATGGATCAATTCATGGATGGTGATGACGCCATAAAGAATATTGCATCCTTTGACTATGCTCCTCTAACACGGGTCAATTATGGATGAAATAATTTTGGATAGCCTGGATGCCAGGTCTTTGGTGAGGATTTTGTAAATAACATTGGATAGGCTGACGGGCCGGTAATCAAAGAGGGATCGAGAATTGGCCCCTTTTGGGATGAGAGCCAAGAAGGTGGAATTCACATCTCTAGGAATGGACCTGGAGATTTAGATTTCCCTAATGGTTTTAGAAAGATCCTTATCCACGATGTACCAGAAGGTCTAGAAAAAACTTAGTGAGAACCCGTCTGTTGTAGGGGCTTTGTCGGACTTCATGGAAAAGAGGGCCTGATGAACTTCATCCTAGGATATGGGGCTAAGGATAAAGTCATTTGATTCCTAGGAGATGATGGTGGGGATGATGGCCAGGAGTGATTCCATGGCCTCGGGGGCTTGGGGCGGGCTAGAACCTAGGAGGCTTCTGAAATGATTGATGACTTCTTCTCTAATTGCATGGATATTCAAAATGGCTATCCCATCCTGTAATACAAGGCTTTTGATATTATTGGCATTGATATGCCTCAAGGTTGAGATGTGGAAGATCTTGGTATTGGCATCACCTTCCTTGATCCAAAGCTATCTTGAATTCTGGTGCTAGAAAGTTTCCTTCTTGGTGAGGATGTTGTGGTACTCAAAAAATAAGGTGCTCTCCTCATCCCTAATACTATCACTACCTTCGTATTTCTGAAAGGACTCCTCAATCTGGCTGATTTAGGATTTGACCTATTTTTTGTCTTCGAAGATGTTCCTAAAGGTTTCCTTATTCCACTTTTTCAAGTTCCCTTTGATGAACCTGAGTTTTTGGGTTACCTACTTAATAGTAGACCCCATGAATTTATGACTCCAGCATGACTATATCAATCCCTTGAGATCCTTGTGGTGAATCCACATTACTTCAAAAGGGGTCTTGAACTGTAGTCTAGAATCTAATTCTAGGATGATGGGACTATGATCAGATCCTATCTTTGGGAGGGCTTGCAAACTAGCATCCCTAAAGCAGGGGAGGGCTTCCTGGGAAAGCATAAATTTTTCTAGGTGCTCTTGGATCATATTGGAGCCCTTCCTTCTATTGCTCCAAGTGAAGAGGGGCCCCTGAAGCTGGACATCCATGAGAGTGTTGGAATTAATGAAGTTTCTTAGGTCCGTAGCATCTTTGTGAGTCATGATGTTCCCTCATTTTTTTTCCTTGAGGTGCAAAGGAGAATTGAAGTCCCCTACCAGGATCTAGGGAGTTCCTTCGAAGACCTGCCTCATTGAAGTGAGAATTTTCCACAGAGCTTATCTACCCACAGAGGTGTTCGAGGCATAGACATTTGACATCACCCAAGAATTTTGGGATTTAGTATCCTGTAACATGATGTTGCTTACCCTATCATGGCTAAAAATAAGGATTCCCTAGAGCTTGGCAGGATTCTAGAGACACAGGAGACCTCCCGACATCCCAGAATTCAGGGAATGAATCAAATCATAGTTTTGCCAAATATTTCTAGCAATGTTATGGGACCATTTATCACCCAATTTTATTTCTTGAATGATAAAAATGTTTGGATTATGTTCTCTCCTCATGGTTTCAGCTAGTCTCTATTTGGTTGTCCCATTTAGACCTCTCACATTCTAGGAGAGGACATTCATTTCAAACTCTTGGAAATTCTCTTGCCCCCTTTTTCTTGCTGAGCAGGGGGTTTGGATCTTTGACTTTCATCTTTGGAATTGTTTGTTGTTTCTTGAAATAATGTTCTCTGGGTTCCATTGGCTATATCTTTAGCCCCATTTTTGTTCCTTATGTCTGAATCAGAGGGTCTTCCTCTCTTTTTTTCCCTCCTACATCCATCATGGATTTTTGGGAGCTCCGAGTTATCTTGGGACTACTTTTCTTAGGGGATGACTGGTCCTTGACTTCGTCATTAGTAGAGATAGAGTCTAAGTACACAGGAGAGGCTGGGTCTTCAACACCCAGGAGGGGGGACAAAGGAGGAGAGAGGAGATGTGGTATTTGAGGTATTCTCGAAGAAGTGGGGGCACTAAGTATGGGGGAAGTATTATGGATGGGGGTGATAGGTGTAGAAAATGGGAGGTCGATGGGGTGAGAGGATGGTATTTGGTTCAGAGTTGGTCAGGATCTCGCCTTCCTCACAATCCTCACTAATAACAGAAGTATACAAAGGATTGAATTTATTGATTAGAGGAACAAATGTACTTGCCTTATGATTGAGTGGGCCTGGAGGGGGTCTAGAAATAGCTTTGTTGGTTTTTTGTATGACAGGTGGGGGTTGATGCTGCATTTTCTTTGACTAGTCCTTGGCAGGTTTTTATTGTGGTGGGATCTGGAGTTTGGGGCACTACGATTGAATATGGCCTTGGTATTGGTACTAAAGGCAAAAAGATGGCTTGTTTTCATAGAAGAGTGGCTGCTTCCAGTTAAGTCACCATAGATGAGGTTCAGGTGGTATGGAAGCTAAATTTACAAGTTCACATTCATGCAAATACGGGCTTGGGTTAGCCAGGTTATTTCATGGGTGGCCAGGTTGATATCCACAAGCTCGTCGATCACCATAGAAAGACCAATCAATGCATCTTCATAGAAAAAGTTGGCTGGGAGATCTAAAATTCTAACCGAGATGGGGGTAAAATTGATGTTCTAGGAGCTAGGGTTGAAGTCTAGTTGATATTTTTTGAGGAACAGACTTTTCCTTCCATAGAACCAGGACCCTCTGGATAATATGCACTCTGTGTCTTCATGGGAATTAATTTGAATCATGAAAAAACCCCTTGTCATTACCGAGATATCCAAGTTGCCTAGGGTTTTCCATTTTAAAGCCACCCATCTACGAATAGCATCTAAGTCAGGTCACCCATCGATGAATTTTCCTACCAAGAATTTGGTATCCCAAAATTCATAGTTTTCCATGAAGGACTTAGGGCATAGAACATTATTCCCTTACATGATGAATTCGTTGGTCGTAGACGACATAGGAATTCATTTTTTTGGAGAAAGTCAGCAAAGGATGGCTTACCGCCTGCTATTGGAACCTTACCTAGGATATGGGGCCCTTGCTTGGCCATGGTTCCAAGCATGATGGAGCCCTCAACGTCTCTGCTACAATGATTAGGATCTAAGTGCGTTTCCATGTGGGGTGCCTATGAGAATCATTTTTCTAGCGTGAACCAATTTTTGGAGTCGAGGAAGGCACCCGACTAGACCTAGGAAGTGACGAAAGGATGGGTAGAGGGCAGGAAACAATCCACCAAGGAAAAATATAGAATCAAAAACTAGAAAAGGAGGGAAACAGACGGTCGAACACCAAACCCCCACAAAAAAGGCTGAAATGCGCCAAGAGGTAGACTTTTCTTACTGCTACGCGGACCTTCGATCACTATCACCGTGGCATCATATTCTTTATGGTTTTGAAAGGGAACTAATGTAATGATTTTTGAGACTCTTGTGAATTGGTATTCAAATAAATATTTACAATATAAAACCAATGGAATATATTCATTCTTTTCATTTTAAATTAAATCATAACCTTATTTCTAATCAATACAATAACAACAAGAATGAACCCTTAATAAAATTTAAATAACTAAGACATTCATTTTTCTTTTGCAACAAGAAATAAATCAAGTAAAATTCCTACCAAGAGAAAACTAAAACTTGATATATTTATTCTTATGCAAATTATGATAAGCATCTCCATGAAAATGGGCATTTTTCCATGTTGCCTCTTCAACTAATCTGACAAATGATCCATCACATCATTTCCCCAAAGTATCATTTTTCTCAGTGGTTGGTTTTTTTCTGCCACCATTAAGGAACCTATTCCTACAAAAGTGAAATCCATTATAGCATCTTAGCCTTTCACAAAATTCATTCAGTTATGAACCAAAAATGAAATAGTCTAATATTTCATTAATTAATTGTCTACATTTCCCACATCATACATATGTCTTCATAGCAATAAATGCATAGTCAAATAACTCATACATAATACATCTATCCAAAACATATATTCAAGCAAAATAAAAATTTTACCAAGGGGTGGGTCATGACACACTACGTAAAACTTAGTGGTTCAAATGAAGATTCAATATTTTGATTATTTAATTGAATTCTTATATTAACTATGAGAATCAATATTTATTGTTACCTCCAAGGAAGGCACTATTATTGATATTTAACACCTTTGAATGTTTCTTGAGACATATAACTTTTGAATATTATCATGTTATGAAATAAAATAGAAATTTTACTAGTTTAAAATATAAAGAAAGACATATTTTTAAACACGTAGTGTCGTATTTGTTGTTCAACCATAATTAAGCATTTTAAATTATATATACTTCCTTTTATTAATATATGAACAATTAGTTGTTAAAGTATTTTTCTTGTGACTTATCTTTTTAATCTATATATAATAGAATTGTGTTCAAAAGTAAAGCTAGTATCATGGAAATTTATCAATAAAACCAACCTAATATAATGATTGTATTTCCATACATTATTACATGTTAAGGAAAATAATTGGGGTAGACCTTTAAAACATGAAAACCCATTTTAGAACAAAAACACTTTTAGAATTTTTGTGCCATTATAGTTGAATTTTAACTATTTCATATTTTTCTTTTATGTAAGAGTAATTGCCTAAGGTAGCTAAAGCTTAAAATAATACTTTTCTTATCATATAGTTTCTTATAAATAAATAATTATGACTTTAGAACTTTAAAAAAATCTGGACAGAAAACTATGATGTAGTTTATTAGCCTTGATGCAAGTTTTCTTTAAAAAAAATGATAAAGGAAAGCTCCAAATTGAATTTATATTTTCTGAAGGGATAATATCATATGAAAAGAATGAAGTTTAGCTAAACAAATTCTATTGTATTTTATTGAATTAATATGTTTATTAGTCGGTATGGAATAAATAAAATATTGATTTTTACCATTCTTTCATTTAAAGTGCTATTTATATACTATAAAAATTATTAAACCCTTTTGTTTTTTTTATAGAAAAAGAGAGATGGGAGACTGATGAATTATTCTTAAAAAAAAAAAAAAAACTATTATTTAATATTTTAAGTAGGCTAATAAGAAAGTTAAACTTAATTTTCTTAAAGCAATGCTACAAGAATTTACTATGTTCAATATATATATATATATATATATATATATATATATATATATATATATATATATATATATATATATATATATATATATATATATATATATATATATATATATATATATATAGTTCCAAAAAGTGAAACTTATCGAGAATCATTACAAACATCTCCCTTTTATATAAATTTTACCAATGGGAAAAACCAAAGTTAGTTCTAGATTATAAACCATACCTTAACCACAATATTCGATAGTACCCATCCCTAGTTAAATTATGGTTAGAAATTCAACTAGGGACATGTGTGAATGACAATTCCTAGAAAGTAGTAGCTAGCTAGGACAAGAGGTGAGGTGGGATGGTATGGGGCATTCCACTTAACCATTCATAGGGTAGTATGAGTGTTGGCTACTTTTACAAAATTATGAATAGGATCCTAGCGAGAGCCTTAGGAAGATTTCATGATGGGTTGGTATGGTAAAATCCTTTAAATTATTCATAACGTTTGGAAAATAGACCATTGATCATTACTATGGATTTATGGTAATGGTCTTAGTTGTTTCCATGATGTTGGAAATCATTCCATGAGATATGGAAATCAACTAATCACTAAGGCATTTATGCCATAAAATCCTACATGTTATCTCAATAGTGTTGATACAAGACAATCCACCTTATCATTCATAACATATTAGAAAGATCAAACATGATCATTATAAGGGAATGGTAATGATATTAAATTAGATCTTTGGGAGATGGAAAATGACCAAGATGTTTTACCATAAAATTTTTATCTAACAATAACATGTTGGAATTAGGGAAATACATCCCTCTTTAAGTGATATGAACCTTAAAGGATAACCCCTACACCATGGTCAAAGAATGGTCTCATACAATTTTGATGTATATGAGAAATTTTGGGGGACCACTAAAGCATATTTTCTAATGAGAGGTTAGAAAAATTAATAGTTGTTAGAAAATTAAACCCGAGAATAATTTTTACGGGAACTGGTCATTCTTATCCGCTCTAGGGTTGTCTGCAATGACTATGAACTTAAAAATAGTTATCTATAACTTATACTAATTGGGTTTTTTCTAAATTTAGTACCATATATTACCTTTATTTTTAAATAATCTTACTGTAGGATTGAACTTTGGTCATGTTGTTACAGTTGGTATCAGAGCCTAGGTCATAAGACTTAAAGATTTCATAGGAAAAACTTGACTTGAATATGTTGTATTAAGTTAATTACTATCAAAAACCTAAAAGTTCTAGTAAGAGATCAAATCCTAACATAGCTCTTTTATACTTATAGAAGGATGGCTCTTATAATTAGGGGTAGATCTTCTAAAAATTCGGGGGTTGCTATATAGGAATAATCCTCAATTTGATCTCAAAAATAAGTAAATTAAATAGATAGAGGAACCCAAAAAGGAGGTATAAAATATAACATATATAGTTAGATTATTATAGTAACAAATGGAATAGTAGAGGGATCAAATGAAACAAAAAAATAAAATGTTAGAAGTCCCAATAAATCAGGAATCTAGAACTAAAGGTGAAAAAAAGAGGCAAGAAGAGAATTATGGTAGAGGACCCTTGGAAGGAAAAACTTGGGTTGGGGTAGAACTAGATAAGTATTTAAAAATGTTAGAGCATATAAGTTTAATGGAAAGGAAGGTGATGATGTGATTGAATTTTGGTTAAATAAAATAGAGATATATTTTTCTATGAAGAATTACTTGTCAAAATTCCAGATTACATGGGCCACCTTACATATTTCGGATGTTGCCTTAGAATGGTGGAATACATATAAGGCTAAAATGAATATCCAAGTACCAAATTTTAAGTGGGATGACTTTGTAAAAGTTTTTAAGAAAAAAAATTTAACAAAATAATTCTACATGGAAAATTTTGAAGAGTTTTCAACACTCCAACAAGGAACCATGACCGTAGAATTTTATTATTAGAAATATGTTTTAGAGTATGAGAATTATCAATTGTTGAAAGTACAAAAGTTTATTTTAGGGGTGAACCCTAAAATTAGAACAATAATCAATTTTCTCAACCAAATACCCAATAGAAATAACGTGATTTAGCCCATCAAGAAGAAACAAACCAACATCCTAAGAGAACTTTCTTTAATTACCAAAGGCTAATTGTAAGAGAAAGGGATGAGCTTAGGAAAAGAAAAAGTAATGGTTTTATGAAATAGAAAAAAGAACAAAAAATAAGAATTAAAGGGAACATGAGGGAAAGGCCTAGAAATGGAGATAGGGATAACCAAAAACCAAAAAATTTCAAGAAATGATATCCAAAAAATCTAATTAGAAGATTTTTCTCCATAACACAAGTAGATCAACTCAAAATGAAGGTACAAAATATAAAAAATAAGAAAAATATTGGAGACTCAAACTAGGTTGTTTTGTGTGTGGAGGGCCTCACTATGCGAATAAATACCCAAATATGTAGACCAAAAGAAGGAAACAAAGGAACAACCTCACCGTATATATGCAAGAACTAGGAATATAAGTTTATATGGATAAGAATTTTCTATTATCTTTAAGGGTAATATATTTAATAAGAATATTGATATTTTAATTGATTATGGAGTTAGAGACAATTTTATTTCAACCAATATTATTAGGGATATGCTGAAAAGACCTAGATTTTTGGCACATGGGTGGAAAGTAGAATATGGGTTAGGAAAAATATTCTTGATAAACCAATTTCTATTTAATGCCAAGATTCTCCTACCTAATGGAACAACTAACTGATATATTTGTGTATCCTTGATGTATGCATTCGACATCATTCTAGGAATGGATTGGTTGAAAGCCCATGGAGCCCTTATAAGTTTTCAATAAAAATGAATGGACTACATTGATGAGTCCAAGCAATGAAAAAGGGTTCAATGTGACCAAGGATCCTTTTGACCACATTTATTGTCTACCCTACAACTTAAGAAAGTAATAAAAAGAGGTGGAATAAAATATGTAGTCAAAATGAATAAGAAAGAAGAAAGTGAAGCAAATTCAGAATTATTCAAAAAATATCTTGTATTGAATGAATTTAGGGATGTCTTTCCTGAATATTTACTAAGCCTCCCACCATGACGTTAATTTGATTTTTTAATTTTACCTAAGGCTAAAACTATTGCTAGGATGCCCTACCATATGACACCTATTGAGTTACAAGAACTAAAGATATAGCTTTAGTATTTGTTGGAAGGGGGGTTTATTAAGGCCATTGTATCACCATGGGGAGCTCTAGTCTTGTTTGTAAGAAAAAATTATGGTTTCGTAAGACCGTGTATTGATTATCGAATGCTTAATAAAGTAACCATAAAAAATAGATACTCCTTACCAAGAATCAATGATCTTTTTTATTAGCTTAAGGGTGTGATAATATTCTCAAAAAATGATTTGAGGTCAAGATATCATCAATTGAGGATTCATGAGGAAAACACCTACAATACTACCTTTAGAATGAGATATGGGTATTATGAATTCAAAATTCTACCTTTTGGTTTAAATAATGCTCTAGTAACCTTTATGAATCTCATGAATAGCGTATTCTAGGAATATATGGATCAATTTGTATTGATATTTATAGATGACATCTTGATTTACTCATGCACTAAGGAAGAACATGACCAACACATGAGATTGATTTTGGAGGTACTAAGGAAAAATTAACTTTATGGAAAACTATAAAAATGTGAATTATATCCTCCACAAGTGTAGTATTTGGGACACATCATATCCATATATGGGATTGTTGTTGACCCAATAAATATTGAAGCTATAATAAATTAGATTACACCTACCAATATATCCTAAGTGCAAAGCCTTATGGGAATGACTAGCTACTATATAATATTTGTAAGAAACTTCTCAAATATTACCTATTCAAATACTAATCTCCAAATGAAAGGAACAAAATATAACTGGTCTGATAAATGTAAAGTTGTTCTTAATACCTTAAAGAATAAATTAACAATCATACCCATCCTTAAGATACCTAACCCATCAAGAAATTTTACAGTATGTATAGATACCTCCATAGAGGTTTTGGATGGGGTGTTATCTTAGAATGAGACTTCTATAGCTTAAGAATCTAGAAAGCTCAAGAAACATGAGCTAAATTATGCTACTCATAACTTGGATCTAGTAGCAATCATTCATACCCTAAAAATATAGAGATACAATAATTTGGGGAAACCCTTTGAATTAAGAACTAATCAATAGAGTCTTAGATATATTTTCACTCAACCACTGCTTAATGCAAGATAAAGGAGATCGATGGAATTTTTGGTAGAGTATGATTTTGGTATTGAATATATTATGGAAAAGGAAAATATTGCCATTGATGCCTTAAGCAAAAGAAGGCACATAATAACATTGACCAGAAGCCATATGGATATGATTGAAAATATTAGGAAAATGCAACTACGATAGGTATTGCATTGATTATCAGGTCAAATTCAAGTCAAAACCTAATAAAAGTAAGAATTTTAACATAAAGTTTGGTTTATTAGGCATTAGAAACAAGGTGGTTATACTATATATTGTTAATCTAAGGGGAATCGTTATGTGGGAGGCACATTGTTCCCTATATTCTACACACCCAAGAGGGGAAAAATGAGAAAAACCTTTTATTGGCCTAGTATGAAGCAGTATATCAATAATTTTATGGTTAGATGCCTTGAATACCAAAACTTTAAGGCCAAACATCAACATCCAAAAGGAAATATCTATCCACATGATATACCAAAACAAAGTGGCAAGTTATATCTATGGATTTCATTGTGGATTTACCTAGAGCAAGGTTTCAAAATTACACAATACTTGTGGTGATATACAAGTTAACAAAGGTTACCCACTTCATACCAAAAAATATCAAGGATGATGCACCCTTGATAGAAAATAAATTTATAAAAGAAATAGTTTGATTGCATGTGTTTCTTGAAATAACTATATCAAACAAATATTTCAAGTTTACATTAGAGTTCTGGAAAGCTCTACATCATGCCCTGGGTACTAAATTAAATATTATTTATTATTACCACCTAGAGATAGATGAAAAAATTGAGAGTTATCCAATTCCTTGAAGACATGCTTTGCATGTATTGCATGGACCAAAAATTCAAATGGGAATATTACCTACATCTAGTGGAATTTACATATAATATTTATCATGCTTCTATGGGAATGGCTCTATTTGAGGCTTTGTATTGTATGATACGTAGAACACATATGTCTTGGGATAATATAGAATATTGAATAACAATCAAACAAGACATTATCAAGGAGATAGAGGAACAACTTAAGATAATCTAAGAAAAGGCTTAAGGAAGTGATGGACTGATATAAGTTCTATACTGATCTTAAGATGTCACCAAGAGAATTCTCTATGGGATATAGAGTCTTCTTAAGGGTAATATCTAATAAGAGCACCATTAAGTCAACAAAACCAGACCCCAGATTTTTTGACCCCTTTGAAAACATTGATAAAATCAATCCTAAGGCCTATAAACTTGCTTTACCACCCAATTTGTTGAAGATCCAAAATAATTTCCACATATCCTAATGAGTTAGAAAAATAAGCTAGTATTTTACATTCATTAGCCTTACTTTTACACCCAAACTGATTATTTTTAAGAACTTTATGGATATTTTTAATAGTTTTGCTTAAATGACATGTTTTACATTTGAATGCTAATGGATTAGATGTAAAAGGTAAATGTGATAATTATAGTTTTTATTTGCTATATTTCCATGCATTTTTTTGGTTTGGAGTTTTATTATTTCAAACAGGTCATTTTTAGTTTACTGTGGAAAGACTTGTAGCTACAAGCATGTTCCAAAAAAATAGAGACTCTGATAAAACTAGACAGGCAAGGAACCATCTCAAAAGCGTGGAATGTGTTTCCTAGAAAAATGGAGCTAAAGCCTCCTAAATTTTAGGGAAATATTCTTGAAGTTAGGGAGGCTATACAAGTTGAGCAACACAACAAAAAGTGATATGTTGACATTAGTAATAATACAAGGCAAAATCTGTGTAATGACAACATGACAACCTAGTTATATAGGAAATAGTAAAGAATGATTATGATATCTCACGTCTCCTATTGATTAGTATTCGTCAATAGAAAATGTTTTGCCTCTCTTATTAACTAGCAATAGACATGATTTTATTTCCAAATATGACTACAACAGGACCTTTATTCCTGCCTTTAATCTATAATTTAGTTTTTAAATTTAGTGGTCTTTTCTAAAATAAAAATCTTGATACTGTATAAATACCAGCTCAAGTATTGTATTCAAGAGTTGGAAAATATTAAACAAACTTTCTTAGTCTTTTATTATGATTTATTTTGTGTTTAATTTACAATCCTTGACTGTCATGACTATGTATTTCTAGTAATGGCAAAATCTAATTTTCTAAAGCAATAAAATTTATTTTTTTGTTCATTTGATGTCTTTAATTTTTGTATTATGATGTTTAATTAATTTTAATGCTCTGAAGTAGACTTAGGAACTATTAAGGAAGAGATTTTATGTTGTTGCAAGTTTAGCAAGGGCCCACTAAACCTAGACAGCCATAAAACCTCTCTCCTGTTAGACTTAGATTAAAATAGGTAGTTAAAAAGTTAGTTTATTTTGAATGAATTATTTTTAGCTATTAAATAGAAGTTATTTTGTTGTCTTTTCAAATATTAGTTAGTAGTAATATGAATGTAGTCAACCTAGAAAGCTGTTAAATTAGCTACAGGTTTATGTAGTTTCAAAATTTTCTTTCATAGCATATCTTTTATTTTTAGTTTATTTCAAGTTTTTCCTACTTTGTAAGGGAAGGAACCACTTCGTAAATGCAATAAAAGATATTGGATCATATAGAGCAATGTCCCTTTTAAATCAAACCCGATTGACAATTTAAGTGGTTAGCATAAACTCATCACTTTTTGAGGGGAAAAAAAAGAAAACTTTCCATGTTGACAATTCTTGTAGGGATTTTTGCTAACAAGGAGGAGAAGACATGAATGAGATCATACCATTAATATGAATGTGGAAAAATAAAGGTCTAAGAATATGAACATGGAATATTCATCCCTCAACCACCCCCAAGCAAAATCTACCAGGAACTAAGCAGCAATAAGAGTATTTACAAAGCCAACAGACTACCATTTCCTTTACAATGGAGCAAGGATCCTCAGTTGGTGAACATCAACTTCAATCAAGGAAATATCTTGTGTCATTATTCAGGACATTATCCAAATGATTGAGAAAGAAGGAGAACAAGTTGATCAAAATTCATATACTCTTGAAATTCCTAAGGTTGCAAACAAAGAAAATGAAGGACAATGACAACAAAGTGAATCATCTAGTTCTATTCCATTTACTACTCCAAGGTAATCTTACAATCAATGTTTGTGGATTCCTTGGGCTTTCCACATGGCTGATGAAGAACCAAGATAGCCACACATAACTTTCAAGTTCCCTATACACCTTCCAAGGGTAGAGGCTAATAATAATGATGGGTAAATGAAGATTATCTCCCCATTAGCCATCTCCACTTTCAAAGGATTGGTAACTGAAGATCCTAATACTTTTATTTTTGAGTTTGAAGTGCTTTATTGCACCTATGATTACACCACTAATGCACAAAAGTTAAAACTATTTCTAGCCACTTTAAAATACGGTGCATTATGCTAGTTCATGGGTTTGGGTGAAAATTTTGTCACTACTTGAAAAGGTGATGACGGAATGAAGGCGATTTTCTTGGATAAATACTAATATTATTGTCGTGTGAGACACCAAAAGAGCAAATTTTTTTGGATGACTCAAAAATAAGGTGAAGGACTTGAAGATTACATTGAAATATTTCAATTTGTGGTGAAAATGTAACATTGAGTTGGATGATGATTTGTTGAGAACTATATTTCTAAAGGGTTTAAGAGATGAGACCATTGATATCCTAAATTTAATGGGAGGAGGAAACATTTTTAATCTTCCTTTCCATCACATTCTAGAGTTATGTACCAATTACTCTCATACAAGGCCATCTTTGTGCAATAACAAGTCAACTAGAACCATTGGAGGAGTCACAAGAATTGAACTCAACAATATGTTGGAATATTTGAAAATAAAATTGTTGGGAACTTTCACCTCTTCCATGGATCTACTACAAAGGAATACTAAAGTAGAGGTAGTCTATTATCCTTACTGCAAGAATAAGCATGCATTACATGATTGTCCTTTAGACAAAACTACCATTTGCAGCATTTGTGATCAACAACATTCAATAGAAGATTACCAACATTTACCTACAGTAAAGATAATATTAAAAGAACCATATCTTCAAGAGAAATAAGATGTTTTCTTCATTGCACAAAGGAGACCATTTCAAGGAGACAATCAAGGTTGTTATCTAGGTATACCTAATCCTTATACTGGTTCTAGTTTTCCTTATTATAATTAAAATTGGTCAAATCCACAATGGTCCTAATGGTCTCAATGGTCTAATAATGTCCCACCTTCACCACAACCAGATTGGCTTAATCAAAATTAGCCAAAACAAGGCTAGAAATGCCAACAATAGCCATATCATCAACAAGATCAACCCAATCCACCTCAATTTTGAGGACAAGTTCCTCAATAACCTCAACAACAATTATTGTTACCTCCTCCACAAGAAAATAATAGTAATGTTCCACCCAAAAAACCTCCTCTTCCTATGCAACCTATGCCTAACCCCAATAATAGACCTACCCAACAACTCATGTATGAAGCTAAAGGTACCTATCTAGTCAATTTCTTGTCTTATAGTAAAATCCAGCTCAAGTCAAGGATAATTTTACCCGTACTTGTGCCTATCATAATTGAAGAGGAAATTGAACCCTAACTTATAGTAGAACAACATGTAACCCAATTTGCTATAAAAATAAATTATAAAACAACATACTACAGAACAACCTGAAGGTGTGACTGAGTCACCTGTAGGGTCTAGACCTAAGAAAATCCTTAAAAATATAATAGAGCCTCATTTTCCTCAAAGACTAATGATTCCAAAAGAAACACCAAAAATAAACTTTGATCTAATGACATAATTGTGTAACATCAATGTGAAAATTCCACTTTTACAAGCTATAAAATATGTTCCAATATATGCTAAGGCCATTAGAGAGTTGTGTGTCAAACATCCAGGAAGAAAATAAAAGGAACCCAAGACCATACAAGTCATGGGTTAACTTTATAATTTAATGACTGGAAAACTTATCTTACCCAAATACATGAATCTTGGAGTACTTGTTCTCACAGTATGCATAGGACAAACCAACCTTCAAAATGTTTTGATTGATCTAGGTGCAACAATTAATGTGATGATAAAGGACACCATGACTATGTTGGGGCTACAAGATCCAATACCTACCTTCACTATCTTGCAATTGGTAGACAAGTCAACAATGAAACCATAAGAGATTCTAGATAATATCATGTTAACAATTTCCTCCTAGGAATATCTTATAGATTTTGTAGTACTACAAACTAAAACCTCACTTGGTGGACATCCTTTAATACTAGGTAGACCTTGAGTAGCAAAAACGGATGCTTGTAGTAGTTATATGACATAAAGTATGATAATTTTTGATGATATACATAAAAAAAATTAACACTTTATCCACCTGTAGCCCCAATTTTTTATGATGATCATCCATGGATTGATGAACCAGATGATGGATAAATCATCCAATCATTGGCCATGATAACTACCCAAAAACACAACTTTGAGGAAGAAGTGTATGAAAACAATTTCATAAATGACACCACTTCTATAACTAAACAAGTTATGCCAAAAAAACCTAGTACATCACAACTACCCTGTCTTCTAAATTGTCCTTTCATTATTTTTCCCTCACAAAATTCATAGGATATTATAAATTTTCATCAATTACTACCACATAGATGCCCTCTAAATCACTTTTTGAAAGACATCTCAGGAATAGATGCTAATAGTGAAGCCTGCAAACAAGTAGAAGTTTCTCTTGGGAAGACTTTGAACATTAATAGGAATTTGCAAGAATCCCAAGAACAACATTTGGTGCAATTGTTAACAGAATATCAACAAGCCTTTGCTTGGTATTATAATGAAATGAAGGGTATATATCCATATATTTGCACACATAGAATATTTATAAAATATGAATGTGACCCTATAAGACAACCTCAAATACGATTCAAACCAGCTTTGAAGGAAGTAGTGAAGGAAGAAATTAAAAAATTATTAGATGTTGATTTTATCTATCCCATATCAGACAATTAATGGGTGTCCTCATTAGATATAGTACCTATAAAGAACGAAAAAATGGTGAGTCTACGTAGATTATAGAGAACTTAACAAGGCTATCAAGAAATATTATTTCCCTTTGCCTTTTATTGATAAAGTTCTCGATACTCTCGCTAGAAAGAAGTATTTTTTCTTCTTAGATGGTTTCAATGGTTACAATAAAATAAGGGTAGCTAAAGAATATTAAGAAAAAACCACCTTTACATGCCCTTAGGGAACCTATGCATATCATGTCTTATCTTATGGGCTATGCATTGCACCTGCTACCTTTTCAAGAGCTATAATATCTATTTTTTCTTATCTTAATCATGATTGTTTAGAGATTTATATGGATGATTTTACTATGTATGGTGATACATTTGAACAAACTCTAAGCAAGTTAAAGTAGGTCCTTGAAAGATGCCAAGAAAATAATCTATCTCTCAACCATAAAAAATGCTACTTAATGATGACCAAAGGAATTGTCTTAGGTCACTATATCTCATCAGATAGATCCAACCAAAATTCAGGTTATAAACTCCCTTCCACCTCCCAAAAGTCAAACAAAGGTTAGAAGCTTCTTAGGACATGCAAGCTACTATAGAAGGTTCATCCAAGACTTCAACAAGATTGTTGCTCCATTATTTCAATTGTTAACCAAAATTAATAAATTTTATTGGAATGATGACTATCAAGAAGCTTTCGAAAAACTTAAGGCAAAGCTTACCACAACACCAATACTAAGAGGACCAAATTGGGCTTTACCTTTTCATATTCACACTGATGTATCAGATCAGGCATTAGGTGCAGTTCTCACCCAAAATGAAGAAAAGTAACCCTATGCCATCTCTTATGTTAGCAAGAACCTAAATGAAGTTGAACTGAACTACACTATTACTAAAAAATAATTTCTTCTTGTTGTTTATGTCATAAACAAGTTTAGACATTATATTAATCCATACAAATAATTTTGCCATTAAATATCTTATGAATAAAGTTGTAGTAAGTGGTAGGATTGTTTGATGGTTGTTACTTTTACAAGAATTTGACATTACTATTTTGGACAAACTTGGTAAAATGAATGTAGTGGCTGGACATATTTCTAGATTGCAATTGGCAAATGATCCGAAACTTATGCAATATTCCTTTCCTAATGAGCATTTATTTATCATTTCAGTACACTCACCTTGGTATGCGGATATTGCTAACTATTTTGTGACAATAAAAGTACCATCTCACTTTTCATCGTATTAAAAAAAAAATCTTATCCATGAAAGTGCTCCATACATTTGGCTAGATGGCATTTTGTTTAAGTTATGCCCTTATCATGTAATTTGAAGATGTGTGCAGGAAGAGGAAACCTTTAACATCTTGTGTGCAACTCATGATGAACCATGTGGAGGACATAATGTTGCCAAAAGAACCATGTACAAAATCTTGCAAACAGGGTACTATTGGCCTTTAATGCACTATGATGCTAAGGTATATATATCTCAATGTGATCCATGCAAAATAATGGGTAAACTAACTCCTTCAACAAATATACCCCTTCACCCTCAAGTGGTTTTGGAACCATTTGAGAAGTGGGTATTAGACTTTATTCGACCTATCAGTCCTCTAAGTGAATTCAATGAGTACATAATAGTGTGCACATATTATGTCACCAAATGGGTAGAAGTGAAGGCATTACAACATGCACAAAAAAAAAAGTTATTGATTTCTTATATGACAACATATTTCAATATTTTGGAGCACCCAAGGAGATTGTATCAGATCAGAGACCATAATTTATGTCTGATGTAATAGCTACTTTTGTGCATAAATATCAAGTGAATCACATAAAATATTCACCATACCATCCTCAGTCTAATGGTCAAGTGGAGGTTACCAACAGAGAGCTTGAGAATATTTTGACAAAGATAGTTGCTTCACACAGGGTAGATTGGGTGCATAGGCTTAAGGAGGTAGTATGGGCCTATAACACTACTTGAAAATCAACAAAAATACTTACAACCTATGAAATGGTCTATGGGAAGACAATTATCATGTCAATTAAGTTTGATATTTAAAATTTATGCATTACCTTGAAGTTTAGAATTAATATCATCATTGCTCAACAAGAGAGACTCTTACAGTTGAATGCATTATATGAAACTCATCATGGTGCTCTTCAAAATACTAAACTATTGCAAGCACGATGAAAGTAATAGCATGATAAACATATCATTCCAAGGAATTTCCAAATAGGTGATTAGACCTTACTCTATGACTCCAAGTTTAAATATTTTTAAGGTAAATTATGTACAATATGGTTGGGCCCCTATGATATTGAAGAAGTCTATGGTAATGATACAGTCAAGTTAGTAAACATGAATGATTGCTCTCATGGCTTACTTGTCAATGGCCATTGATTGAAACTATATCACAAACCTCTATCAAAATCAAATTTCATTAAGCAAGTGATTCAACAAGTAGAACTATAGTTTATTTGTGACCTGTAATCTTCTACCAATGCTTGATATGTTTCCTTTAGCAAGCATATATGAAAAAAAGGAAAAAAAAACAATAAATTTCTATGGTGAAAACCTTAACCGACACCATAGGGCCAAGGAGGAAGATGAAAACTAGTTTACTAGCTCTTCACCCTTGCAAAAATAAAATCCATTTATGAAAACTAGCTTGCTAGCACAAATGGATAGTCAATTTTTGAAAACCAGCTTGCTAGCAAGAATTGTCTACAATACTAAAGACAAAAAAATAAGATAAAAAAAACCAACACCACCAGTTCAAAACTTTTCTTCATTTTTATAGGTTCGTGTAGTATGAAACTAAGCATGGATATCTTCAATGTGTTATCCTCCAATGGTGCTGATAGCTCTAGAAAATAACATACTAGTCTAGGTACCTTTTCATCTCTTCATTTTCATTTTGGCTGTAAATACTTCATTTTTGTAAACTCCATTAATATTGTCCATTCCTTCCTTCCACCCTTCCATGTTTCATTTTTCTTCATTTTTGCTTCCACAAGGATGAGGAATATTCATTAGTTGAGGGGACGGGTATAGTCATGTAAGTTTTTTTTCTCCTTTGTGAAAAAAACTCTATAAGAGCTATTGTAGAAAGATTTTTGGTAGAATAAGTAAACTTAAAACTAAAAATTTGATGGTAAAAAGAAGTTGACCAAGTCAAAAAATAGGGATGATTTAGCGACCACGAATTTTGTCTAGTTACCTAGTTAGCATAATTCAATTATGATATGGTAGGGAGATATTTATGAGGCATATTGTCAACAATAAAATTTCAAAATGATAAGGTCATCAGTGGAATGGATAGGTGAGTCTCAAGATATATGCTCACATGTAAGCCTAATAGGGACAAATAGATAATTTGAAGAGCAATCATTGGGAAATATGGGAATTTTAGAAATATCAATTATATATGTTGCAATGATACTTGGACAATCCAAAAGTAGATGACCTTTGCACCACATTATATAGGACCTCAAAATTGGGTAATTAGCATGCCAAGTCATCATTTCATTCTCTAGGCCTTATTTATCATTAAATTTTTCTATTAACCTTATATACATGCATATGAATTTTGCACCACCATGTATCATTGTCTTCCCATGCATGATTTAACCAGATCTCAAGTGCCCTTGTCGATTTGCATGCAGTGACTTCTCACCCTTGACACTAATATATTGTTGCATAGGTGTTATTTCTCATATGACCCTATTGTAAATTACTTTTATGTGTTGTATTTTATTGTGCTTGTCATCAGTTGGTAAAACCCCTATTACAAATTAGAAGCCCTATATCATTCTATGCATTTCTTCTAACAAAAGCCATTGCATTTCCTTATGTCTACCACCTATTGGTAATCCCTTGTTGCAAATTTAAGCCTTGCATCTGTAAGAGATAATGGTGGGTACTACTAAGCATGGTGAAGCAACAAATGTCAAAGCCTTGAAGTTGTGCAAATAAAATATCCAAAAATTATTTGTTCCTAAGTGGTACCAGGCCATGCAAACATTCTATGGCTATGATATGGCCATTGCCCAAGGCTTTGTACAAAAACTATATTTAAAGAGCATGGTGGCCCATTTGATAAAAAGGGTTATTATGGAGGTCTCTATGAAGAACATTGCAAGAGCCTTGGAGCTCCCAACCAAAGGAAATAATTATTACAAGACAACCAATATCAAGATCACCTAGGTAGTAAAATAATTGGGTATTTTAGTGCAATACAATAGAGTAGGGGATGACTTAATAAAAGGTATTTATTTGACCTCCTTACCACATATTTGGTATGATATAATTATGGCGATAATGTGATATTTTTACACTATAAGGGAAGTTTACTTTAATTTATGGACACCAAATAGAATTATTTCTAGGCCTAGAATATTATGTAAATCTGGAATACCACATTGATGTGCCATATTATTTAAAACAATAAATCAAGACTATAGATAAAAAGTTGAAAATGGTAACACATAGGTCATCAATCACCCATGCTTGATTGAGTTGTTCATTGTAAATTAAATTGGGAATAAACCCAATATAACTTGGGCTAAAATGGCAGTTTTATCTTGTGTTAGATTTAGAGGAGGAAACACAACAAGAATATGAAGAATAAGACTAAGAGTCAAAAGAAGAATACAATCAAGAGGGAGATAATGAAGAAGTGGATCCAAATAAAAATACTAAGGCAAAAGATGAAGAAGAAAGGGAACCAAAAGAAGCAACCAAGACAAAAAATGATATTTCTATATTTATAATAAAGGTTCTTGAATAGTTGAATTTCCTCTTTGGTGCATTATTTTGCAAGAAGTAAGTCCTTTACTTTATAAACTATAAGAAGTTGATAAACATATGCTTCCACCTTGATGATCGATTCTTCATGTTGTCTAAAATAAATAGGATTTCTATATTAATTAACATATTTGATATTTGGTTTATTTCTAGTTTAATTTTATTATGCTTAGTAGCATCCTCATATTTATTTTTATTTTGAGCATGCTAAGCTTTTCTAATCAAGAACACAATGAATTTCTTGTCATTGTTGAATATGTACTAGTGATTAGAGTTGTCAAGGATTAGTAGCTTTAAATCCACTTCTAGTTCCATATATTTATCCCAAATGTCAGCAATGAATCATTACTGTTAGTTCATCTACCTTGGCATTAAAATTCTTAGGAAGCTCCTTAATTTCATAACTATAGAAGCTTTATAATATATTCTAGACTTGATGCTTAAGTTATTTCAAATGTTTATTATTCATGGTACATTGGAAAATAAAATAATTTATGATTAACTTAGATTTATCATTTACATTTAACTTCTTAATCCTTATCTTCTTAACTTTCCTTAGGCCAATGCAAAATACCTCATTTTAAACCATAGTGTTTGTGCAATTGAACAAGAGTCAATGCTAGGGTTATGCTTAGTAGCTAATCATTGTTAATTAGTAAATATTTTGATTTTTGAAATTTAGAATTGGCTAATATTGAGAACCCTTGATTGGGGCCGATTAGCCAAAAACTTTTGGTGTAAATTTATTTTTGGTAGATTCACATCAATTTTATAATAATTGGACCATTTTAAGTTTAAATCTTCAATATTACCCCTAATAATATGGAACCTTTTCACCTTGATTTTATAAGGAATTTTGGATTTTGAAACTGATTCTTCCCATTTTTATAAGTGCATTACTCGTGTCTTATCAGAATTTCATGCTTGATCACTTTTCAAAGTTGGGATGCTAGATGGATCTTTTGATATGATATAATTTCAAATATCAAGCTCCTCAAATATAAAATCTAGGTCTTCTTCATATTTAGGTACATCAATTATCACATTCATATTAGATATTTGATCATCTATTGGTCCTTCACTATCTACAAATTATGGGAGTTCATTCTAATTCACTATGTTATCCTCATATAGTTTGTACAAAAAGTAATTATATGGGTGTTCATTTTAAATAAAAATCATCTTCACATATTTAGGCACATTCATTTGAGTATAATCCATCAAAAAGTACCAATAACTTGATAATTTACACATCCATTGTCTTGACAGTAACATACCAAAGTAAAAGGAAATGTTGATGACTATCATTTCATACACTACCACCTATCCCAGATATTTTACTATGGCCATGTTTATATGTTTTAAAAATTCCATAATATTTAAACTAGTTACATCCATATATATTAGATTCTAAGTTATCTTGGTTTAGGATAGTCCCATCAAAGGAATTATTGATGACTATTATTTCATACACTACCACCTATCCTAGATATTTTACTATGGCCATGTTTATATGTTTTAAAAATTCCATAATATTTAAACTAGTTACATCCATATATATTGGATTCTAAGTTATCTTGTTTTAGAGTAGTCCCGTCTCTTAATAGAGTATTGTTGGCATCACTATCACAGTTACCCGTAAATCAACTATGCAACTCCTCAATAGATAATTTCTAAATTTTATGATTACTTAAAAAAATTATGATTTTAGTGTTTTAGGCTCAAGGTAATTTAATATATTTTATGCATTAACCTAGATATTAGAAGGATACTCTACTATTAGGGTTTATTATTCATCACACTAGTTTTGATAGGTTTTGGAGGTCCATTTTTGGTATAGCCTTTTTCTTGCTCCTTTAAAGCTTCTTGAAATAGATCTTGCTAACAAGGTAGAGCTAGATCCACCATTATGCTCACTTTGGTGGGTGTCTTATTTATTTCATCATAAATTTTAAATTGGAATTAAACTAATTTACTCTCACTGTGTATAGTAAATTTTCTATATTATCTTATTGCCACTGAACATCCTTCACTAATGATGGAAAGATATTTCAAATATCTCTCTACCTCCTTTTTAAGTTTACCTCCATCCTTATCACTTCTCCTTTTATGGACTTAATAGTTCCTTTTTTTATCCCTCTTTTTGGATTTATTTATTTATCCTTATCCATTTGTTTGTTCTTTATCATGTATGTCTTCTTGAGTTGTATCCTCATTATTCTTCTTAATATTTTTCTTCTTTTCTCTTTATGCATACCTATTGATGTATTATATTTCAAATGAAAATGTGGTCTTTCTTTTATTACCATGATTGTGCATTTGTTTAATTTAGACTTTTTGTATATATGTTTATTCATTAGATATTTTCCTCCTACCCTTAGTCACAACCCCCTGTTTATTTGGACATGTATCATCATCTTTAAACATTAAATATTCATCTATTCAATAAAACT
This sequence comes from Wollemia nobilis, assembly GCA_028583015.1. Lineage (NCBI taxonomy): Eukaryota > Viridiplantae > Streptophyta > Pinopsida > Araucariales > Araucariaceae > Wollemia > Wollemia nobilis. The sequence continues at coordinate 18,819,454 of JAQPPZ010016726.1, forward strand.
AAAATTAGAAAATATTATATTATTAGGGTTAGTCAAGGATAAAACTAGTTACTATATTTGGGATTGTTGGTATGTATATAAATTCATTGTTGGTACAATTTGACACAATATATTGATGTTTTACACCTAACATATAGGTTATATTGATTCATTTTTGTCATGGCCCATCTTGGCAGGACCTTCCCTTGTTGTTTTATTGGTGTATTTGTGTATTGATAATTGATGCATGATACTATTTTATTCTATCAATATGAGTCGATAATTGTACTTGATGCTTACTTAAATTGGATTAAATCCATTCCTTTCATACCATGAAGAAATTTTTCTTCTATTTTATTATAAATTTCAAATAGATAGCATAAAATTCACAAGCCTTATGATAACTTACCTCTAGATAACCATATAACTATGTGGATTTGTAAAACATACAAAATATCAATTTACAATGTTGTAAGTCCTTTAATTGATTATTTCTCTTTCCTAAATTTTGGACCCATGAATACACTTTATTTATAAATTTTTAACATGTAAAAACTCGGGTATCTATTTAGAAGCATCTAATGTAGCTAAATAATTACAATATACTACAAAATGAGCTATAATAAGGCTTGAAGTATTTTAAAAAATGATGTAAAGCCATTTTCATGTGCTATCATTGTTAAAGCCACAATTTTTGAGACAACCATCAAAAGTTTAGATGATAAACCTTTAACATTGATTAACTGACTAACAATATTATATATTATTATTTCTCTTTCATCTAGTCTATCTTGAGATTTATAAATTATGAAATAGGTACTCCAACACATTTTAAAGTTAAGTATTGATTGTCTAAAGTGCAATCAGTGCTTTCATCAACCATTAATAAAAAAGAAATATTTTTGCAACATTTTTATAATTTAAACTTATTAAATATGTTTTGATATACAATTAAAACAAATTTTCAACTTTATGATTTGTGTAGGAAGGATAATCCTGAGATTTTGAGATATTAGTCATTTTCATATTGTCATGACCCTCCCTAGAGAACTATTTGGCACAAAGAAATAATGTATTAACCTATGATGTGGTAATACCTAGTTTGAATAATTGAACCAACTATATGATTTTTAGTTGATTTAGAAGGGCATGTTATCGCTAGCATATTGCCAAGTGTGCAGGATCAGGTACGCTCATAGGTGGAGAAGGTAGAAGCATCCACCAGAAAAAAGGGCACTTAAGATCAAAAGAAATGATGATTAAGGTACTCATAGGTAACATTGATAGATACCTTCATATAGGCATGAATTTTTGAAAGGTATAGTCATCAATAACTGATCACCTTGAGCCTTAGTTGATAGCTTAGTAGCTATCATAAATCCTTTGGCTGAGACAGGTGATTGGGTTGATGGAAAGACTCCCTCTTTTTTGTTTTATAAATTTGATTGCTCTCCACTGCATCATGGCTTGGGTAACATAATGCTGGAATTCAATAGGAGAACAATTGTAAAATGTATGTGGATGCATAAAGTAAATTGTTATTTTGAAGTGATAACAGTGCATCATTTTTATGAAAAAAAGTGAATTAAATTTAAATTATAAATGAAGATTCATTTAAATTAATTAATGAGGTTTTGATTAAATGATGATATAAATTCATTTAAACTCATTAATAAAATTTATTTAAATGATAAATGAAAATTCATTTAAAATGATTAAATAAGTTTATTTTAATGATAATGTAAATTCATTAATAAACTTTAATTAAAAGAAATGAATGAAAAATCCATTTAAGAATAAATAGAAATAATTTATTTTTAAAACAAATTATGGAATTTGTTTATAAATAAAACAAATATAATTTTAAATGGTAATAAAATATTATGTAAGAGATATTTTACTAGAAAGGTACTATTTTTATTTAAATAATTTAAATGTCCTTTTTCCTCTATATAGTGCAAGCTACGTAAATAACATAGGGCCCTATTAATTTCCAAAGATGGAAATAAGGGATTAAATAACTGCTTACCACCAAGAGAAGATAAAATTGGGATGGAAGCATTGAAGAAAAAAAAGGCTCGAGGTTGGCTCGGGTTTCGAGAAAGGAGGACGGTGGATGGGCTATCTAGGATGAAGGAGCATGTAAGGTGTGGGGGGATAAGGAGAGAAATAAAAGGAAGAAATGAAAGGGACACATAGAAGGCAATCTAGGAGAAAGGAACGCACAAGGAGCAAAGGAGGAGAAGTGACAAAGAAGCCACTAGAGTCTATCTTGTAGGAGTACTAAGGCTGGACGTTTCTAAGCTTAATCCATTTATACATGCTTTGGGTGTGACGAAATAATGAGTATGAAACTTGGTTAAATCCCCCTGTAGCATGATAATATCCTTTGAAGGGTTTTAAACCTTCTTGTTTTTTATTAAAACTTAGGTGGAAATCTAACTAGGGCTTGGGCATCCTATGAGAGTCATTTGTTGTTTTAAATGCATTGAAGTTTGACCTTACCATAGTTTAAGCTTTTGGAAGGTGTTGTTTATCTTCTATATATTACAAAAAACAATCAGTGTCTCTTTGCTATGTTCTATCATTCTGTGATACGCCGCGTCCACTCTAGGAAGCACCTGTGTAGAGTGGAAGCATTGTGTAGAGTGAAAGCACCTATGTAGAGTGGAAGCATTATGTAAGGTGAAACCACCTATGTAGAGTGGAAGTGTTGTGTAGAGTTAAACCACCTATGTAGAGTGGAAGTGTTGTGTAGAGTGAAACCACCTGTGTAGATTGGAAGCATTGTGTAGAGTGAAACCACCTATGTAGAGTGGAAGCATTGTGTAGAGTAAAATAACTTGTGTAGAGTGGAAACACTATGTAGAGAGAAATCACATATGTAGAGTGGAAGCACTGTGTAGAATGAAACCACTTGTGTAGAGTGGAAGCATTGTGTAGAGTTGGGAAGAACCTATGTAGGGATGGGAGTAAGATAATTCTCACTATTGTAACTATCCATCCCATATGTAAATCCAGTCTGTATGTGTGACTACATTTTCCAAACATTGAGGCAGAGCTTAAGGTTCCTTGTTCATTTTGATGGGAGACCTTGTCATGTTTGTATGCCATAGTTGGTTAGCATGAATTTTAGACCTCCTACCCTCTTCCCAGACTAAACTCTCAAATGCTACTTTGGGTATGATCAGTTGATAGGGAGTTTCGTTTCCATGCAAGATCAGTCCCCTTAGGATAGGTAGTTGCAGCAAAGGAGTAAACCTAGCATCCCTTTTATTAGTGTAGCCGAGAGTGCTAGGTACTTAAGGTAGTTTGGGAGGATATCTCTTCTATATCCTCAGTTGGTAGTGCCTAATTTTACCCTCCTTTGGGCTCTAAGTTTTGTAGTCTCTTGACCTCCCTGCCAAAGTTGATTCGTATCCACCGTAAAATCATGTTAGTCTAGGTTCTTGGGTAACTATAATAAGATTTATCTTACGTGATTTTAATTAAGGTATGTGTAGACACCAAAACAGCACCAATCCGATTATGTGACTGCAAACACTGATCGCTTTGACACACACAGCCCCCAGGGTAGCCCTCAGAGGTTAAACAACAGTCCTAACCACTTTTGTAGCAATTTTGTAAGGTCAAAATGCAATTTGGCACATTCAGGCACTTTGCTCAGTATTCGTCTCACCCAAGGACGAATTCTAATTTGGATTCGTCTCACCCAAGGATGAATTCTAAATTCGTATTTGGTTAGGATGAAATCCAGGTTTAACAGGAAAAAAGAAGAATGTCGCCAAGTGGCAACCGAGGAAAGTCAATTATTGCCTCCTGTCGTGCATGTGCGTGTAGGTGGGTAGATTGGTCGTTGGAAGGCTGTCACAAGGGCAGTCATGGAAACCCAAGTCAAGGAGGAGTCTCCTCCCCCTTGGGAAGGCATGGCCGCCACATGGCACCCCTACATGCCCCTCCAAAGAGACCCCTTGGGTCTATAAAATGGTGGACTTTCCCACCCAAAAAGACAAGTTGGAGGCATTTTCAAGCAATGAAGTGCTACCAAATTGAACACCCCATTGCACCCCTTTTCGATTCACCTTTTCACATCCTTAATCTCTTTTGCAAGAGAGGTTATTGGGTGGATTTTGGAAGCATGGATCCGAACCCAAACCCAACATTTGACCACCTTAATCCACCAATTTTTTGACAACCCAGTCTAAGAGATTTTGGGCCCATCCCTAGTGGATTGGTGCCAAAATCAAGTTTCAATGGTGGGCGGCCCACTTGGGAGCCCAGCACTTTTCTTTTAAGTTTCATTTTAATCTATTCTGTTATCACTTGTTTATCTTATATTACATGCTATGCTGTTTAGGTAGTTTCTAATTTTGATTCCATAAGATTTTGATTAAATATTATCATGCTTTGTCAATTTTGTGGCCCTCACTAACTTGCAGGTAGCGACGTCGAATTCCCATTGATAGAGGCCAAATTGGGAGAATCCGACCATTTGGGTCATCCCAAAATGCCCCCAATTGGTTAACCCCTGTGTTTGCAGATCTTTTGGAGGTCTCGAGGTTTGACATTTAGACGACATCACTTTGGCTTTTCATCACAGGCGAATTCGTCCTACCCGAGGATGAATTACAGTCAAATTCATCCTGACCATGGACGAATTGCAGTTGAGTGCAAATTGGCCTACTGTTTCGATGGCAGTGGCCTTCTGGTAATGTTTTTCGGTCTCTGTCGAGTTTGCAAGTCATTTAGAGTCATTTTGTCTATCGATTTGGCTAATATTTTACATGCATATTTCATTAATTTTAGAGAACAAACGTTTCTTATTTACAGCAGGTGCTACTAACATCTTTGTTGTTTCTTTGATCGCAGAAGGAGCAGCAGAGGTTAAGGACTCATCAACACCAGTAGCAGCAATGTCTTGGCCCGCCTATTTCAAATGTGGGCACACGGAAGGAGGAACATTTAGTCTTGATTGTAACCATATTCATTTAATGCTCCTAGCCCCTGAAAAGGGAGGAGGCATCTTTGTAACCGAGATCAAGAGAGTTAAATAAAAGGGATGTGATTTCTCCATTTTTTTGTATCTCATTTCAATGCGTCTCTTTCATTTCATGCATTCTACATTTCTAGGACTTAAGCGTGTTTGATTTTGAATACATCGCAATTAGTGTTTCCTTCACCCGGAATCTCGTGCTTTCAGTGGCGATCACGGTGGGACCCTGTCCCTTGGTTTTAAGATCAAGAAACTGATTAGATTTTTATGTTTTGTGCTTGACAGGTACCTTTTTCAATTTTTGACTATTATTCATCTTTGCCTGTGGTGATTACTTTACTGCAATTCGTCTGACCCTGAGACAAATTCGAATTCGTCTCTGGGAGGGACGAATTTTATTCTGTAATTCGTCTCACAGAGGGACAAATTTCTATCTGTGAATTTTTAGATTCGAAGATCAGAAACAACAGGTTTAGGCAGAGAAATGTAAGGGTTTCAAAACTTTTCCTATCATTTTTTGCTTTTCTATTTCTATTTTCTATCAATTTTGCTTTCTTAGGGAAAGTAGTTGCTTCTACTTGAAAGCACGAGATTTCGGGCGAAGGAAACACTAATTGCGATGCATTCAAAATCAAATACGCTTAAGTCCTAGAAATGTAGAATGCATGAAATGAAAGAGACGCATTGAAATGAGATACAAGCAAATGGAGAAAACACAGCCCTTTCATTAAACTCTCTTGATCTCTGTTACAAAGACGCCTCCTCCCTTTTCAGGGGCTAGGAGCGTTAAAAGAATTTGATTACAATCAAGACTTAAGGTTCCTCTTTCCGCGTGCCCACACTTGAGATGGGCGGGCCAAGACGATGCCGCCGCTGATGTTGATGAGTCCTTGACCTCTGCTGCTCCTCCTGCGAACAAAGAAACAACGAAGATGTCAGTAGCACCTGCTGCAAATAAGAAGTGTTTGTTCTCTAAAATCGCCAAAAGATGCATGTAAACATTTGTCTAAAACAGTGAGTAAAGTGAGTCCAAATGGCCTGAAAACCTGACAGAAGACGGAAGATATTACCAGAAGGCCGTTGCCACTGAAACAGTTGGCCAATCTGCCTTCACCTGGAATTCGTCCCTGGGCAGGACGAATTCTGACTGCTATTCGTCCCTGGGTGGGACGAATTCTGCTGTGTTGGAAAAGCCGAAGTGATGCTGCTCCAATGTCGACTCCCGAGACCTCCAAAACACCTGCAAACAGAGGGGTTATGTAATTGGGGCCATTTTGGGACGACCCAGATGGTCGGATTCTCCCAATTTGGCCTCTATCCTCGGGAATTCGATATCGCCACCTGCAAGTTAGTAGGACAACAAAGCGACAAAAGGCATGATAAAATCTGATCAAAATGTTATGAAATTGAAGCTATGAGTTCACCAGACAGAATAACATAAGATGCCATATGAACAAATAATCTAGAATGCTTTAGAATAAAACTTAGAAAGTGCGGGGGTGCCCAAGTGGGCCTCCCACCGTTGGCACTTGATTTCGGCGCCAATCCACTAGGGATGGGCCCAAAACCTCTTAGGATTGGGATGTCTGCAAATTGGTGGTGTAAGGTGGTCAAATGTTGGATTTGGGTTGGATCCACGCTTCCAAAAGCCACCCAATAACCTCCCTTGCGAAAGAGATTAGTGGATGTGAGAAGGTGAATCAAAAAGATGCAAGTGGGTAATCAATCGGACAACACTTCGTTGCTTGAAATCGCCTCCAATCTCTCCTTTTGGGTGAGAAAAGTCCCACCTTTTATAGACCCATGGGGTCTCTTTTGAGAGGGAAGCATAAGCGCCATGTGTTGGTCATAGGTGCCATGTGGCGGTCATGTCTTCCCATGAGGGAGGGGAGTCCTCCATGACTTGGGCTTTCATAATTGCCCTTGTGACAGTCCTCTAACGGCCTATTTGCCCACCCACACACGCGTGCGAGGCAGGAGTCATCAACTGACTGTCTTTGGCTGCCACTTGGCGCCATTCTTCTTTTTGCCCGTTAAACCTAGAATTCGTCCCTACCCAGGGACGAATTCAGAATTCGTCCCTTGGTGAGACGGATTCCAATTTGAATTCGTCCCAGGGTGGGACGAATTTGGAGTAGGTTGTCCGAAGGTGCCAAATTGCCTCTTGACCTTCCAAAATTGCTATGAAAGTGGTTAGGACCACTGTTTAACCTCTGAGGGCTGCCCTGGGGGCTATGTTTGTCAAAGCGATCAGTGTTTGTAGCCACATAATCGGATTGGTGTTGTTTTGGTGTCTAGAGATGCCCCTTTTTGGGATGCGTTGTGCATGGCGCAGCGTCGAGCAAAAATAGATAACCAAAGCACTAATGATTAGGGTTTCTTGGTAACCTAACCAACTTTTGATGCCCCAAGCATGGAAAGGGCATGCATTCTTGAATCCTTGCTTCTGACGAGCTAAGGAATTTGATTTCAAGTATTAACCTATTTTGGTGAGGTGTGACTTGAACTTAGACATTGATCAGTCATGAATAGGCAAAGGGCGCAACCTTTTATCCACGGGGGAACCTTGAGTTCATGATTCAGGAATGCCAAGCGTTTGATCGATTTGTTGTTATTGCTTGTTTGCTGCCCCAAGCAGGAGCGTGATTGTCTTTGTCAATGATTCTTTGAATGCATGTCATTGCCTTGATTAGGTGTTTGCTTGTTGATTGGTGACTAAGTGTGACTACCCCCTCAAGCGACGAATCGATGAGGGAATGACCTTCGTGAGAAAAGCGACGAGTCGCTTGACCCAAGATGACTTGTGCAAGGGTGCCTTTAGATGGTTTATCGTTAAGCATGTGCAATTTTTCCAACATTTGGACCTATTTTTGGTGGGTGTTAACCCTTTTTGCGATGCCATAATGGGGTGAAATTGTCGAAAATCCGTCTTCCCATGGAGCGGTCCGGCTAAAGTAGCCTTCTTAGGGAGTAGGATAATGACAATTTGTGACCCCAACGTCTGTTTTGTATGCCAAGAGGTTAAGTGCAAGAGCACTTGTGTCCGGCAATGCTTATTGCTTTGTTTTTATGTTGCATTTTTTGTTGTTTTTTTTTTTTGTGACACCATTTGGGGATTAAATTGTCAAAAATCCATCCTCCCGTGGAGCGGTCCGGCTATGGTAGCCTTCTTCGAGAGTAGGATAGTGACAATGTAAACCCGACATCAATTTTGCTATGCCAAGAGGTTAAGTGCAAGAGCACTTGTGTCTGCAATGTTTATTGTTTTTGTTGTTTTGATTTTCTTATTGTTTTTGAGTGGGCTTTGACCCATTTGTGACGTCATTTGGGGGTGAAATTGTCAAAAATCCGTCTTCCCATGGAGCGGTCCGGCTATGGTAGCCTTCTTAGAGAGTAGGATAGTGACAATGTAAACCCCAACATCAATTTTTCTATGCCAAGAGGTTAAGTGCAAGAGCACTTGTGTCTGGCAATGTTTATTGCTTTTTTTTGTTTTATTTTCTTGTTGTATTTATTTTTTATTAACCTGGAGTCTTGAGGAAGGAATTTTTATTTTTTTATTTTTTTTGTTGTTTTGATTTTCTTGTTGTTTTTAGTGGGCTTTGACCCATTTGTGATGCCATTTGGGGGTGAAATTGTCAACAATCCGTCTTCCCATGGAGCGGTCCGGCTATGGTAGCCTTCTTAGAGAGTAGGATAGTGACAATGTAAACCTCGACATCAATTTTTCTATGCCAAGAGGTTAAGTGCAAGAGCACTTGTGTCTGGCAATGTTTATTGTTTTTTTTGTTTTGATTTTCTTGTTGTTTTTTAGTGGGCTTTGACCCATTTGTGATGCCATTTAGGGGTGAAATTGTCAATAATCCATCTTCCCATGGAGCGGTCCGGCTATGGTAGCCTTCTTAGAGAGTAGGATAGTGACAATGTAAACCTCGACATCAATTTTTCTATGCCAAGAGGTTAAGTGCAAGAGCACTTGTGTCTGGCAATGTTTATTGCTTTTTGTTTGTGTTGCATTTTTTTGTTGTTTTGTTGTTTTGATTTTCTTTGATCTTATGCATGATGGTTGATGAATATGGATGTATGCATGTTGATTTATTTTGATGGATGCATATGCTATGATGAATGCAAATGTTTTTGATTTATATGTGATATGCAGAGATGAAATGGATGAATGGGATTTGTGATGTTTGGCTATGGCACCATAGACTGTTTAGAACTCTGTTATTTTGTTTTTAGGCGATTGTTGTGATGCATGACTTTGTATGTATACATGTGGTTTTTCTTTTTTTGTATTTTTTGATGGTATTGTAAAGATGAAAAGTAGCGCAGTTGGTTTAGAAATGTAGCTAAGGTTTTCTGAGACTCAGACGGTTTTAACTCACTAGCCACGATTGTACTTTATCTTACAAGACTTTTGAACAAGGTATGAATCGGACTTGTTTTTGACCAAGCTATTTCACATCCCTGTGTGTGCAATTGAGTTCATTTATGTGGTATTTGTCAGGATACCGCCAGTGCCAGATGGGCTTTCAACCGAACCTGTACTGAGGATCACCTAATTAGCTCCACTAACTCCTTTGTTGTATTTAGTTAGATTAATCTGCGGTGTTATCCAGGATGCCATAAGCTAGCTCATCCACATGCAAACATTGATCTGTACGCAAGTTAATGTGACAGATATATCGTCATGCGAGAAGTTTACCGCCAGTTATCGATAGGCTATCAACCAAACCGGTACTGAGGCTTGCCTCATGACCTGTTAGAATGCTGAGAGTTCCAGGGATTCAAGTTCAACTCCCTTCTTTTCTTCAATTGTATTGGGATACTTGCTCGTTTGTAGTGATAAGATCACTGTTTATTTTGATTTGTTTTTCTTTTGAGCAAGGGATTGGGGATATGGAGTGATGAAAATCACTATCGTTTGTGCCGTTTGATGTGTGCACCGTAGGATGTCAAATATTTGAGTTTTGACGTTTTGCAAATTTTTGATGTTTTGCAACTATTGAGAACTAGGGATTCTTAGGGAATTGGGTAGGGAGGATGCTTGTCCTTTTGCCAACTCTCAGCATTCTTGGGGTCATTCGCACAGGGGGATGAGCAAGATAACCGTTTCGCTTATGGTGACCTGGATTACTGTGCAGGTTTCATCTTTCGTTCACACAACTTAGGAATTGTTTTATGTGTTTTAATTTGTGTTGGGATGTTACGTAACAAGGTGTATTTCAAGTGTAACTCTACCTTCGTAAAATCTGTTTGACTCGATACATTACATGGCTAAAGAGCAAAATGATGACTGAATCACGAAAACTCTTGATACATTAAAAGACCACTGACTCTAGTGTGGTAAAAGCAATGCATGGTGTTTTTGTTGTTTTTGTAAAATGGAACAGTGTGGAACAAGATGGACTAGCAGAGCAATTACAGCCTATGGTGCCTTTGACCTATATGACCACAAATATGCAATGTATGGATGCAATGGTTTGATGCAGCTATGTATTTTTGTATTTTTGATGGATTGATTTTTGTGAATATGAAGATGAGGTGCGAGAAGAGCTCTCTATTGATGAATTTGAGTATGCCTAGAAATGAGATGCAAATTTTTGTTGTTTTTGATGATTTTTGTTGTTTTTGAATTTTCTTGATTTTTGACCAAGCGATTTGATAATCCTTGGAGCATTTTTTGACCAAGCGATTGCGATAATCCTTGGGGCTTTTGGGTGACCAAGTGATTGCGATAATCCTTGGAGCTTTTGGGGTGACCAAGTGATTGCGATAATCCTTGGAGCTTTTGGGGTGACCAAGTGATTGCGATAATCCTTGGAGCTTTTGGGTGACCAAGTGATTGCGATAATCCTTGGAGCTTTTTGGGTGACCAAGTGATTGCGATAATCCTTGGAGCTTTTTGGGTTGACCAAGTGATTGCGATAATCCTTGGAGCTTTTGGGGTGACCAAGTGATTGCGATAATCCTTGGAGCATTTTGGGTGACCAAGTGATTGCGATAATCCTTGGAGCTTTTGGGGTGACCAAGTGATTGCGATAATCCTTGGAGCTTTTGGGTGACCAAGTGATTGCGATAATCCTTGGAGCTTTTTGGGGTGACCAAGTGATTGCGATAATCCTTGGAGCTTTTGGGGTGACCAAGTGATTGCGATAATCCTTGGAGCTTTTTGGGTGACCAAGTGATTGCGATAATCCTTGGAGCTTTTGGGGTGACCAAGTGATTGCGATAATCCTTGGAGCTTTTGGGGTGACCAAGTGATTGCGATAATCCTTGGAGCTTTTGGGTGACCAAGTGATTGCGATAATCCTTGGAGCTTTTTGGGGTGACCAAGTGATTGCGATAATCCTTGGAGCTTTTTGGGTGACCAAGTGATTGCGATAATCCTTGGAGCTTTTTTGGGTGACCAAGTGATTGCGATAATCCTTGGAGCTTTTTGGGTGACCAAGTGATTGCGATAATCCTTGGAGCTTTTGGGTGACCAAGTGATTGCGATAATCCTTGGAGCTTTTGGGTGACCAAGTGATTGCGATAATCCTTGGAGCTTTTGGGGTGACCAAGTGATTGCGATAATCCTTGGAGCTTTTTGGTTTGGATTATGGCTCTTCAAGGGATAGAGGTACCCCCAGCTTGATGGTCTTTGCACTCCGGATCTGGCTCTAGAGGTATGGGCACGAATGGATCGGCCCTATGCACGGATAGGAGGATAGGGTCCGCCCTCGGCACTGATGTTGCTATGAGATCTCTGGGCGGAAGTTGATCTTTGTATGCCCAAAGTGGTGGATGTAATGCTTGGTCCCACTGTGGTGGGTTAACGTGCCACTCATGCCCTAGTATTATGTTTATCTGTTGACATGCTTCTTCGATTTTTATGGGATGTCGATGCTGTCGCATGTGATTGTTGTGGGCTATCTCTGTTTTATCCTCACCTTCGACCAGTGAGTACAGCTCATCAGAATCTAGAGATTCTGAGACATGGAGGACTGCATCATCAGGTAGCCCTATGGTTAAAGGTTGATCCTCTTCGAAAGGAGCCTCATGTAAGTTGGGCCTTGGGAGCTCCAAAATCTTGGTCTCTACCGACTCTAAGTGCTCTAGCGCTTTGCATGTATCGGGAGATTTGAGCTCCTCCTCTTTGGTTGGTTCTTGTTGAGGAACTTGGGGCCTATGGAGGGGTGGCCAGATAGCACCCCCATGCCTTGGTAGGGCAGTTCATCCCGCTCTTCTTCTTGCTTTGATTCCTTAGAGGCTTCTTGATGAATTTCTAAGGGTGGCTCATAAACCTGGGTGGATGTCTGAGGAAGGCACCCATCATTGGTTATAGGAGCAGCCTCCCGCTCATGTCTAGGAGGCATCGGGGGTGGTGCTTCAGGAATCGGGAGAGTAGCCTCCCGCTCCTGTCTAGGAGGTGTTGGGGGTAGCGTTTGATGAGGTCGCGATGACCTGTCTTGCCCCCATGGGTTATGCCCCTCAAAATGTTTTGTCTTATGCGTGTGAGGGGTTGGAGTCTTCTCCTGCATAGTGTGTTGGAACAACTCATCCTTCTGGTGCTGAAGGTGCTCTTTGTTAATATAGTATAGTTCCTCTAAACGTAGTCGCTCTAGCTCAAGCTGCGTGAATTGCATCCGGCGTGTGATGTGCTTGATAGATTCTAAGATAGTTGGTCTTACCGCCTCATGTCTAGAAGGCCTAGATGCCTCTCCTAGATATCTATCTCGGTCGTAGTGATCCAAGATCTCTATAGGACACATCCCTCTGTTGGGGGTAGCAGCATTCCCTCGGGGCTTTGGCCTCAGTGAGTGGTCCTGATAGATAGCAGGTGCGGAGGCGTATTGCTCTCGCACTGTATATTGCTCTCGAGGAAGGTAGAGGTCTTCCTCGTGCTCTCTTTCATAAGTGAAAAAGGGATGGATGGAGTTATCTCGCCCTACCGAAGGAGCCTTGTGCTCTGGATTTGTCTTTGTAGTCCTGACAACTAGAGGGGGTGAAGGAGGGATAATGTAATCATGTGGTTCCTCCCGTCGAACCCTATGTTGACCTAGCGCTTCGTCGCGTGGTGACCGCTCATAGCGAGCATCTAAGGGAGCTCTCCTATGGATGTACCCCTCATGGGAGGGTGTGTGCTGGGTGCTATGCTGAACAGGAGTGCTCCTAGAAGAGGTGCCCCTATAGTCCCTTTCTGTTAAGGTGTGGAGGGGATTGCCTTGTGTGTTAGGTCGCCAAGGTGGTATGACCAAATCCTTGGGACTATAACGGAGATGACTCGTGCCTCCTTGGATATTCCCCATAGCATCCGCCCGTGATTGGGCTTGGCTACGGGTGAGCACCATGACGATGTCTCTCTAAAAACCCTAAAAATTGAAATGAGTCAGATGGGGCCCAAAATTGGCGTGTGCATCCCTATTATAGTAGATAAGACAAAAATGAAGTTTCAAGTCCTAACTCTAAATACATTAGGAGATATTGACATCCGAACAGCTCAAAAAGTGTAAAAAATTGGGCACGCAATTTTAAAACCTAATTTCGGGGCACTAGATGATGGAATTTGGCCCCAAAAACTGACTTTTTTAGGAAAATAGGATTCTAGGGAATCATATTTGTTTAAAATTATCCCAACTAACTCCCTGTAAAATTTCAAGTCAATCGGAGCTACGGTTGAGAAGTTATGGCCCCGACAAGATGCACTAAAATTTAGGGAAAAATATAAGATTTCCCATATTTTGTTGGATGCTCCTGCATCACTTATGGGCACCTTTGGGGTGCTTTTGGGTTGACCAAAGGGTTCATGGACACCTTTGGGGCATTTTTGAGTGACCAAGCGATTACGGGAATCCTTGGAGCTTTTTGGAGAAAATGACAAAATGCGTAGATTTTTATCTTTTGTTTATGATGATTTTTTTTTTTGTTTACACTAAGCAGAAATGAACACACACATACACAAACAGTGATTATCTCTTTTAAGGATTAATAGTGTGTCCTAAACTGGTTTAGTGCATTTTGATGTTTTGTTTTGTTTTTGCAAGTTTTGAAGAACGTTTAAATGCATAATGAAGGCTCATATAACTCCCAAAATGGTCGCCCCTTCAATATACCAACCAGGCCGATATACCAACCTCTCTATATACCCGCCCTTACGAGAGGGAGACTATAGGTACGTGAGAGCAGATGGTACGTGGTACGTAGGCGGTACGGAAGGGGGATTGTCCTGTTAATGGCACCTACCATAGAAGACTTATCCTCGCGCGCATGGGAATCACCCCAGTGACACTCGGTCAGCTTTCGTCAGGATTTACGCCTAACAACAGTGACAATCGGGGAAATGGATGCAAAGCTAAGCCAAGGTGGTGATGAACCCACCGTTGGTCTTGCTCAAGGGCTGGGGTCTTACGACCAGCTCCTTGGTTTAAAGTTACCACGTGATGTGTGTGGGATTCATTTTATTTGAAAAATGAAACATGCAGCAACACTACTTTCTTTAAGCAAGCAAAATTTGAAAGAAAACAGAAACAGAAAAATAGAAAGTAACAGGAACAGTTTAGAACCCTTACCTTTCTCTGCCCAAATCTGTTGTTTTCTGATCTTCTGCTCTGAAAATTTACAGACAGAAATTCGTCCCTCGGTGAGACGAATTACAGAACAGAATTCGTCCCTCCCAGAGACGAATTTGAATTCGTCTCAGGGTCAGACGAATTACAGTAAAGAATTCGTCACAGTCAGAGACGAATAACAGTCAGCAACAAAAAATGTACCTGTCAAGCACAAAACACAAAAATTTAATCAGTTTCTATGATCTTAAAAACTAGGGGACAGAGTCCCACCGTGATCGCCACTGAAAGCACGAGATTTCGGGCGAAGGAAACACTAATTGCGATGCATTCAAAATCAAATACGCTTAAGTCCTAAAAATGTAGAATGCATGAAATGAAAGAGACGCATTGAAATGAGATACAAGCAAATGGAGAAAACACAGCCCTTTCATTAAACTCTCTTGATCTATGTTACAAAGATGCCTCCTCCCTTTTCAGGGGCTAGGAGCGTTAAAAGAATTTGATTACAATCAAGACTTAAGGTTCCTCTTTCCGCGTGCCCACACTTGAGATGGGCGGGCCAAGACGATGTCGCCGCTGATGTTGATGAGTCCTTGACCTCTGCTGCTCCTCCTGCGAACAAAGAAACAACAAAGATGTCAGTAGCACCTGCTGCAAATAAGAAGTGTTTGTTCTCTAAAATCGCCAAAAGATGCATGTAAAGATTTGTCCAAAACGAGTGATAAAGTGAGTCCAAATGGCCTGCAAACTCGACAGGAGACAGAAGATATTACCAGAAGGCCGTTGCCATCGAGACAGCCGGCCAATCTGCCTTCACCTAGAATTCGTCCCTTGGCAGGACGAATTCTGACTGCTATTCGTCCCTGGGTGGGACGAATTCTACTGTGTTGGAAAAGCCGAGGTGATGCTGCTCCAATGTCGACTCCCGAGACCTCCAAAACACCTGCAAACAGAGGGGTTATGTAATTGGGGCCATTTTGGGACGACCCAGATGGTCGGATTCTCCCAATTTGGCCTCTATCCTCGGGAATTCGATATCGCCACCTGCAAGTTAGTAGGACAACAAAGCGACAAAAGGCATGATAAAATCTGATCAAAATGTTATGAAATTGAAGCTATGAGTTAACCTAGATAGAATAACATAAGATGCCATATGAACAAATAATCTAGAATGCTTTAGAATAAAACTTAGAAAGTGCGGGGGTGCCCAAGTGGGCCTCCCACCGTTGGCACTTGATTTCGGTGCCAATCCACTAGGGATGGGCCCAAAACCTCTTAGGATTGGGATGTCTACAAATTGGTGGTGTAAGGTGGTCAAATGTTGGATTTGGGTTGGATCCACGCTTCCAAAAGCCACCCAATAACCTCCCTTGCGAAAGAGATTAGTGGATGTGAGAAGGTGAATCAAAAAGATGCAAGTGGGTAATCAATCGGACAACACTTCGTTGCTTGAAATCGCCTCCAATCTCTCCTTTTGGGTGAGAAAAGTCCCACCTTTTATAGACCCATGGGGTCTCTTTTGAGAGGGAAGCATAAGCGCCATGTGTTGGTCATAGGTGCCATGTGGCGGTCATGTCTTCCCATGAGGGAGGGGAGTCCTCCATGACTTGGGCTTTCATAACTGCCCTTGTGACAGTCCTCTAACGGCCTATTTGCCCACCCACACACGCGTGCGAGGCAGGAGTCATCAACTGACTGTCTTTGGCTGCCACTTGGCGCCATTCTTCTTTTTGCCCGTTAAACCTAGAATTCGTCCTACCCAGGGACGAATTCAGAATTCGTCCCTTGGTGAGACGGATTCCAATTTGAATTCGTCCCAGGGTGGGACGGATTTGGAGTAGGTTGTCCGAAGGTGCCAAATTGCCTTTTGACCTTCCAAAATTGCTGTGAAAGTGGTTAGGACCACTGTTTAACCTCTGAGGGCTGCCCTGGGGGCTATGTTTGTCAAAGCGATCAGTGTTTGTAGTCACATAATCGGATTGGTGTTGTTTTGGTGTCTACTGCATGTTTCATTTTTGCAAATAAAAAGAATCCCACACACTTCACATGGTAATATTCAAACCAAGGAGCTGGTCACAAGACCCCAGCCCTTGAGCAAGTCCAACGGTGGATTTCATCACCACCTTGGCTTGATTTTGCATCCATTTCCCCGATTGTCACTTGTTGTTAGGCATAAATCCTGACGAAAGCTGATCGAGTGTCATTGGGGTGATTCCCAACGCGTGCGAGGATAAGTCTTCTATGGTAGGTTTCATTAACAAGACAATCCCCCTTTCGTACCGCCTATGTTCCACGTACCATCTGCTCTCACATACCTATAGTTTCCCTCTCGTAAGGGCGGGTATATAGAGAGGTTGGTATATCGGTCCAACAATGGTATATTGAAGGGGCGACCATTTATGGGAGTCATATGAGCCAACATTATGCATTTAAACATTCTTCAAAACTTGCAAAAACAAAACAAAACATAAAAATGCACTAAAACCAGTTTAGGACACACTATTTAATCTTTAAAAGAGATAATCACCGTTTGTGTATGCGTGTGTTCATTTCTGCTTAGTGTAACAAAAATACAAATCAGAAAAATCATAAACAAAAGATAAAAATCTACGCATTTTGTTACTCGCTCCAAAAGCTCCAAGGATTCCCGCAATCGCTTGGTCACTCCAAAATGCCCCAAAGGTGTCCATGAACCCTTTGGTCAACCCAAGAGCACCCCAAAGGTGCCCATAAGTGATGCAGGAGCATCCAACAAAATATGGGAAATCTTATATTTTTCCCTAAATTTTAGTGCATCTTGTCGAGGCCATAACTTCTCAACCGTAGCTCCGATTGACTTGAAATTTTATAGGGAGTTAGTTGGGATAATTTTAAACAAATATAATTCCTTGGAATTCTATTTGTCCAAAAAATTCAGTTTTTGGGGCCAAATTCCATCATCTAGTGCTCCGAAATTAGGTTTTAAATTTGATAACCTAATTTTTTACACTTTTTGAGTTGTTCAGAGGTCAATATCTCCTAATGTATTTAGATTTAGGACTTGAAACTTTATTTATGGCTTATCTATTGTAAGAAGGATGCGCACCCCAATTTTGGGCCCCATTTGACTCATTTTCAATTTTAGGGTTTTTAGAGAGACATCGTCATGGTGCTCACCCGCAGCCAAGCCCAATCAAGGGCGGATGTTGTGGGGAATATCCAAGGAGGCACAAGTCACCTCCGATATAGCCCCAAGGATTTGGTCATACCACCTTGGCGGCCTGACACACAAGGCAGACCCCTCCGTGCCCTGACGGAATAGGACTATAAGGGCACCTCTTCTAGGGGCACTCATGTTCAGCATAGCACCCAACACACACCCTTCCATGAGGGGTACATCCATATGAGATATCCCTCATATGCTCGCTATGAGTGGTCACCGTGTGATGAAGTGCTAGGTCAACATAGGGTTCGATGGGAGGAACCACATCATTACACTATCCCTCCTTCACCCCCTCTAGTTGTTAGGACTACAAGGACAAATCCAGAGCACAAGGCTCCTTAGGCGGGGTGAGCCAACTCCATCCGTCCCCTTTTCACTTATTAAATAGAGCATGAGGAAGACCCCTACCTTCCTTGAGAGAAATATATAGTGCGAGAGCAATACGCCTCCGCACCTGCTATCTATCAGGACCACTCACTGAGGCCAAAGCCCCTAGGGAATGTTGCTACCCTCAATAGAGGGAGGCAGCCTATAGAGATCTTGGATCACTACGACCGAGATAGATATGTCAGAGAGGTGTCTAACCCTTCTAGACATGAGATGGCAAGACCAACTATCTTAGAATTTGTCGAGCATGTCGCCTATCGGGCGCAACTCACGCAACTTGAGCTAGAACAACAATAGTTAGAGCAATGGTATCTTCTAAATAAAGAGCACCTTCAGCACCAGAAGGATGAGTTGTTCCAACACACTATGCAGGAGAGGACTCCAACCCCTCACACGCATAAGACAAAACATTATGAGAGGCACAACCCCTGGGTGCGAGACAAGCCTCTGTGACCTTATCGAGCACCACCCTCGATGCCTCCTAGACATGAACAGGAGGCTACTCCTGTAACCAATGATAGACGCCTTCCTTAGGAACCCGCTCAGGTTTATGGGCCACCCTTAGAAATTCATCAAGAAGCCTCTGAGGAATTAGAGTGAGAAGAAGAGCAGGATGAAAAGCCCTACCAAGGCATGGGGGGTGCTATCTGGCCACCCCTCCATAGGCCCCAAGTTCCTCAACAAGAACCAACCAAAGAGGAGGAGCTCAAATCCCCCGATACATGCAAAGCGCTAGAGCACTTAGAGTTAGTAGAGACCAAGATTTTGGAGCTCCTAAGGCCCAACTTACATGAGGCTCCTTTTAAAGAGGATCAACCTTTAATCGTAGGGCTACCTGATGATGCAGTCTTCCATGTCTCAGAATCTCTAGATTCTGATGAGCTATACTCACTAGCTGAAGGTGAGGATAAAACAGAGATAGCCCACAGCAATCACATGTGATAGCATCAACATCCCATAAATATCGATGAAGCAATTCAATAGCTAAACATAATACTAGGGCATGAGTGGCATGTTAACCCACCGCAATAGGACCAAGTGTTACATCCACCACGTTGGGCATACAGAGATCAACTTCCACCCAGAGACCCTATAGCAATATTAGTATCGAGGGTAGACCTTGTCCTCTTATCCATGCATAGGGCCGATCCATTCATGCCAATCCCTCTAGATCCAGATCCGGAGCACAAATACCATCAAGCTGGGGGTACCTCTATCCCCTGAAGAGCCATATCCCAAAAATGCTCCAAGGATCCATCAAATCGCTTGGTCAAAACCCAAAAATGCTCCAAGGATCCATCAAATCGCTTGGTCAATCCCAAAAATTCTCCAAATATTATCGCAATCACTTGGTCACCCCAAAAGCTCCAAGGATTATCACAATTGCTTGGTCACCCCAAAAGCTCCAAGGATTATCGCAATCGCTTGGTCACCCCAAAAGCTCCAAGGATTATCGCAATCGCTTGGTCACCCCAAAAGCTCCAAGGATTATCGCAATCGCTTGGTCACCCCAAAAGCTCCAAGGATTATCGCAATCTCTTGGTCACCCCAAAATCTCCAAGGATTATCACAATCGCTTGGTCACCCCAAAAATGCCCCAAAGGATTCTCGAAATCCCTTGGTCACCATCAATAAAATTTAAAAACAACAAAAACTAGAGTTTTCAAAGGCACCATCAATAAAATTTAACCATTGCATCCATATATCGCACATTTGTTGATCATAGAAGTCAAAGGCACCATGGACTGTCATTACTTAGCAAGCATACCATTTTTCACATTTTCCATACAATATCGTAAAAACAACACCATACATAGTCACCATATCATAAGTCAGGTCATCATTTAATGTATCTAGAGTTTTCATCATTTAGATGTCGTTAAATTTCTAGCCAAAACTATACACAGTCAGAAATATTTTACAAAGGTAGAGTCATACTTGAAATATGCCTTGTTACGTAGCATCCCAACACAAGCTAAAACACATAAAAATTCCCAAGTTGTGTGAACAAAATATGAAACCTGCATAGTAATCCGAGTCACCATAAGTGAAATGGTTATCTTGCCATCCCCCTGTGCGAATGGTTCTAGAATGCCGAGAATTGGCAAAAGGACGAGCTCTTCCCTATTCATTCACCTTAATATACAGTGGTTTTTACCACTACCAAATCCCAATCATAGTTGGTTCCCAAAGTCGTAAGGATTCGTACTACACGTCCCTGCCAAGGATGGGTAGTCATCCCCAAGACTTAAAAGGATCAATGCCATTCACAAAAAAAATTCCAACAAATCATCATCATAACCCTTTCCATTCACCTTTGGTCTCCAAGTCGTAAGGATTCATACTATCTGCCCCTAACCAGGATGGGTAGTCATCCCCAAGGCCTAAAAGATCAATGCCCCTACTTCATAATCTCCATCATCCCCTTGGTCCCCAAAGTCGTAAAGATTCATACTACACATCCCTGCAAAGGATGGGTAGTCATCCCCAAGATCATAAGGATCAAGGCCATTCACAAGCCCAAACTCACACTACTTAAAATACAAAATCAATTAACAGTGGTTATCACCACTATCCAAAATCCTTGCTCAAAAAGAAAAATAAATAGAAAAATAAACAGTGATTTTCATCACTATATAGACGAGCAAGTCTCCCAAATCATTCAGCCAACAAATAACCTGAACTTGAATCCCTGGAATTCTCAGCATTCAAAAACCATCTAGGCGATCCTCATTACAGGTTTGGTTGACAGCCTATCTGGCAGTGGTGGTATCCTACCCGCACGATGATATATTTGTCACATTAACCCATGTACAGATCAATGTTTGCATTTGGATGAGCTAGCTTATGGTATCCTAGAGAGCAACGCAGATTAATCTGACTAAATACAACAAAGGATTTAGTGGAGCTAATTAGGTGATCCTCAGTACAGGTTCGGTTGAAAGCCCACCTGGCACTGGTGATATCCTAACAAATACCACATAAATGAACTCAATTACACACACAGGGATGTGAAATAGCATGGTCAAAAACAAGTCTAATTCATACCTTGTCCAAAAGTCTTGTAAGATAAAGTACAGTCGTGGCTAGTGAGTTAAAATCGTCTGAGTTTCAGAAAACCTTAGCTACATTTCTAAACCAACTGAGCTACTTTTCATCCTTACAATACCATCAGAAAATACAAAAAAAAAAAATCACATGTATACATACAAAGTCATTCATCATAGCAATTGCCTAAAAACAAAAATAACAGAGTCCTAAATAGTCTATGGTGCCATAACCAACCATCAGAAATTCCATTCATCCATTTCATTTTGCATATCACATATAAATCAAAAACATTTGCATTCATCATAACATATGCATACATCAATATAAAGTAGCATGCATCCATCAACATCAATCATTGTGCATAACATGAAATTATGACATATACACAAAGCAAGAAAATCAAAACAACAAAAACAACAAATATCCACAAACAATAGCAATAAAAGTGTTGAACAAAGGCACCTTTGTGCCTGACATTCAATGGCATAGAAAACTGATGTCAGGGTTTACATTGTCACTACCCTACTCCCGAAGAAGGCTACCATAGCCGGACCGCTCCACGGGAGGACGGATTTTCGACAATTTCACCCCCAAATGACGTCACAAATGGGTCAAATCCCACTCAAAAATAGCAAGAAAATCAAAAACAACAAAAACATCAAATATCCACAGACGACAAACAATAAAATTGCCGAATAAAGGCACCTTTGCACCTGAAATTCAATGGCATACAAAATCGACGTCGGGGTCACAAATTATCACTATCCTACTCCCGAAGAAGGCTACCATAGCCGGACCGCTCCACGAGAGGATGGATTTTTGACAATTTAATCCCCAAATGGTGTCACAAAAAACAACAAAAAATGCAACACAAACACACAACAATAAAAATTGCCGGACACAAGTGCTCTTGCACTTAACCTATTGGCATAGAAAATCGATGTCGGGGCACAAATTGTCACTCTCCTATTTCCCCAAGAAGGCTACCATAGCCGGACCGCTCCACGGGAAGACGGAATTTCGACACTTTCACCCCATTATGGCATCACCAAAAGGGTTACCACCCACCAAAAACAGGTCTAAATGTTGGAAAAATTGCACATGCTTAATGCTAAATCTTCGAAGGCACCCTTGCACAAGTCATATTGGGTCAAGCGACTCGTCGCTTTTCTCACGAAGGTCATTCCCTCATCGATTCATCACTTGAGGGGGTAGTCACACTTAGTCACCAATCAACAAACACACACCCAATTAAGAAAAATGACATGCATTCAAAGAATCATTGACAAATACAATTACGCTCCTACTTGGGGCAGTAAACAAGCAATTATCACAAATTGATCAAACACTTGGCATTCCCAAAGCATGAACACAAGGTTCCCATGTGGATAAAAGGTTGCGCCCTTTGCCTAATCATGACTGATCACACCTCACCAAAATAGGTTAACACTTGAAATCAAATTCCTTAGCTCGTCAGAAGCAAGCATTCAAGAATGCATGCCCTTTCCATACTTGGGGCATCAAAATTTGGTTAGGTTACCAAGAACCCTAATCATTAGTGCTTTGGTTATCTATTTTTGCTCGGCGTTGCGCCATGCACAACGCATCCCAAAAAGGGGCATCTGTAGACACCAAAACAACACCAATCTGATTATGTGACTGCAAACACTGATCGCTTTGACACACACAGCCCCCAGGGCAGCCCTCAGAGGTTAAACAGTGGTCCTAACCACTTTTGTAGCAATTTTGTAAGATCAAAATGCAATTTGGCACATTCAGGCACTTTGCTCAGTATTCGTCTCACCCAGGGACGAATTCTAATTTGGATTCCTCTCACCCAGGGACGAATTCTAAATTCGTCTTTGGTCAGGATGAATTCCAGGTTTAATGGGCAAAAAGAAGAATGCCGCCAAGTGGCAGCCGAGGACAGTCAATTATTGCCTCCTGCCGTGCATGCGCCTGTAGGTGGGTAGATTGGCCATTGGAAGGCTGTCACAAGGGTAGTCATGGAAGCCAAAGTCAAGGAGGAGTCTCCTCCCCCTTGGGAAGGCATGGCCGCCACATGGCACCCCTGCATGCCCCTCCAAAGAGACCCCTTGGGTCTATAAAATGGTGGACTTTC
The DNA here is from genome assembly GCA_028583015.1 of Wollemia nobilis. NCBI lineage: Eukaryota > Viridiplantae > Streptophyta > Pinopsida > Araucariales > Araucariaceae > Wollemia > Wollemia nobilis. Next base: position 18,842,739 of record JAQPPZ010016726.1, read on the forward strand.
CCACCCAAAAAGACAAGTAGGAGGCATTTTCAAGCAACGAAGTGCTGCCAAATTGAACACCCCATTGCACCCCTTTTCGATTCACCTTTTCACATCCTTAATCTCTTTCGCAAGAGAGGTTATTGGGTGGCTTTTGGAAGCGTGGATCCAAACCCAAACCCAACACTTGACCACCTTAATCCACCAATTTGTCGACAACCCATTCTAAGAGATTTTGGGCCCATCCCTAGTGGATTGGTGCCGAAATCAAGTTTCAATGGTGGGCGGCCCACTTGGGCACCCTGCACTTTTCTTTGAAGTTTCATTTTAATCTATTCTATTATCACTTGTTTATCTTCTATTACATGCTATGCTATTTAGGTAGTTTCTGATTTTGATTCCATAAGATTTTGATTAAATATTATCATGCTTTGTCGATTTTGTGGCCCTCACTAACTTGCAGGTAGCGACATCGAATTCCCGTGGATAGAGGCCAAATTGGGAGAATCCGACCATCTGGGTCATCCCAAAATGCCCCCAATTGGTTAACCCCTATGTTTGTAGATCTTCTGGAGGTCCCGAGGTTCGACATTTAGACGGTATCACTTTGGCTTTTCATCACAAGCGAATTCGTCCTACTGAGGATGAATTACAGTCGAATTCATCCTGACTAGGGACAAATTGTAGTTGAGTGTGAATTGGCCGACTGTTTCGATGGCAGTGGCCTTCTGGTAATGTTTTATGGTCTTTGTCAAGTTTGCAGGTCATTTAGAGTCATTTTGTCTATTGATTTGGCTAATCTTTTACATGCATATTTCATTAATTTTAGAGAACAAACGTTTCTTATTTGCAGCAGGTGCTACTAACATCTTTGTTGTTTCTTTGATCACAGGAGGAGCAGCAGAGGTTAAGGACTCATCAACACCAGTAGCGGCAACATCTTGGCCCACCCATTTCAAATGTGGGCACGCGGAAGGAGGAACATTAAGTCTTGATTGTAACCAAATTCATTTAACGCTCCTAGCCCCTGAAAAGGGAGGAGGCATATTTGTAACCGAGATCAAGAGAGTTAAATAAAAGGGCTGTGATTTCTCCATTTTCTTGTATCTCATTTCAATGCGTCTCTTTCATTTCATGCATTCTACATTTCTAGGACTTAAGCGTGTTTGATTTTGAATACATCGCAATTAGTGTTTCCTTCACCCGAAATCTCGTGCTTTCAGTATGACCTTTGATTAATAAGATTTATCTTATGTGATTTTAATTAAAGTATGACCTTTGATTAATAAGATTTATCTTATGTGATTTTAATTAAAGTATGACCTTTGATTAATAAGATTTATCTTATGTGATTTTAATTAAAGTATGACCTTTGATTAATAATATTATGAAGTGATTTTAATTAAAGTATGACCTTTGATTAATAAGATTAATCTTATGTGATTTTAATTAAAGTATGACCTTTGATTAATAAGATTATGAAGTGCTGATTTTAATTAAAGTATGACCTTTGATTAATAAGATGAAGAAGGGAAAGATCATGAAGTGGTTATTTTAATTAAAGTAGTGAATCTTTAGAAAAGGTTATGAATCTTTAATTAAGGTTATGAATCTTTAATTAAGGTTGTGAATCTTTGATTAGTAAGACTATGATGTAGATTTTACTTTAAGTGCTTCAAAAGAAAATATAATTATGTTATAAAGTTGATGACAAAGATTATATTAAGGGGATTGTTTTAGAGGTTAAAGGTATGGGACTTTAAAGCTTTAAGACATGATTAGATTTGATTGGAGTTGTGAATTAAAAGGATGTTAGATTTATTCTTTGAATTGAAGTTATGGGGCTTTGATTTAGTGAATGAATGAAGGATTGTTTTAGAGGTTAAAGGTATGGGACTTTAATGCTTTAAGACATGATTAGATTTGATTGGAGTTGTGAATTAAAAGTATGTTAGAATTTATTCTTTTAATTAAAGTTATGGGGTAAGTGAATGAATAGAGGTTTTAGAGGTAAGGTAGGGATTGTTTAATTTGTGAAAAGATTGTAAGTTAAAGGTAGGGACTTAATGTTTAAGACAGATTAGATTTGATTGGAGTTGTGAATTAAAAGGATGTTAGATTTATTCTTTGAATTGAAGTTATGGGGCTTTGATTTAGTGAATGAATGAAGGATTGTTTTAGAGGTTAAAGGTATGGGACTTTAATGCTTTAAGACATGATTAGATTTGATTAAAGTTAGACCTTGATCTAAGTAGTACATGTTGGATGACTCTCTAAGGGAACCTGAGAGGTGAAGATAAAAGTAAAGGTTCTTTTATAATATCCACTATGCATTAGATGGTTGGAAACTTAATTGAATTTTGTATAGTTGCAATTTGGTAAAGTAAATGATTAGATGCATTTAGAGGCATGCCTATCCTGAACCATGAGTACCCTGATCCCCTACTATCCTCAAATAACCAATGGGAAGCAAGGAGAAGCAAGGAGTTCAATGGAATCAAAGTATAGGTAATTGTATTTTATGTTGATTTACTTATGCTCAAATAGACTAGAATTGTGGGGAGATATCCCTGATGTAGTTAATGTAATATTCTTTGAAGTATGGAGGATTTACCATACAATATTATATGTAATAATTGTTTATTGGTTTAGAGAAGGTACTTTTACTTTATTACCATGCTTGGTTATAATATGTAATTGATTCTCTTTTCGTTGATGATATTCTCTTTTAGTGTTATTCCTTCCTTTATTTTTTGTATGCTTAGTAATTATGTTTTGCTTGTTTTAGTATCTAGATGTATTCTTGTTTGTTTGCTTGGTAATAAAATCAAAGAGTAGAGTTCTAGGGTGAACTCAGAGGTGACCTAAGGGAATTAAGGACCCCTTAGGGTGAACATAGGTGACCTAAGGGAATTGAGACCCCCTTAGGGAGATAAATGACTAAGTTGTGGAGAGACTACATCTGAGTTAAGATAGCTCATCGTGTAGATGATATGGATAGCTTAACTCACAATACTCATAGCATACCTACACATAATGGCTTGTGTATGGTATGGTGATGCATGTATACCTTTGATTGAACTGAGGGTGATAAGTCTAGCTCATCAAGAGTGATGGGATAGATAGGCTTATTTGCAGTAACACATGATACGCCTACATAGATGGGACTTGTGTTAGGGTACCTCGTGAGATGTAGCTTTCAAGTAAACTTAGGGGATTTAAAATTTAGGAAAATATTAGTTTGGTTAGGGGTTTATGAATGGCTCATGAATCCCTCTCCTTAGTAAAAAAAAAAAACTTTTTCTATTTTTGTATTTTTCTGTTTGTGCATTTTTGGGTCATTACATTTGGTATCAGAGCTCTAGGTATGAGGGTATAGAGCTTCTATGTGTGCTAAATGGAATTATATGTCTCCAATGAAGGCTTGCTTAAAGTATAGGCTAAAGCTGGGATGATCTAGAATACCCTATTTGCTAGAATCTAATGGGAATTAACCCCAAGGGTGAGTGGATGTTAGGATGCCTTAGTATGGGCTTTGGTATTGATGACACATCCTAACCTAGGATATTACCCTAGTTAGATTATTAATGCATCTAGAAAGAGAAATTTGTATTATGGCTTGAATTAGAGATACAACTTAAGATGAAACTGTAATCTAATCTTCTTTCTTGGATGGAACCAGGTTAAGATGCCACCTAAGACCAGAAGAGGGAGGCCTACACCTAGGTAAACTCGAAAAAGTAATATCGAAGAAGAAAACCAGGATGGGGGACCAATAAGCCCCAATAGGGAGGTAGAAGACCTCATCGCTATGGTCGCTGCTATGCAGGATCAGATAAGACAATTGCTAGAAATAGTTGTGAACTAGAATTCGCAAGCTAGAGGCTCAGAGGTTGGTCTAGATAGTGGACTAACTATAGAACAAGTGCAAGCCAGAGCCTTGGTAGAAAAGGAAATAGCTAGGGACATGAAAAATATTAGTATCTCCAAGTTTTATGGGGAGGGTGAAGGGGATGCAGTGGAAGCATGGTTGAGAGAAGTAGAGGTTCACTTTACGGTAAAAGGCTACTCATCAGGAACCCAAACACTTTGGGCCATGATCAACCTAGAAGGGGCTGCTCTAGAATGGTGGGAAACCCACTATGAGGAAACTAAGGTTGAACCTATTGACACTCCATGGGAAGAATTTATAAACATATTTAAGAAAATATTCCTAACAGAGCATTTCTATGCCTTAAAGTTTGAGGAATTTGCCAGTTTGAAACAAGGAACCAACATAGTGGAGGTGTACTACAAAAAGTTGGTAAGATTATTTAAATATGTACCTATTTATAATGAGAAAATGCGGGTTCACAAGTTCACTCATGGATTGGAGTCTAGGATAAAGCATGATGTAGACATGCAGGAGCCTAAATCATTGCAAAAGGTGTATGACCTAGCAAAGAAAGTAGAGTCACACTTTTGTTATAAATATGGCACCTTACCCGAGCAAGCTCGATAGGAACTAAAGAAGAGGAATAGTGATGGGTTTGTAAAATGGGAGGCTGATCAAGATCGAAAGGCTAAGAACCCCCAAAATCTTGAGAAGAAATTTAATGGAAATCAGAAGAAGTTCAAAAAGAACTTTCATAAGAAGGATAACAAACCCAATAATACAAAACCTCAACCACAGAAGTTACAAGCTCCAGCTCCAACAGTTAAGATAGGGTATCAAAAACCTAAAAAATAGCAAGGACCCAAGGAGGGGTGCTACAATTGTTGGGGACCTCATTACTATAATCAGTGTCCATATCGAGCAGGGACTAGCACAACTAATGCAAAAGGGAAGGAACCGGAACATCGGATCTATGCCGCAATCGAGAAGCAGAAGCTAGAGGGACAAGCCACCCCATTACTTGTGAAAGGTAAGGTTTTTAATAAGCAAGTAAATATTTTGATAGATAGTGGGGCCACTGATAGTTTTATTTCTTCTAGTCTAGCAAGGACTATGTCGAAAAGGCCAGGATATTTGGCTCAAGGGTGGAAGGTTGAGTATGGTTCTGGGTAGACCTACTCGGTGAACCAGTGTTATCCTATGGTAGAAATCACTCTATCTAATGGGACCATGGAATGTTGTTTATATGTCGCTCCCCTACATGCCTTTGATGTGATCCTAGGGATGGATTGGCTACAGGCTCATAAAGCCTTGGTCAATTTTCAAGATCGATGGATTGAGTATTCAGAAGAAGGTGGGAGGAGACTAAGAATTCATAGAAAACAAGGGGCGTTTGAACCTCAGATGTTGTCGATTATGCAATTGAAAAAGACCCTAAAGAGAGGAGGAATAGTGTATGTAGTAAAACTTAATGAAGTGGAAGATTATGAGAAAGGAGAAATACTAAGACAACATTCAATTTTATAGGATTTTAAGGATGTATTTCCAGAGGACTTACCTGGACTACCTCTTGTATGGGAATTTGACTTCACAATTGATCTTATGACAGGAGTCAAACCTATTCATAGATCCTCATATAGGATGAATCCTATTGAAATGCAAGAACTAAAGGTTCAATTGCAAGGATTATTAGAGAAGGGTTTGATAAAACCAAGTGTGTCACCATGGGGTGCACCAATTTTGTTCATGAAAAAGAAGGATGGTTCTTTAAGATTGTGTATTGATTACAGGATGCTAAATAAGGCTACAATCAAGAATCGATATCCTCTACCTAGGATTGAAGATTTATTTGATCAACTAAAAGATGCCAAGGTGTTCACTAAGATCGATCTAAGATCAAGGTATCACTAGTTAAGAATACATGAGGAAGACACTCACAAGATGGCATTTAAGACTAGGTATGGGCATTATGAGTTTATGGTTCTACCCTTTGGACTGACTAATGCCCTAGCTGCTTTCATGAACTTAATGAATAATGTGTTCAGAAGGCACTTGGACCAATTTGTCTTGGTATTCCTAGATGATATCCTTATATACTCTCGAGATAGAGAAGAGCATGATAAACATCTCAGGATCATGTTAGAATTGCTAAGGAAGAATCAAATTTATGGAAATCTGGCTAAGAGTGAATTCTATGTTCTAGAGGTACGATATCTTGGACACATCATATCAACAAAGGGAATTGTTGTGGATCCAAAGAAGATAGAGGCTATCCTAAATTGGCCATCCCCTACTAATGTGACTGAAGTGCGAAGCTTCATGGGGTTAATGGGCTACTATAGACGTTATATAAAGGATTACTCCAAGATTGTTAGACCCATAACTAACCTTCAGAAGAAGGGAAAGGAATTCAAGTGGTCAGAAAAGTGTGAGGCTACCTTTGCATTACTAAAGCATAAGCTTACTACCGCACCAATACTAAAGGTTCTCGACCCACAAGGGGACTTTTCAGTGTGTACAGATGCCTCAATAGAAGGGTTAGGAGGGGTACTCTCAGGATGGATCAAGTGAGATAGGAGCAATCTCAGGATGAGTATTGCCAAGAAATTCAAGTTAAGATGAATAGATATCCTGAAGGAAATAAGGAATTTAGTATGAAATATGACCTTCTGTGTTATAAGGGAAGGGTCATCATACCAAAAATGGGTGATTTAAGGAACTTGATAATGCAAGAAGCCCATAGATCTCCTTATTCTGCTCATCCGGGAGGAGCCAAAATGCGAGAAAACATGAAAAGAACCTTCTTTTGGGTAGGAATGAAGAAGGACATCATGGATTTTGTTGCTCGATGCCTCGAATATCAGAAAGTTAAGGTAGAACACCAACATCCTATAGGAAAACTATATCTGCATGATATACCTACGCAAAAATGGTAGGTTATATCCATGGATTTTATAGTAGGTTTACCCAAAACTTGGTACCAACATGATGCCATCTTTGTAGTGGTCGAAAAATTGACTAAGGTTACCCATTTCATATCGAGGAATACCAAGGATGATGCTCAGGTGGTGGCTAGAAGATTTGTCAAAGAGGTATTCTGATTGCATGGATTTCCTGAGGTAATTATTTTAGATAGAGACTCCAAATTCACTTCTAAATTCTGGAAATCCCTTCATAGTGTAGTTGGTATGAAACTGAATATGAGTTCAGCATACCACCCTAAGATAGATGGCCAAATAGAGTGGGTAAACCAAGTTCTAGAAGACATGCTTCGCATGTACTACATGGATCACAAGTCTCATTGGGAATATTGTCTACCTTTGGTAGAGTTTACCTACAATAATGGACATCACTCCTCACTAGGAATGGCACCTTTCGATGCCTTGTATGGGCGAAAGTGTAGAACACCATTGTCTTGGGATAACCTAGAAGACCGAGTTGTGATTGGGCCAAAAATGGTCAGGGTGATGGAATATCAGCTAAAGGAAATTAGGCAAAGGCTTAAAGAAGCTGCGGATAGGCAGAAGAGTTATGCAGATATAAAAAGGACTCCAAGAGAGTATTCTATTGGAGATAAGGTGTTCTTAAGGGTTAAGCCAAAGAAGAGTGCTATCAAATCCATGAAGTTGGATCCACATTTTGTGGGGCCCTTTGAGATCATAGAAAAGATCAGTCTGGTTGCATATCGACTTGCATTACCACCCAACCTATCCAAAATCCATGACACCTTCCACATATCCTTGCTTAGGAAATATGTTGTTGACCCTGAACATGTGTGGGATGTTTCTAATTTGTAGATGGTAAATCCGAAGGCCATTGAAGTACTACCAGTGAAGATTCTTGAGTTTCGTTCTAAGTCTATGTGGAATCAGACTCTTGAACAATGTAAGGTCCAGTGGGACCAGTTTTCTGAGAGAAATGCCACTTGGGAGAAAGTGGAGGTTATGCAAAAATATTTTCCCTTTTTGTTTGAAACTATATAATGTAATAATTTTTATTTTCTATAAAAAAAACAAAAGAAACTGGAAACACCGAGGACGATGTTTAATTCTAGTGGGGGAGGATGTCATGACCCTCCCTAGTGGACTATTTGGCACAAAGAAATAATGTATTAACCTATGATGTGGTAATACCTAGTTTGAACAATTGAACCAACTATATGATGTTTAGTTGATTTAGAAGGGCATGTTATCACTAACATATTGCCAAGTGTGCAGGATCAGGTACACTCATAGGTGGAGAAGGTAGAAGCATCCACCAAAAATGAGGGTACTTAAGATCAGGGGAAATGATGATTAAGGTACTCAGAGGTAACATGGATAGATACCTTCATATAGGCATGCATTTTCGAAAGGTATAATCATCAATAACTGATCACCTTGAGCCTTAGTTGATAGCCTAGTAGCTATCATAAATCCTTTGGCTGAGATAGGTGATTGGGTTGATGGAAAGACTCCCTCTTTGTTGTTTTGTAAATTTGATTGCTCTCTACTGCATCATGGCTTGGGTAACATAATGTTGGAATTCAATAGGAGAACAATTGCAAAATGTATGTGGATGCGTAAAGTAAATTGTTATTTTGAAGTGATAATAGAGCATCATTTTTATGAAGAAAAGTGAATTAAATTTAAATGATAAATGAAGATTCATTTAAATTAATTAATGAGGTTTTGATTAAATGATGATGTAAATTCATTTAAACTCATTAATAAAATTTATTTAAATGATAAATGAAAATTCATTTAAAATGATTAAAGAAGTTTATTTTAATGATAATGTAAATTCATTAATAAACTTTAATTAAAAGAAATGAATGAAAAATCCATTTAAGAATAAATAGAAATCATTTATTTTAAAAACAATTATGGAATTTTTTTATAAATAAAAGAAATATATTTTTAAATGGTAATAAAATATCATGTAAGAGATATTTTATTAGAAAGGTACTATTTTTATTTAAATAATTTAAAATTCCTTTTCCCTCTATATAGTGCAGGCTACGTAAACAACATAGGGCACTATTAATTTCCAAAGATGGAAATAAGGGATTAAAGAACTGCTTGCCACCCAGGGGAAGATAAGATTGGGATGGAAGCATTGAAGAGAAGGAGGCTCGAGGTTGGCTCGAGTTTCGAGAAAGGAGGACGACGGACGGGCCATCTAGGATGAAGGAGAATGTAAGGGTGGGGGGAGAAGGAGAGAAAAAAAAAGGAAAGAAATGGAGGAGACACAGAGCAGGTGATCTGGGAGAAGGAGCGCGCAGGGAGCAAGGGAGGAGAAGTGACAAAGAAGCCACCGGAGTCTATCTTGCAGGAGTACTAAGGTTGGAGGTTTCTAAGCTTAATCCATTTATACATGCTTTGGGTGTGATGAAAGAATGAGTAAGAAACCTGGTTAAACCCCCCTGTAGCGTGATAATCTCCTTTAAAGGGTTTGAAACCTTCTTGTTTTTTATTAAAACTTAGGCGGAAATCTAACTAGGGCTTGGGCATCCTTTGAGAGTCATTTGTTGTTTTAAATGCATTGAAGTTTGGCCTTACCATCGTTTAAGCTTTTGGGAGGCATCGTTTATCTTCTGTATGTTATAAAATAACAACTAGTGCCTCTCTACTATGTTCTCTCATCCTTTGAGATGTCGCATCCACTACATCATAAGGAAGCACTTGTAGAATGGAAGCATGTGTAGAGTAGGAACACCTATGTAGGGCTAGGAGTAAGTGAATGCTCATTGTTATAACTATCCAACCCATATGCAAATCCAAACCTGTGTGTGTGATTGTATTTTTAGAATATTGAGTAGAGCTTAAGGTTCCTCATTCCTTTGGATGGGAGATCTTGACGTGTTTGTATGCCATAGTTATCTTAGCACGACTTTAGACCTCCTACCCTCTTCCCAAACCACAATCTCCAACACTACACTGGGTATGTTCAGATGATAGGGAGTTACGTTTCTACATAAACTTAGTCCCCTTTGGAACAGGTAGTGGTGATAGAGGAGTAGACCTAGAATTCCCTTTAGTGGTGTAGCTAAGAGCGCTAGTCACTTGGCTACTCAAGGTAGTTTGGGTGGATATATCTTATGTATCCTTGGTTGGTAGCACCCGATTTTACCATCCATTGGACTCTAAGTTTAGCAATCGCTTGACCTCCCTGCTGAAGTTGATTTGTATCCACCATAATTGTGTTAGTCTAGGTTCTTTGGTAACTATCATGGAGATTAATCTTATGTGATTTTAATTAAAGTATGACATTTTATTAATAAGATTAATATTATGTGATTTTAATTAAAGTATGACCTTTGATTAATAAGATTATGAAGTGCTGATTTTAATTAAAGTATGACCTTTGATTAATAAGATTATGTAATGTGATTTTAATTAAAGTATAACCTTTGATTAATAATATTGATCTTAGTGATTTTAATTAAAGTATGACCTTTGATTAATAAGATTATGAATTTCTTATCTTAATTAAAGTTTAACCTTTGATTAATAAGGTTATGAAGAGATGATTTTAATGAAAGTGACCTTTGATTAATAAGATCATGAAGTGGTTATTTTTAATTAAAGTAGTGAATATTTAATTAAGGTTATGAATCTTTAATTAAGGTTGTGACTTTTATTAGTAAGTCTATGATGTAGATTTTACTTTAAGTGTTCAAAGAAAACATAATTATGTTATAAAGTTGATGACAAAGATTATGTTAAGGGGATTATTTTAGAGGTTAAAGGTATGGGACTTTAATGCTTTAAGACATGATTAGATTTGATTGGAGTTGTGAATTAAAAGGATGTTAGATTTATTCTTTGAATTGAAGTTATGGGGCTTTGATTTAGTGAATGAATGAAGGATTGTTTTAGAGGTTAAAGGTATGGGACTTTAATGCTTTAAGACATGATTAGATTTGATTGGATTTATGAATTAAAAGGATGTTAGATTTATTCTTTGAATTGAAGTTATGGGGATTTGATTTAGTGAATGAATGAAGGATTGTTTTAGAGGTTAAAGGTATGGGACTTTAAGGTTTTTTGATGAGGAAAAACTGCTTGACTAGGTTTTTATGAGGAAAAACTACTTTGTGGGGATGGCAACAGTTTATAGAGGAGGTATGAGCAGTTGTAGGAATGTTGTGATGGCATTGGGCATTGGGCCCGTCATAGAGAGTGCATGCTAGTGATGTTTTTTCATCTAAAAATGACTGGAAGAAATAGGATTTCCCAGTGCATGTTGGTAACCGCTTGTTAAAGAACAATGGATTTTTGTAACAATGTGAAGCCAGGCCAGTTCTAGTGGTTCAACCAGACTCGATAGTGCAATATGTGGAGTAATTAACCAAACATGCGCTTATTGGTAAAAAATTTTCCATCCAAATTTCTCTTCCCTTTGTGGAGGCTTGGGTCAGGAATACTTGGAACCCTGAAGGTGATGTAGAGGTGATGCTGAGTGTGAGCAACTATTTTATGGTGGTTTTATCTTTTCTTGTGGATCATAACAAAGCATTTTAAGTGGGTCCTTATTTCTATAACAAAGCGAGACTCTTTCTTAAATCTTGGCATATGGGTTTCAACCCATCAAAGGAGTGGCCTTCATGGGTTCCAGTGTGGGTTCGACTTCTGTGGCTCCCGTTAGAATTTTGGAGAGCTAATATTTTGCATAAGATTGCCCTTCTTCTTGGGAAGTCGATTGGACCATCATAACAGACAATGGATAAAAAGGGAATCTATGTTGCTCATATTTTTATTGAAATTTATTTAAATAATCATATTCTAGATTCTATTGAAATACATTTTGGATCAACTACATGGGTTCAAAAACTTGACTATGAAGCTCTTCCATTTCATTGCCAAATTTACCATGAATATGGCCACCTGCAAAGAAAATGCCCTAAGTTTTTCCTGCCTTTGGCTTCAAATCCTGGGCCCTATTGGTTTGGACAAATTTTGGATAAAGAAAAAGCCCTGATAAAGGAAGGGGAATGGGATAAGGAAGGCTTTGTTTCGATAAAACCTTGAAACAAAGGACTAAGGGCAAACAAAGACCTTAAGGGTAGCCAACTAGATGTTCTGCTCAACCATTTTGAAATATTAGATGATCTTGATCAGTGCATGGAGATACTTGAAACATCACTACCTGATGCAAATATAACAGGGCCGAATCATATGTCTCTTCTTGAGGGGGAACTTAAGGAATAATATCTAGGGTGCTTAAATGAAGAACAAAGGGCTTTGGATATGAGTATAGGTGATATGGTTGGATCTAGCCCTAGAAGGGAAACTATTTTTGAAATCACAAAGTATTCATCTTAGCGATGTGCCTTGTCACCTCCTTATGCACTCCCTTCAGGTGTTTAGCAAATTCTTCAGCCTCAGCACTGCATTTTTCTCTTGTATCCATCCTTCTCAACTCTGAAGCATTTCTTGGGCTGCTCCCATAGATTATCTGGAATGGCGATTTATTGGTACTCCTATTGACTGAGCTATTATAAGCAAATTTTGCCTATGGCAAAACTAGATCCCATCCCTTGGGCTTGTCTCCGACCAAGCATCTTAGTAGATTGCCCAAACTCCTATTTACCACCTCTGTTTGGCCATCTGTTTGGGGGTGGTATGCAGAACTAAATTTTAGATCCATCTTTAGTTTCTTCCATAGGGTTCGCCAGAAATACCCTAAAAACTTGGTATCCCTGTCCGACACAATGCTCCTTGGTAGCCCATGAAGGCGTACCACTTCCTTGAAGAATAAACTAGCCACATGGACCGCATCGCTAGTATTTTGGAAGGGAATGAAATGAGCCATTTTTGAAAACCTGTCCACTACCACAAATATGGAGTTGTGCCCCCTCTGTGTCCTGGGCAAACCAAGCACAAAATCCATACTAATATCCTCCCATGGCCTTTCGGGTATAGGTAGTGGTTGATATAAACTAGTAGGCTACCTCACACCTTTTGCCATCTGGCATATCCTACAACTTTGCACAAACTTTGCCACATCTTGTTGCAATTGCGGCCAGTAGTAATTTTCACTAACAAGGGAAATGGTCTTATCTCAACCAAAGTGTCTAGGTAAACCTCCACTATGCTTTTCCTTGATGAGATTCTCCCTCATTGAGCTCCTCATAATGCATAATTGGTTCCCCCTGAATAGCATTCCATCTTGAATCAAAAAATTTAACCACTTAGTCCTGTCCAAAGTAATAGGCGCAGTGCAGGCTTTCCAAGCTTCTACGAAGTCGGGGTCTACAGGGTATAAACCCTTGAGCTCAACAAACCCAACAACCTCCACCTTCATCTCCATCAATAAACATTGCCTCCTACTCAAGGCATCCGCAACTCTGTTGTATCTCCTGCTCCGGTGCTTCAACACAAAGGTGTAGCTCTGCAAGAACTCCACCCATTTCAAGTGCCTCTAATTTAATTTCCCTTGACTGTCAATATACTGCAGTGCCTGATGATCAGTATACAGAACAAACTCCTTTGGCAATAAATAATGCCTCCATTTCTTTAGATCCTGAACTATGGCATAGAACTCCTGATCATATATCGAATACTTCTTCCTGGCATCATTGAGCTTCTCGCTAAAATAAGCAACAGGCTTACCCTCTTGACTCAATACGGCCCCTATGGCACTGCCACTCGCATCATAGTCTACCTGAAACACCTTATTGAAGTCTGAAAGTGCTAAGATAGGTTGCTATGTGACCTTCTTCAGCATAGCAAAGCTTTTGTCTGCTCCAGCTGTCCACTTGAATTCCTTCTTGTTCCCCCTCATTGTCTCCATAAGGGATGCACAAATACTGCTGAAGTTTCTAATGAATTTTTTGTAGAAACTGGCCAGACCATGAAACGATCTCACCTTAGTCACACTTCTTGGAGCAGGCCATTCTATGATAGCCCTCACCTTTTCGGGGTCCATTTTGAGACCATCTGCTGAGATAACAAATCCTAGGTATACTAACTCCCTCTTCATGAAGTTGCACTTCTTTAGATTTATCAGCAACTGCTCCTCCCGTAGTTTCTCAAAAACCCTCCTGATGTGCATCAGGTGTTCCTCCATGGTTTTGCTAAAAATTAAGATATCATCCAAGTATACAATAACAAATTTGCCTAGAAACTCCTTCAGGACTTCATTCATTAACCGCATGAAGGTACTCGGTGCATTGGTTAGCCCAAATGGCATGACCAACCACTCATACAGCCCCTCTCTGGTTTTAAAGGTTGTTTTCCACTCATCCCCTTCTCTAATGCGGATCTGATGGTAACCACTTTTCAGGTCAATCTTCATGAAGTACTCAGATCCACTCAAGCAGTCCATGATATCATCCATCCTTGGTGGTGGGAATCTGTATTTGATAGTGATATTGTTAATTGCCCGAGAATCTATGCACATTCTCCACTCCCCATCCTTATTGGGTTCCAGTACTGCAAGTACTGCACATGGACTAAGACTCTCCCTAATCAACCCCTTCTTTAGCAGATCTTGAACCTACCGGTTTAACTCCTCAGTTTCTACAAGTGTCATCCTGTGTGTGGCCTTATTCGGCAAGCTCGATCTAGGCACCAAATCTATGTGGTGGCTGATCTTCCTAACAGGTGGAAAACCTTCAGGAACATTATCAGAAATGATATCTGGAAACTCCTCCAACAGTCCCATGACTTCCACTAGATTTTCCTTGCATTCTTCTTCCCTAACCCTAGGGATTATTGCATAGCACATATGATCTGGCTTCAGGCCATCTAAAAATTTTCTTCCATCCACTAGATAGACTCGTGCACTACTGCATACCTTCTCATCCACCTCCTTCAGGGGTTTCAACTTATGGCGAACTCCATTTTTTGACAAGGAATATGTATTGGCTCGGCCATCATGTACAACACTCCGATCAAACTGCCATGGCCTCCCAAGAAACAGGTGACATGCATCCATAGGCAATATGTCACATAAGACCTCATCTCGGTAAGTTCCAATGTTGAACTTCACTAGGCATTGCTCACTGACCAGCACCCTATGGTCCTTTTGTAACCACGCAATCCGATATGGATGCGGGTGTCTTCTTCTTTCCAACTGCAACTTGGCAACCATCTCCTCAGAGACCAAATTATCAGTGCTTCCATTATCAATGATGATGTTACAGACCTTGCCCGTGCACTTGCATCTTATGCGAAACAGGATGTTCTTCTGATCTACCTTATTTTCTTCATTCAACAAGACTCTTCTGATGACCATCGCTTCTCCTCGTTCTGCCTCCTCATAATGCTTAGATTTGATACCTTCGTCTGCTACAGCAGCTCGGGCCTGACCCTCAGGTCTTCGATTTGGCCTTTCTTGATGCTACGGGCAGTTGTATGCCCGATGTCCTTCTTCTTCGCAGTTGAAGCAGGTTCCTCGAAAGACACCTCTTCCAAACCCTTGCCCAGACCTACCTCTTCCCCTCGGGTAGTTGTTGTTCTGATTGCGCAGGCGTTGGTTATTCTCTTCCTCTTATTTCAGGTTCTGGCTACTGCTTGCTTCACCAGTCTTCCCTAGATCTTTGTATCTTCCTCCACTGGTCCTTCCACCAGCTCTTCCACCACGATCCTTTCCTCTCTTCTTACCATCAAATCTCCTATTCAGTTTCTCCTCCACTTTTAATGCAAATTGGTAGGCATCCTCAACCGTGCTCATTCGAACCAGACTCGGCTCTTCTTAGATGCTGGTTCTCAATCCATTGATGTATCGAGCAAATTTCTTCTTATTTGCCTCAGAATGGCCAGTTCTAATCGAAATTTGGTAGAACTCCTCCATGTACTCCTTGACAGGTTTACTTGCCTATCTAAGACTCAGCATCTTCCTCAACAGGTCCAACTCATAGTCTGCAGGGATGAATTGCCTCTTCAATCTCTCCACCATCCTATCCCACCTGGTGATCTTTTCCTTGCCCCTCCTGTTCCTTTCTAGCTGCACTCCTTTCCACCAGATGCTATCATGTCCCTTTAACTTTTTTTTTGCGAACCTGATCCGATTTGGATCTGAGATCTCTTCATACTAAAAATATTCCTCCATGTCGTTGATCCAGTCTATCAACTCTTCGGGATTGAGATTCCCAGAATAAGTGGAGACATCGAACTTCAGATTCTTCCCGATCTAGGATATGGCCCTATACAGCCTAGCCTCTGTTGGATCCAATGCTTCTTCCTCATCAGATGGACCCTCTTCTTCCAAAACTTCATCTTCACTAGGTTCCTCCCTTCTTGGCTCAATTCCTCTTCTGATTTCCTCCTATAGGGCTTCAACTTGCCTCTGCAAGGCTCTAAGATCGACCTCTACTCCTCTATTTCTCACACCACCATGGTTCCTTTGTGGAGGCATCTTGCTCACTTCCTCACAACCCACAACCACAGTCCTGGCATAAAAATGCCTCACAGTCGATGATCTGTTCGCGCACTCAGAACCTTCTGGCTCTGATACCACTTGAAGCAGCACTGGTATAACACACAGAAAAATTCACAAAAATTTCATTAACAGCGGTCCCCAATTCAAAAATACAAAATTCATATATCAAATGGCCCACCCCCATTACAATGCATGAGCTGTTTCTTATAGTGGACCTGATCCCTTTCTGCCATCATTACACAGAATGCGAAGTTGCTTCTATCTGCCCACATGAATGTTCTGTCACCACCTACAAAATGCTGCCAGGTGTCTCCAATCAGCATGGCATGTAGTGGCAGAGTGTTCTGCAGCCGCCTGTCCATCCACCCTCTGAATCATCATTCCCAGGAGTGCTCTGAGACACCTGCGTTGCTGCCACGTGCCCTTCTGCAATGACCTCTGCAACTTCCTGTCCGAGTGGAGTCGTGAACGGCCTGTCGTTTTCTTTCCTTCGGGCCGTGAAAACGTGACACATCGTGAAATCGTGATGCCTAAGCCTTTCATACTCGCTTTTCACCTTCGGGCAGGGAAACCATGACATGTCATGATTTCGCGACGTCCTTGCCCTTCGCACTCGGCTTCTGCCATTGGGTCGCGATTTCGCGACAGTTGCTCCTTCGGCTCTTCTTTTCAGAAAGTGTCACGATTTCGCGACCACTTTGCCCCTTGGTGTCTTTGCCCCAAAAGTGTCATGATTTCGTGACCACTTTGTTCCCTGCTTCCGAAGGTGTCACAATTTCACGACCATTTTGCGTCTTTGAGCCTTTGGTCCGGAAGTGTCACGATTTCACGACCACTTTGCGCCTTTGAGCCTTTGGTCCGGAAGTGTCACGATTTCCCAACCACTTTATGCCTTTGAGCCTTTGGTCCGAAAGTGTCACGATTTCGCGACCACTTTGTGCCTTTGAGCCTTTGGTCCGAAAGTGTCACGATTTCGTGACCACTTTGCGCCTTTGAGCCTTGCTTCCGAAAGTGTCACGATTTCGCGACCACTTTGCGCCTTTGAGCCTTTGCTCCCAAAAGTGTCACGATTTCGTGACCACTTTGCGCCTTTGAGCCTTTGGTTCGAAAGTGTCATGATTTCACGACCACTTTGCGCCTTTGAGCCTTGCTTTCGAAAGTGTCATGATTTTGCGACCACTTTGTGCCTTTGAGCCTTTTTTCCCAAAAGTGTCGTGATTTTGCGACCACTTTGTGCCTTGAGCCTTTTCTTCCGAAAGTGTCGTGATTTCGCCACCATTTTGCGCCTCGGCTCCTTTTCTTCGAAAATGTCGCGATATCATGACAGTTTGGCCCCTCGGCGCCTTTTCGCAAAAAGTGTCATGATATCATGACAATTTTGGCACTTAGAAAAAAAATATTTTTGGGTGATGCAAGATTGCTCTTCCACCTCCGGATGCTCCTGCATCAGGATGTGGTGTTTATTTAGGAGACTAAATTGACTACTGATTGTATGTTTGATATTTCTCCCAAGTTGTGGAGAAGGGGTCAATGCCAATGTATTTGTGTATGTGGATATGTTGGTGGCATTGCTTGCTTATGGGATTCAGTTAAGAAATCCCCTCTTACTTGGATTTAGAGTAGATGGTCTATTTCGATGATCGGGCATGATAATGAATCTGGTGAAACCATCCTACTTAAAAATATGTATACTCCCATTGATTATAATGGTAAAGTGAATTTGTGGGAGCACATTTACTTTATGAGAAGTTTGGTTCCCCTGTACCCATGGATTTTGGTTGGAAACTTCAACTCTATCACTTGTCGAGATGAGAAACGCGGTGGGGTTGATCATCTCGGGAATTTTTCTTCTATCTTCAGTTCTCATATCCAGGCCCTAAACTTGGTTGAAATCAAGCCAAATAATGGGATATTTACCTGGAACAATAGAAGATGTGGGGAAGATTCCATCTCAGATAGATTGGATAGGTTTCTGATCTCCAACTTTTGGATGGGTAATAACATAAGTGCTAGTTCTATGATTCTAGAGGGTAGGCGATCTGATCATTGGCCTATCAAACTCTATGCTCTGGAGTTAGTGCTAAATAAGAATCCATCCTTTAAGTTTCAACTTATGTAGCTTCATGATCCTAAGATTCATAATTTCATGCAAGGCTGGTGGACCACTAGCAAACCTCCTCATGGCACTGCTATGTATTCCTTTATGAAGAAGCTACAATTTGTTAAGCATAAATTAAAGATATGGAATAGACTAAATTTTGGGAACCTTTATTTGGCTAAGCTGACGACTCTTAGAAGGGTGGAAGAAGCTTCAAGGAAGATTAGAGATCAGGGACTCACAAAGGAGCTTCTCATTGAAGAATTTGAGGCTGTGAAAGACCTTGTTAAATGGGAACTAAGGGAAGAAATTTTTTGGAAAAAAAAAGCTTGAGTAGATTGGCTTAAATAAGGGGATTGGAACACGACCTTCTTTTATAACTCAGTTAAGGCTCGTATTAATGGTAACCTGATTACCCCTCTAGTGAATTCTCAAGGTGCCTTGCTCTCTTCTTTCAAGGATATTTCAGAAGAGAGTAAGAGGTATTTTTCCTCTCTCTTCAAGGAGGACTCCCTCTCATATGATGAGAATGAAAAGCTTATTCTAAATTGTATTCCCTTGATTATTTCTAGAGATATGAATGAGCACTTGATGGGTCCAATTTCCCTTGAGGAGCTATAAAATGTTGTATTCAAGATGAAAAAAGGAAAAGCCCTGGGTCCAGATGGATTCCTGATTGAGTTTTATTAGGATTTTTTGGAGTTAATCAAATTTGATCTTCTAGAGGTGGTCCATGAGTCCTAAAAGAACAAAAAGATACTAATGGCCCTAAATGCTACCTTTGTGGTGCTTATTCCTAAAAATAGGGAGCAAATTCCTTTGATATGTTCAGGCCTATTGCTCTCTGCAATGTTGTGTATAAGATCATCACAAAAATTATTACTGAGAGGCTGAAGATAGGGACGAATTCTGTTCTGAAATTCGTCTGACAGAGGGACGAATTCCCGCCTATAGATTTTCAGAGCAGAAATTCAGAAGCAACCGGTCTAGGCAGAGAAGAGGTAGGGATTTTCATAATCTCTGTTAAATTTTCTGTTTTTGTTTCTGTTTCTTTAATTGTTTTCATTTAATTTTTTTCTTTAAGTCATTTATGTCTGTTTCATTTTTTGTTAAATAAAATGAATCACACACACTTCACGCAATAATTTTAAACCAAGGAGTTGGTCGTAAGACTCCAGCCCTTGAGCAAGACCAACGGTGGGTTCATCACCACCTTGGCTTAGCTTTGCATCCATTTCCCGATTTTCAACTGTTGTTAGGCGTAAATCCTGACGAGAGCTAACCGAGTGTCATTGGGGTGATTCCCATGCATGCAAGGATAATTTTTCTATGGTAGGTGCCATTAATAGGACAATCCCCCTTCCATACTTCCTACGTACCATGTACCTTATGCTCTCATGTACCTATAGTCTCCCTCTCGTAAGGGCGGGTATATAGAGAGGTTGGTATATCGACCTGGTTGGTATATTGAAGGGGCTACCATTTTGGGAGTTATATGAGCCGTCATAATGCATTTAAACCTTCTTCAAAACCTACAAAAACAAAACAAAACATCAAAATGCACTAAACCAGTTTAGGGCACACCAATAATCCTTAAAAGAGATAATCACGGTTTGTGTATGCGTGTGTTTAATTCTGCTTAGTGTAGACAAAAAAAAAAATCATCATAAACGAGATAAAAATCTACTTAGATAGTATAGAAGCAACGCAATGGTGTACACCCGTAGCCAAGCCCAATCAAGGGCAGAAGCTCCGAAAGGTACAAAAAAAGCAGGCACAAGTCGCCTTCACTTCAGTCCTGAGGACTTGGTCATACCGCCTTATCGGTCTGGCCTACAAAAGAATCCGATTCAGAATCCTCGGTGGGGTATGCCCATTCAAAGCAGCCCCTTTCAGGAAGACGCCCTACATGTAGACCTTGATGTAAACAGAGAATCACCTTCTGAGGTTAGACATGAGTGGCCACAGCGCGATGGAGCGCTAGAGAGGCACACTGTCCATTTGGAGGGACAACGTGGATATGGCATCCCTTCTTTACCTCCCATCAAAATAGAGAGACAATATCCAGAGCGTAGGGCTTATTACACAGGGTGAGCTAACTACGCCCACCCATTTCACACCCATGAGAGGGAGCACGAGGAAGATCATCACATTCCTCAAGGACAACAACATACAGAACGATAACCTTGCGCTTCTGCACCAGCTGGATATCATGATCACCCACTGAGGCCAGAGCCTTGAGTACATGCCACCTACCTCGACAGAGGGAAGAGACCCATTGAAATTTTAGATCACCAAAATCGAGGCAAACACATAGGAGAAACACTTAAGCCTCCTGAGCAAAATAGGGTAGACCAAATTGACCCGATAGTCGCCAGACATGCCACCCGTCAAGCCCAAATCATGCGGCTTAAACAAAGTCATTAGGAGATAGAGTATCGACACCGCTTGGATAGAGAGCGTATGCAACGCGAAGCGAATGAGTTACGCTATGAACTACCTGAGAGGGGGCCAACCCCTCGCACCCAAAGAGCCGAACAATATGAGAGGCATAATCCGTTGGTGCAGGACAGGTCTCCACAACCTCGTCAAGCTTTGCCTCCGAGACCTTATAGACCCGAGAGGGAGGCCACTCCCCGAAACAATGATAGGTACCTTCAGCAGGGATTCAATCAGGTTCATAGGCTTCGCCCAGAGACTCCTCAAGAATTTTACGAGGAGTATGAACCAGACATAGAATATGTTGAAACTCCCCATCAAGGCAGGAGGGCTGCCATTCGGCCACCCCTTCATAGGCCTCCGGTCTTCCATAACTTACAACGGGAGCAAACAAGAGAGGAAGAAATAAAATCTTCCGATGCATACCAAGCGCTATTAGAGCATTTAGAGTCTGTGGAAACAAAAGTCGTTGGGCATCAAAAACCCACTTTACGTCAACTCCGCAGTCATCCGGTGCATCCCTCAGTGCCTACACCTCTTTACCCCAAACACTTCAAGTTGCCTCAATTGGCAGTTTTTAAATGTGAAGAGGACGCACAAGAACATGTTACAAGATTTCTAAGCCAATGCTTCGGCATCCAAGATAATGACGCATTGTTGCTTAGAACATTTATAACCACATTCGTAGGCCCTACCTCGGATTGGTTCACACAATTACCCAAACACAGTATAAGCAACCTAGATTAATTAGCAGATGCGTTTCTTGAACGCTTTGCCTTCAACACAAGGAAGAAGGCATCACTGAGTGATCTGGCTAGCCTCAGGAAATTTGAGGAAGAAACAATGGTAGCATACGGGAATCGATGGAGAGCTTTGCTTTCTAAGTTACCTTACCGTCCCCCTATGTCTGATCTCACACAGATGTTCGCAAAAAGTTGCTTGAAATCGATCTCTGGGCTATTGCAGCTACAAAAATATGCCAGCTTAGAAGAAGCTTTGGCACAAGCCAGAGTTATAGAAGAGATCAAAATAGGCGAAGGCGCAATCGCCAAGCCTAAAAATAAAGAGTGGAATAAAACCACTAAAATTGGGACAACGCAACCACAACATGTTGCGGTTAACCAAGTTGCAATAAATGTTCCCGCACCTGTGCAAGAAATGCAGCCCCAAAAGGCTAATTACCAGGCAATACCTCCTAGTTACGAAAGAGATAATAGAAGACAGGAGCTGAATCAGTAGCGTCGCCCTAGGTGACAATTCACCCCTTACACGGAGTCCAAGGACTCCCTATTTGACCGCTTGTCAGTGGCAAATTTAGTCACTCTGCCAGAAATCCAAACTATAGACCCTAACGCTCCTAAGCATAAGGGATACGGGAGAGGAATTGTATTGTATATTCCATAGGCGCAGAGGACACGACTTGAATGGATGCTGGAAGTTCAAAGAATTAATCCAAGATTTGATTGAAAATAGAACATTGGCCGTGGACAACCCCATAGTGCCAAACAATCAACAAATGGAGGTATTCAAGGACCCTTTGCCTGCCCACGAGGCATAGGCAAAACCACTCCAGATTAACGAGGTGTGACAGAATCTTCCCATGCAGGGATTTGTGGGAATGATTAGCATAGTAACAAGGAACAGAAGGTACCCAGCAGTTGCCCCCGAGGTAGCTACGAGGGAAGTTTCAACAACATCGCAGCCTCAACAACGCCCAACGCAGTTGCCTCCGCCTAGACCCGAGGTCACGATACGGACCAAACTCACACAGAGTTTGCGGACCACATCGGCTAGGCTGTCCATTTACGAGCTTATTCAACAGTCAACACCCCATAGGGAAGCTCTTATGGACATTTTAAAAGCCATCGAATTATAGCCTCACAAAACAAATTCTTTCAACAACTTCGTGGGACATGTGAAACAATGTACGGATCTGATCATCACATTCAAAGAAGATGAGGTCAAAACAATATCGAATGACATGGCAGATCCACCCCTGCACGTTATCGCGTGGGTCAACGGGATTCCGTACAAGAGGGTGTTGATAGATACTAGCTCGTCCAGTAACATCATTACCACTGCAGCCTTAAAACATTTGAATCTGCCAGCATCTCACATCACAGCCTCCACGTATACACTATGAGCTTTTAACGATGCAATATGCTCGACAGTCGGCACAGTTGTTCTGCCTGTCCAGGTAGGACAAAAGTCAATACCTACACTGTGCCATGTGTTAGAAGGCGATATGGCTTATAATATACTGCTAGGGTGGCCTTGGATCAGGGACATGAAGTGTGTCCCTTCGATCGCCCACCAATGCTTAAAGTATGCTTATGAAGGAGAAATACATGTAGTCCCAATGGACTTAGAGCCCTTCAAGTATTGTAATGCGGTACAATTCATGCCTCAATCGACCCTCCCTTCAACACATTTGGATTTCCAATTAAATCCATCTAAACAGGGTCCAATACCATAGGCACCACTGGTGACCAACAAGGCAAAATCCTATCCAGGTGAGACTTCATCACCTGCTCCTTCATCATCAACGCCACCTATCATGGCCCAACAGAAGGACAAGGGAAAACAGATCATGGAAGAGGTTAAACCCTTAGAAGAAAGGTTTCCCACAATCTCAATGATATCAACGGAGGAAACACCAAGCACAACAGAAACTAAGACTCCTGAACCACCAAACATGGAATGGACTCAGGAAGGACTACCGTTTCCTCCCACCCAATCATCAACAATCACTGTTGAAATGGCCAGTACGGGCCTGGGGGAATATTTAGTGCAAAATGTTGTGGCGACGCCAGCATTGGAGTCAGTACAAGACATGGGAAGACCTCGCCTTCCCATAGGGACAGTTGTTCCTCTAGGCTACCCTCCAAACCAGATGAATTTTGTGTATGGGGGCCTTGATCATGGTCTTGAACCATGCCAACAAAAGGAAGCAGACGAAGAGCCTTTTGTTGAAAACATCAACTATCTGTCAAACCCAGATTTTGCCTTAAAATATCTCGGCCAATGCAATTAGCATGGATACATGCTAGGCAGATATGAGCAAGGGATGTGGGTCCTTTGCCAACCAAGATATCAGATGCCATATGACAAGTTAGGAGTAGGGTTCAACCACCCCCTGCCCTTAGACATCTTGGTTGAAAATATGCAAGGCCTAGAAATAGGCAACAAGGGGGGATTGGCACAAGATCCGTATGCCAATCCAAATACAGAATACACATTGGGAGACTACCTCCCATGGTCAACAAACACCCCTAGAAATAGTAGTAATCCCTCTCCTTTGCTAGAGAGAGGCGAAAGTTCAGAGATTAATCCTCAAAGAGAACATCAACGACTTTCGGACATCTTTCTGAAGTTGTTCCCCTTAGAGGTTCTAGATGAAACAATACAGTGTCAAGGGAATCAGGTCCCTCCACCAAGAGTGGAAAAACCACAATGGGACCAGATTAACTTATTGGAACAAGGAGGGTCCTCAACGTCGTAAGCAACAGTTGCTGAAGAGAATGAAAATTTTTGGGTCTCCGAAAGTGATTCAGAAGATGAGACTGAGATGGACTATCTCAGACATGCGCGACGACATCACCGCCCTTTAACTCATGAAGATATAATGGGACATATGGGCATACTGCTAGGGCATGAATTGTGGGTAGACCCTGCAAGGTGGGACCAAGCATTACATCCACAACTTTGGGCACATAAATATCAATTTTCGCCCAGAGATCCGATAACAACATCAGTGCCGGGGGTAGACTTTGTCCTCCTATCCGTGCATAGGGCAGATCCATTCGTGCCCCTACCTCTAGAGCCAGATCCAGAGTGCAAAGACCATCAAGCTGGGGGTACCTCTATCCCTTGAAGAGAGCCAAATCCCAAAAATGCTCCAAGGATTCTTGAAATCACTTGGTCAATCCCAAAATGCTCCAAGGATTTCCACAATCGCTTGGTCAATCCCAAAAGGCTCCAAGGATTATCACAATCGCTTGGTCAAATCCCAAAAGGCTCCAAGGATTCTTGCAATCACTTGGTCAATCCCAAAATGCTCCAAGGATTTCCACAAATCGCTTGGTCAAAACCCCAAAAGGCTCCAAGGATTCTTTGAATCGCTTGGTCAAATCCCAAAATGCTCCAAGGATTCTTGCAATTGCTTGGTCAATCCCACAAAGGCTCCAAGGATTCTTGCAATCGCTTGGTCAATCCCAAAATGCTCCAAGGATTTCCACAATTGCTTGGTCAATCCCAAAAGGCTCCAAGGATTCTTGCAATCACTTGGTCAAAACCCAAAAAGCTCCAAGGATTATTGCAATCACTTGGTCACTCCAAAAGCTCCAAGGATTATCGTAATCACTTGGTCAAAAATCCAAAAAGCTCCAAGGATTATCGCAATCACTTGGTCACCCCAAAAAGCTCCAAGGATTATCGCAATCACTTGGTCAAAACCCAAAAAGCTCCAAGGATTATCGCAATCACTTGGTCACCCAAAATGCTCCAAGGATTATCGCAATCACTTGGTCAAACCCAAAAAAAGCTCCAAGGATTATCGCAATCACTTGGTCACCTCAAAAAGCTCCAAGGATTATCGCAATCACTTGGTCACCCCAAAAAGCTCCAAGGATTATCGCAATCACTTGGTCACCCCAAAAGCTCCAAGGATTATCGTAATCACTTGGTCACCACAAAAGCTCCAAGGATCCATAAAATCACTTGGTCACCCAAAAATCTCCAAGGATTATCGCAATCACTTGGTCACACAAAAAGCTCCAAGGATTATCGCAATCACTTGGTCACCCAAAAATCTCCAAGGATTATCGCAATCTCTTGGTCACACAAAAAGCTCCAAGGATTATCGCAATCACTTTGTCACCCCAAAAATCTCCAAGGATTATCGCAATCACTTGGTCAAACCCAAAAATCTCCAAGGATTATCGCAATCACTTGGTCAAAACCCAAAAATCTCCAAGGATTATCGCAATCACTTGGTCAAAACCCAAAAAGCTCCAAGGATTATCGCAATCACTTGGTCAAAACCCAAAAATCTCCAAGGATTATCACAATCACTTGGTCAAAACTCAAAAAGCTCCAAGGATTATCACAATCTCTTGGTCACTCCAAAAGCTCCAAGGATTATCGCAATCTCTTGGTCACCCCAAAAGCTCCAAGGATGTCCACAATCACTTGGTCAAAAATAAAAAAATCATCAAAAACAACAAAAAATTTGCATCTCATTTCTAGGCATACTCAAATTCATCAACAGAGAGCTCTTCTCGCATATTCACAAAAATCAATCCATCAAAAATACAAAAATATGTAGCTGCATCAAGCATTGCATCCATACATTGCATATTTGTGGTCGTACAGGTCAAGGGCACCATAGGCTGTAATTGCTCTGCTAGTCCACCTTGTTCCACACTGTTTCATTCTACAAAACAACAAAAAAACATTGCCTTGTACCACACTAGAGTCAGTGGTCTTTTAATGTATCAAGGGTTTTCGTAATTCAGTCATCATCTTGCTCTTTAGCCACGTAATGTACCGAGTCAGACAGATTTTATGAAGGTAGAGTTCTACTTGAAGTACGCCTTGCTACGTAACATCCCAACACAAATAAAAACACATAAAACAATTCCTAAGTTGTGTGAACGAAAGATGAAACCTGCATAGTAATCCAAGTCACCAAAAGTGAAACGGTTATCTTGCTCATCCCCCTGTGCGAATGACCCCAAGAATGCTGAGAGTTGGCAAAAGGACAAGCATCCTCCCTACCCAATTCCTTAAGAATCCCTAGTTCTCAATAATTGCAAAACATCAAAAAAATTGCAAAATGTCAAAAATCAAATACTTGACATCTTACAGTGCAAAAATCAAAGGCACAAACGATAGTGATTTTCATCACTCCATATCCCCAATCCCTTGCTCAAAAGAAAAACAAATCAAAATAAACAGTGATATTATCACTACAAACGAGCAAGTATCCTAAATACAATTGAAGAAAATAAGGGAGTGGAACTTAACACCGCAGATTAATCTGACTAAATACAACAAAGGAGTTAGTGGAGCTAATTAGGTGATCCTCAGTACAGGTTCGGTTGAAAGCCCTCTGGCACTGGCGGTATCCTGACAAATACCACATAAATGAACTCAATTGCACACACAGGGATGTGAAATAGCTTGGTCAAAAATAGGTCTGATTCATACCTTGTTTAAAAGTCTTGTAAGATAAAGTACAGTCGTGGCTAGTGAGTTAAAACCGTCTGAGTCTCAGAAAACCTTAGCTACATTTCTAAACCAACTGCGCTACCTTTCATCTTTGCAATACCATCAAAAAATACAAAAAGGAGAAAAACCACATGAAAAACATACAAAGTCATGCATCACAGCAATCGCCTAAAAACAAAATAACAGAGTTCTAAACAGTCTATGGTGCCATAGCCAAACATCACAAATTCCATTCATCCATTTCATTTCTACATATCACATATAAATAAAAAACATTTGCATTCATCATAACATATGCATCCATCAAAATAAATCAACATACACAAATCGCATTTATCGAACCATATGCATACATCAATATAAAGTAGCATGCATCCATCAACATCAATCATTATGCATAACATAAAATCATGACATATACACAAAGCAAGAAAATGCAACACAAAAACATAGCAATAAACATTTCCAGACAAGAGTGCTCTTGCAGTTAACCTCTTGGCATATCAAAACTGATGTCGGGGTTTACATTGTCACTATCCTACTCCCTAAGAAGGCTACCATAGCCGGACCGCTCCACGGGAGGTCAGATTTTTGCCAATTT
Organism: Wollemia nobilis; assembly: GCA_028583015.1. Lineage (NCBI taxonomy): Eukaryota > Viridiplantae > Streptophyta > Pinopsida > Araucariales > Araucariaceae > Wollemia > Wollemia nobilis. The sequence continues at coordinate 18,870,330 of JAQPPZ010016726.1, forward strand.
TAATCCCCAATGGCGTCACAAAAACAACAAAAACAACAAATAAATGCAACACAAAAACATAGCAATAAGCATTGCCGGACACAAGTGCTCTTGCACTTAACCTCTTGGCATAGAAAATCGATGTCGGGGCTCAAATTGTCACTCTCCTACTCCCTAAGAAGGCTATCTTAGCTGGACCGCTCCATGGGAAGACGGAATTTCGACACTTTCACCCCATTATGGCATCGCAAAAAGGGTTAACACCCACCAAAAATAGGTCCAAATGTTGGAAAAATTGCACATGCTTAACGATAAACCATCTAAAGGCACCCTTGCACAAGTCATCTTGGGTCAAGTGACTCGTCGCTTTTCTCACGAAGGTCATTCCCTCATCGATTCGTCGCTTGAGGGGGTAGTCACACTTAGTCACCAATCAACAATCACACACCCAATTAAGGAAAACAACATGCATTCAAAGAATCATTGACAAAGACAATTATGCTCCTGCTTGGGGCAGTAAACAAGCAACAATCAAATTAATCAAACGCTTGGCATTCGTGAATCATGAACACAAGGTTCCCCCATGGATAAAAGGTTGCGCCCTTTGCCTAATCATGATTGATCAATGTCCAAGCTCAAGTCACACCTCACCAAAACAGGTTAATACTTGAAATCAAATTCCTTAGCTCGTCAGAAGCAAGGAATGAGTCAATGAAAGACAGACCCTGCGAGGCCTTATTCCTTTTAACATAGGCGTTCATAATATTATGCCTTACCAAAATTTTCCAAGGCTTATCGCCCTAAATATAGCCAACAATCCACTTTATAGCAAGCACCATACCATGTATCCTTAGATCAGTCAAGCCCATACCACCTTTTAACTTATTCATAATGCACCAACCCCATTTAACATCATGTTTTTTATTATTTCCAAATTTCCCAGCCCACAAAAATAGTTTTATATATTTATGGAGCTCATTAACTTGTTATAAATTAAACAACCAAGCAAAGGAAAAGTAAATTGTATATGTAGATAAAATTGTGTGGCACACTTGAAATTGGCCTACAAAAGACAAACATCTATTATGCCATTTATTAAACTTTGAGAAAATATTCTCTTTCACCCATGTCCACATATTCCTTAAGTTAGGACTGACAGCAAAAGGGATGCCAAGATACCTCACCTGCATTTCTGGACCATGCCAAGTCAGATTGTACCTGTTAAGCCAAAGAGGAGGACTGTCATTCCAGCTCAGAAGAACAAACTTAGGCATAGATATCTTTTCCACTAAAGCATTGCAAAATAATGCTAACTTGTTGAATAAAGCCTCAAAATTTTCATCCTCTATCTTCAAAAAAATTGTAGTATCATCCGCAAACTGAAGATTTAAAAGTTCCTTTTCATTGGGTAATTTAAGACCTCTAATATTAGGACCAGTGGAAGACTCCCTTAAGAGATAGAATAATAGGTCATTAGCAATCACAAAGAGTGAAGGCGCTAAATGGAAACCTTACCTTATAGACCTCTACAAATGTATAGGGTCAGAAAGAGACCCATTCGCTTCCACATAAGCTATTGCTTGAGACAAAAGTGTCTTAACCATCCTGCAGAATTCATTTGGAAATTCAAAAGCCATAAACACTTTTAAGATGTAATCCCATTCAACCCGATCATAAGATTTTTCAAAATCTAACAACAACATGACAACATTTTGTCCTAAATATCTAGACCAATTCATAGCCTCCAAACCTGTGACAAGGTTTTCCAAAATATAATGCCCTTTGATAAAACTAGTTTGGGAAGGATTAATAAAATTAGGCAAGAGATTGACAAGTCTTAAGGCCAAAACTTTCGCTTATATTTTATAAGAAACATTTAAAAGAGTAATAGTCCTCTAGTTTTTAACTAGGGATCTATCTCCCCATTTGGGGAGAAGTCCAATTATACCAGGAATTTATTTGTTCCCCCAAAGTACCATTAACAATGGCTTCATGATAAACCTGACAAAGATCTTAAGATATCCAATTTATGTTCTTCTTATAAAATTCTATAGGTATGCCATCATGCCACGATGATTTATCAAATTTGATGCACTTAATAGCCTAAATAATTTCATATTTTGAAATAGGCTTGCCTAATTCCATGGCTTCTTGTAAAGAAATCTTCCTGGGGATCAACTGACAACAAATATTTCTATCCTGCAGTCTGTCATTATTATCTTCTGAGGTAAAAATATTTCTATAAAAGTTATAGAATAGTCCTTTAATTTTATCTGGATCATAAATCAACTCCTGTCCATCAGACATGCACATTATACTCTCTTTTATTGCATTTTCTCTAAGAGTGCTAAAGAAAAACTTTGTACCCTTGTCACCTGATTTTAGCCAATTCATTCGAGCTCTCATACTTTGACCTTGGATTTTAAAATTTTGTAGCTTGCTTAACACATTTTAACACTTATTAGTTCAGATAACATATAGATATCATCAAGAGATTTTTTAAGCACATATTCAATATAATATAGTATATTTTTGAAATACTCCTTTTTCCTCAACTCACAAGCCCCACATTTACCTACAACCTGTAATATCCTCTTCCATCCATGAACATTTCTATTTCAGTTCTCAATAGTATTGTTGCCTTTATACTTAACTCTATTAATTTCCCTCAAAGTGTAGATTGCATCCATGCAATCCCTATTATTCAACAGAGACATATTTAAAATGAACTTCCACTTGACAGCATAAGTGTTTTGAACAATATCAACAATAATGACACAAGCCAAAATAAAACAATGGTTAGAGGAAATATTCTACTGAAAACTAATTTTATCATTATTAGGCATGTGATCAAAAGTAAAAAAATAGCAAGTACCATAAAATCGATCAATCCTTTCATACATTATATTACTCCCTTTCTGCATGTTACACCATGTATGCCAAATCCCATGAAAATCATTTTTACAGCCTTGAATAGGATCTACTAGCTGAAAGTGAGATTTGAATTCCATCCACCATAAATTCTCATCTCCCTTTCAAATTCCTAAGGCACCTTCCCATTTATCTTCACTCTCTTCTGTCATATTAAAATAACCTTTGAATAACCATGGAATTTTAGGTAAAGAAAGAAACTAATGCCAAAGAAAGCATCTTTCCCTATAATCATTATTGGCATACACTGAACAAATACCAAACCCTATATTAATTATTTGCAAAAAAAACCCACACTACGGGGTTTCAGGGTGAGTGGCCAGCCTCTACCACATACTAAGACCAAGAAGGAGCCAAAAAAAGAACTTTTCCACCTCTTCCAGGAGAATGTTTAGAGCAGATTAACCAAGCATCCTTCCATATAACCTTAATATCACTATGCAATTTAACCCTAGAAGCCTTGAATTCTTGTAGTAAGACAAATTCAATATGCCCAAGAGATCTTATATGATTCCTGACAAAGTACTTCCTATTAGGTGACTCAAGTCCCCTAACGTTCCAGTTAACACATTTGAATTTCATTATTAGAATTATTATGTGTACTTCTCCTAGCCAATTCCTTAATACCCCTGAGAAATTTGCCTTTGCCATTAGAAACATTTACTATTTTCCTCTTCTTTTTAACAACCTCCGACCACTCATGATCCTGGAGATCAAGATTCATGTTTGAATTGGTCTCATCTAAAGAATCTAAAAATTCACTACTTGGGAGAGTCTCTGAGTCAGAGACTTCTTCATTAGAACTATGTTCAACCTCAGCTACTATTCCATATATATTCAAAGTATTATTTATTTGCCTTTCCTCAGCTCTCTTTCTGAGAGATGCTAAAGCAAGTTGTTGTACATTGAGATTCACACCTACACCATTCTCGGGTTGGGCTGTTGCATAGACCTGCCTGCAATTAGAACTAGAAACAACCTCCTTATCGCTGCCTCCAAACCCATTATCCATATTTTTAATATTATTATCTACAACAAGAGAGTTATTTACATTCACATACTTATAAGAAATATTCCCTGATACAAGATCACAAACTTCTTGCACCATATTAGATACATCCGCTTTCGCCTTACTAGTATTGATTTCTAAGTTAACCTTTATACACATATCCTCCTGAACTGACTCACTATTGCTGGTAACATTAGCCTCTTTATGCATAAACCCAGAAGACTGAAACATATTTTCATTACCCTTATTTTGCATAGCAGAATTATTTCCACTCTCCCATTTTTTGGAAGAGGACGTATTTGACGGTATTTGAAAAACCTTTTTATTAGCATTCACCATGAAACAGTTTTTTCTCACATGTCCCTTCATTTTACACATGAAACAAGCATTAATACCTCCCATAAATTCTAATTTACAGGTCAGAGAAAAAATTACACAATTTACCATAATTTCTGTGGAAAATCTACTCTAGGGAATAATGAAATTAAAACCCTAGCATGCATATTAAGCAAAATATTTTTTGACTTCTTGTAGTAAGACATATTCAATATGACCAAGAGATCTGATATGATTTCTGACAAAGTACTTCCTATAAGGGGACTCAAGTCCCGTGACGTTCCAGCTAACACATTTGAATTTCATTATTAGAAGTATTATGAGGAGCACTACTCCTAAACAATTCCTTAATACCCTTGAGCGATTTACCTTTTTCATTAGAATCATTTACTCTTTTCCTCTTCTTTTTAGCAACCTCCAACCACTCATGATCCTGGAGATCAAGATTCATGTTTGAATTGGTCTCATCTAAAGAATCTGAATATTCACTACTTGGGAGAGTCTATGAGTTAGAGGATTCTTCATTAGCACTAAGTTCAACCTCAGCTATTATTCTAGAGATATTCAAACTATTATTTCTTTTCCTTTCCTCAGCTCTCTATCTGAGAGATGCTAAAGCAAGTTGTTGTGCATTGAGATTCACACCTATGCCATTCTCAGTTTGGATCGTGGCATAGCCCTGCCTGCAATTAGAACTAGAAACAACCTCCTTACCACCACCTCCCAACCCATTATCCATATTTTAAATATTATAATATACAACAAGAGATTTATTTACATTCACATACTTATCAGAAATATCCCTCGATACAAAGTCACAAACTTCCTGCACCATATCAGATACAACCGCTTTCGCATTACTAGTATTGATTTCTAAGTTAACCTCTATACACATATCATCCTGAAATGACTCACTATTGTTGCTAAGATTAGCCTCTTTATGCATAGACCTAGAAGATTGAACCATATTTTCATTACCCTTGTTTTGCACAGCATAATTATTTCCACTCTCTCCTTTTTTTCGAAGAGGTTGTATTTGACGGTATTTGAAAAACCTTTATGAGCATTCACCACGGGACAATTTTTTCTCACATGTCCCTTCCTTTTACACATGAAGCAAGAATTAATCCCTCCTATCAATTCTAATTTGTAGGTGAGAGAAAAACTTCCACAATTTACCATAATTTCCTCTGGAAAATCTACTCTAGGGAATAATGAAATTAAAACCCTAGCATGCATATTAATCAAAATATTTTTTAACTCTTCCACCTTAAGCATATGCCCTAACGGGGCTAGCAACTAAGGTAGAAAACCCCAAATAATAGGCAGGACATCCTTAACCATCACCCATCTAGGGTAGGTAACTAAAAAGATCTCCTCTGGAATAATCTCAGGGGACCATGGCACGACCCTAAAAATAGAGTGACCAAACATTCCAGAACTGCTTATTTACAACATTTTTTTGCATATCTTTTTTTTTTTAAACCATAAAAAATAAACCCATTTGAACCAGGTAGCACATAGAAACCATTATCCCCAAACGTTTACCCCAAATATTTACCAGCCAATCATCAAAGAAATGTCTAGACTGTAATGTTTCATCATTTAAAGAGAAAAATAAAATTGAAAATGACTTTAAATTTTCTTGTTCCACACAGAGCGCATTCAACATTGCATAATTAGGGGTAAGGCAAATTTTGGATAGATCAGAATCCGTATTACCTGTCACTATAAAGGTCGCATCTGGGGGAATCTCTTTGTCAGCTCTCATTTCAACTTCATCTTTAAATATCTTCATTCTCCCACTCCCAACCATAAACACATCCTAATTACCACTCACCGCCATCATTCCATATTTTTTGCCGTCCAACGACCGCCCGTGACATCCCTCACCCTCCATCTCCATGGATGAAACCCTAACTCCGTTCAGTGCACTTAATATTTAGCCTTGAAATTTGATGACTTTCAAGTGAGTTATTCGATGAAATTATGGGGATTTATAGAGATACATTGAAATCTCACACTATGTATGTCGGATTTAAAATTTAAAATCATAAATTATAGGTTTTAATTAAAATTATTATTGCCTATATCTAGTACATTGTTTATAGACTATAAATTTAACCAGCAAGATTAATATGTTTATGTAACCAATTTGTATTCCTTAATATTTTTTTTTTTAAAGTATCGTATTGTGGTTGTGAGGTCGATGGTATTTGGTGTAATGGCAGTTTCCCAGTTATTATCATCCATGTGGTTTTGAGGTCGATTCCTCTTGTGTTTGCTCGAACGAGCACTGATATTTGTAAATATTTGTAAACCATGTTCAATATAAAAAAAAGTATCGTATTGTTTCCAAGATAAAATTTATATAAGATTATAGTTTACTTTCACTTATTTCTTCTCATTTAATTAATATATAAATTTTAATTAATAATTTTTATATTATTATTTCATAATTATTTAAAACGTTATAATAGTTATAAAAATGTTTTGAAAGAGATATAAGTTAGTATTAAAGATTTTTTTGCATAGTTATATAAAATACAATGTTTTAAAACTTGTATATGAAGATCCCCAAAGTATTCTACTAAAACATTAATTTCATAAACTTTTTAAAAGTTCTTCAAATAAAAATGTACATGAAGAAACAAGTGAAGATGAAGAAAGGGTTAATAATCAAGAGAAGATAAAAGTACAAGCAAAAAGAAAATGTCAAATGGTTTGACATTTTTGATAAGTTAAATCATCAAAAACAAAATGATTTTAAATTTATAAAATGTGTTTACTGCCAAAAGAATAGAAATAACATGGGGTATAAGTGATGGGTTTACCAACTTTTAACACGATGATATATTCACTAATGAAAAACCATTAGCAAAAAAGATGCTAGAATAATGTGCTTCAATGATGCATGAGAAAAAAAGTAAGCTTGTACAAATCATATTATGTAAATTAAAGACATAAATAAGGATACAGTAATTGCTACAATCAAAATGGATTACTTTATTTTCTAAGAAGATTTATCATTATCTAGGTATGAAAATTTTACAATTTTTTCATGGATATGTGTAATGAACCAAAAACACACAAATAGAAAAATACAAAAATAGAAAAACTTTTTTTTTATACTAAGGAGAGGGATTCATGAGCCATTTATAAACCCCTAACCAAACTAATATTTTACTAAACTTTAAAACCCCTAAGTTTACCCGAAAGCCACATCTCACAAGGTAACCGAACACAAGTCCCATCTATGTAGGCGTATCATGTGTTACTAAAAATAAGCCTATCTATCCCATCACTCTTGATGAGCTAGACTTATCATCCTCAGTTCAATCGAAGGTATAAACGCATCATCATACCATACACAAGCTATTATGTGTAGGTATGCTACGAGTATTATGAGTTAATCTATCCATATCGTCTACACAATGAGCTATCTTAACTCATATGTAGTCTCTCCACAACTTAGTCATTTATATCCCTAAGGGGGTCTCAATTCCCTTAGGTCACCTATGTTCATCCTAAGGGGTTCTTAGTTCCATCAGGTCACCTCTGAGTTCACCCTAGAACTCTACTCTTTGATTTTGTTACTAAGAAAACAAATTAGAATACATCTAGATACTAAAACAAACAAAACATAATTACTAGGCATATAGAAAATAAAGGAAAGAATAACGCTAAAAGAGAATGTCATCAATGAAAAGAGAATCAATTACATATTATAACCAAGCATGGTAATAAAGTAAAAGTACCTTATCTAAACCAATAAACATTTGTTGCATTAAATATTGCATGGTAAATCCTTCTTACTTCAAAGAATATTACATTAACTTAATCAAGGATATCTCCCCATAATTCTAGTCTATTTGAGCATAAGTAAATCAACATAAAATACAATTCCCTATAATTTGATTCCATTGAACTCCTTGCTTCTCCTTGCTTCCCATTGGTTCTTTGAGGGTAGTAGGAGACCAGGGTACTCATGGTTTTGGATAGACATACCTCTAAATGCATCTAATCATTTACTTTGGCAAATTACAACTCAATTAGTCTTCCAACCATCTAATGCATAGTGGATATTATAAAAGAATATTTACTTTTATCTTCACCACTTAGGTTCCCTTATAGAGCCATCCAACATGTACTACTTAGATCAAGGTCTAACTTTAATCAAATATAATCATGTCTTAAATCATTAAAGTCCCATACCTTTAACCTCTAAAACAATCCTTCATTCATTCACTAAATCAAAGTCCCATAACTTCAATTCAAAGAATAAATCCAACATCCTTTTAATTCAAAAATCCAATCAAATCTAATCATGTCTTAAAGCATTAAAGTCACATACCTTTAACCTTTAAAACAATCCTTAATTCAATCACTAAATCAAATCCCCATAACTTCAATTCAAAGAATAAATCTAACATCCTTTTAATTCACAAATCCAATCAAATCTAATCATTTTTTAAAGCATTAAATTCCCATACCTTTTTTTTTAAATAAAGTGGTAAAAGTTTATTTATAAAAATTTTGGATTATAGAGTACAACTGAGCTTCCAACCAGAATTCAAATAAACATCTAAACAAGCTAAAAATACTAGACTAGATTGACACCCAAAGAAGACAATAAGAACACACCACATTAAGTCAGAACATTTGTGTGAATTAACTCCCAGAGGCATTGAGAGTCGTCAGATGAGAGACTCTCCCATTTATCGATAATCCAAGGATCCAACAACTTAGAAGCCCTTTTGGCCAGGTAATCAGCAACACCATTCCATTACCTTGGAATGTGCACAAAGGATATAAATTCGAACTCTGCACTCATCCTGAGAATTTGAATGGGTACAGAGGCCAAATGCCAATTAACTTCCTCCATCATTTTACTATTTAAAATAGTAACCACAATTTGAGATTTAGACTCGTAGATAATCCTATGCCAGCCAAGAGAAAACCCCCTCTGCAAGGCCTCAAGAATTACAAGAGCTTCCATAAAATTATTGGAGTAAACACCTTTATAAATGGAAAAGAAAAAACTGACACCACTAGTAGAATATCTTCCAACACTGCCAATTCCAACATTTCCAGTATTGCCCCTGGACGACCCATCAGTAATAATTTTTAAAACTCCTCTAGGGGGTGGCCTCCACCTACCATCTCTCATAACCTTATTTCTGAGTTGAGGAACCATACCCAAAGAGACCAAGGGCCTACCGTAACTTATCCTCCATAGAATCCAAAATAGGGTCCACATCACATTTGTTATGGATAGTTTCCTAAACCATACATAGGATCCTTTGCTAGATCTGTTGAATAGCCAAATGACTGCCTTGAAAGATGCGACGGTTCTATTTGAGCCAAATATACAGATGATGCAAAAAGGGCCCAAATTACAAGCCACATGAAGGAAGGGAGCCTTGGTCAGAGGTCTACCCAGACTACTCCAAAACCCCACTAGGGAAAGCACATGAAAACAAGGATAGTTCCAAGCGCTCCACCAACAGTGCCAAATGTCTCTCACAAGGGAGCATTGGAAAAATAAATGAGAAGAGTCATCCTCATTATTACCGCAAAGGAAACAAAAATAGGGACCTTGAAATCCCCTCTTCCTCATGTTATCCCAAGTGAGGCATTTATTACGAGCTACTAGCCAGATAAAGAAGTTACATTTTGGCCAAGCAAATTTGTTCCACACCTTTTTCCACCATGTGATAGGAAGACTCCCATACTTTTGCTTATCAATAACCTGATAACCATAGGCTACAGAGTAGGTTCCCTTGGGATAAGGGTTCCAATCCAGAATGTCTTTACCCCTCAATGAAGAATAGGGTCTCCTTGCAAGAATAAGAGTAAGCACCTCTCTATCCTTAGCCAGTCCCCCCTGGGGCCATTCCTGTGGATCTTTCCACTTGTACATATTCATATTTCTAAAGGACTATATTTTTTTAAAGTCCTCCACATGAGACCAACCCGCTTCCAAGAAAAAAATGCTTAGGATACGTAACCTAGGATATTGATTCAATATAGGAGGGTGGCCATCCCAAGAATCCTCCCAAAAAAGAGCATTTGATTCCTGATTGCAAATCCAAAACAAACCCTGCTTGATTAAATTATCTCCTCTTTTTAGAGTGTCCTAGATAACTAAACCTTTCCCCACCAAGTTGAATCTAAGGATCTTAGCCTCAAAAATACCTCTTAAGTATTTACAAGATAATATTTTAGCCCAAATCTGATCTTGAGAGGTACACCATCTCCAATAAAGTTTTGCAACCAAAGCCTGCCCAAAAAGAGTTGTCTGTCACAATCCAAGGCCTCCCTCTTGAACCGACCTACATATAGAATTCCACCTAATCAAACACCATTTAGATTGGTCAAGTTTTCCAGACCACAAAAACTATATTGATAAAACATCCATGTCCTTGATGAAATGAGAGGGATTTGTTTGTACAAAACATCTATAAATGGGTAAATATTGAACAACATATTTTAAAAGCAACACTCTACCTATAGAGGACAGCCATCTGACAGTCCAGTGATTCACCTTCCTTCTTAACTTATCAAGCATAGATTTCCAAGAATATCTAGGTAGAGGATGAGATGAAATAATAATACCAAGATAAATGAAGGGAGGAGTCCTGACCTGGAATCTTAGAATACGAGCAATCATGGCTTGAATAAGAGGAGTGTTATTGAAGAAGAAAATAGAAGACTTGTCCTCATTAATCAATTTTCTAGAAGCACCAAGATATATGTCAAGAGACTTTCTAATGTTTCCAACTTCCCTAATAGTGGAAACTCCAAAAAAAGTAGTATCATCAACAAATTGAAGGTGTGAAAGGGGTGGAAAATTACTATCCCACTTCCACCCCTGATTGAGACCCTGCCTGACTTAAGACTTGAGCAATATTCCCAACCCTTCCACCATAATGATAAACAAATAAGGATATAAAGGATCTCCTTGCCTCAATCCCCTTGAGGCCTCAAACAACTCTGTTGGTTCATTATTAACAAGAACAAAGAATGAGGAATAAGAAACACATCTCATCACCCATCTAATCCATTCCTCCTCAAATCCAAAAGCAGCAAGAACTTTCTGAAGAAAGGCCTATTTGAATCAGTTATAGGCTTTGGCCATGTCCAACTTAATGAACATATTTTTCTCCTTAGAAATTTCCATCGAGTGAATAGCTTCTGTAAAAATAACAACCCCATCCAGGATTTGTCGGCCAAAAAAAAACCCCCCTTGCTCCTTAGAGATGATTTTGCTCAACCATTGCCAGAGACGAATTTGAATTCGTCTCAGGGTCAGACAAATTGCAGTAAAGAATTCGTAACAGTCAGAGACGAATTGTAGTCTGCAACAAAAAAATGTACCTGTCAAGCACAAACACAAAAATTTAATCAGTTTTGTGATTTAAAAAAAAAACAAGGAACAGTGTCCCACCGTGATCGCCACTAAAAGCATGAGATTCCAGGCAAAGGAAACACTAATTGCGATGCATTCAAAATAAAATACGCTTAAGTCCTAGAAATGTAAATTGCATGAAATGAAAGAGACGCATTAAAATGAGATACAAGAAAATGGAGAAAACACAGCCCTTTCATTAAACTTTCTTGATCTCTGTTACAAAGACGCCTCCTCCCCTTTCAGGGGCTAGGAGCGTTAAAATAATTTGACTACAATCGAGACTTAAGGTTCCTCTTTTCGCATGCCCACACTTGAAATGGATGGGCCAAGATGATGGCACCGCTGACGTCGATGAGTATTTGACCTCTACTGCTCCTCCTGCGAACAAAGAAACAACGAAGATGTCAGTAGCACCTGCTGCACATAAGAAGTGTTTGTTATCTAAAATCGCCAAAAGATGCATGCAAAAATTTGTCTGAAACAGTGAGTAAAAGACTCTAAATGACCTGAAAACCTGACAGAGGATAGAAAACATCACCAGAAGGCCACTGCCACTGAGACAGTCGGCAAATCTACCTTCAACTGGAATTCGTCCCTGGGCGGGACAAATTCGATCGCAATTCGTCCCGGGTGGGACGAATTCTTCGTGTTGGAAAAGCCGACCTGATGCTGCTCCAATGTCGAATCTCGGGACCTGCAAAATGACTGCAAACAAGGGGGTTATGTAATTGGGGCCATTTTGGGACGACCTGATGGTCGGATTCTCCCAATTTGGCCTCTATCCTTGGGAATTCGATATCGCCACCTGCAAGTTAGTGAAACAACAAAGCGACACAAAGCATGATAAAATCTGATCAGAATGTTATGAAATTGAAGCTATGAATTCACCAAACAGAATAACACAAAATGCAACATGAACAAGTAATCTAGAATGCTTCAGAATAAAACTTAGAAAGTGCGGGGGTGCCCAAGTGGGCCTCCCACCGTTGGTACTTGATTTTGGAGCCAATCCACTAGGGATGGGCCCAAAACTTCTTAGGATTGGGGGGGTCGGCAAATTGGTTGATTCAGGTGTCCATATGTTGGATTTGGGTCAGATTCAAGCTTCCAAAAGCCACCCAACAACCTCCCTTGCAAAAGATATTGGTGGATGTGAGAAGGTGAATCAAAGGGGATGCAAGTGGGTGTTCAACTCGGCAGCACTTCGTTGCTTGAAATCTCCTCCAATATGTATGTTTGGGTGAGAAAAGTCCCACATTTTATAGACCCATGGGGTCTCTTTTGAGAGGGAAGCATAAGCGCCATGTGTTGGTCATAGGTGCCATGTGGCAGTCAAGTCTTCCCATGAGGGAGGGGAGTCCTCCATGACTTGGGCTTTCATAACTACCCTTGTGACAGTCCTCTAACGGCCTATCTCTCCACCCACACACGCGTGCGAGGCAGGAGTCATCAACTGACTGTCCTGGGCTGCCACTTGGCGCCATTCTTCTTTTTTACCCGTTAAACTCAGAATTCGTCCCTACCAGAGATGAATTCAGAATTCGTCTCTGGGTGAGATGGATTCCATTTTGAATTCGTCCCTGGGTGAGACGAATACTGAGCAAAGTGTCTAAATGTACCAAATTGCCTCTTGACCTTACAAAATTGCTATGAAAGTGGTTAGGACCACTGTTTGACCTCTGAGGGCTGCCCCGGGGGCTGTGTTTGTCAAAGCGATCAGTGTTTGCAGTCACATAATCGGATTGGTGCTGTTTCGCTCAAAACAATTTGCTTTTCTTAAAGATCATTATATTTTAGACAAACTTATGATGGCCTGGGAAACATGTCCAATATCATAAGAAAATATTTTTTTTTTAAAAAAATATTTTTTTTCATGCTTGTAAATATCGTATAAATGTATTACAAATTAATATTTTGAGGTTATAATTTTTTAAATTGGTAGATATGGTGATCTAGATTTTAAAAACATAATTGTTTTAGTAATTTAAAATTTTTAAGTATTTTTAAATTGAGATTTTTTAAAGACATAAACATGTTTGAAATAAAAATTATAAGAAAGGTCTGAGGTGTAGACCAATGGTTCCCCCAAACCCCATAAGGGGGGTAGAGGTCCAAGGTTCAAATCTTAGGCCTCGTCAAACTGAATGCTTATCCCTTTCCTGGTGCTTTTAGTGGCATAAAAGGTTTTAAATGATCATGGCATGGTGGTTATAGGGGCGGGTTGCACGAAGATCTATGTGGCAGCTTATAAGGTGAACAACATAGAATATTGTGATGACCATAAAAAGCTGGATAGACTACCTGAATTTGTGGCGACTACCGATTCCACCATGTAAAATCGACAAATAAAATAAAAATAAAAATTATAAGAAAAGTAATAATATTAAATAAATAAAAAAATAAAAAACTTATGACATAATGAAAAACACTAATTGGACATTCAGAGCTCTACTTTAGCATACTTCAACTATCATTACATGCATAACCCTCAATAAGATGGAATGGATATGGAATGCAAGGCTTAGGTTCGGCTTTCTTCTTACTTATCCCACACTATTCAAAAAATTGTAAGTAATTTAAATTTTATGTATCTTGTCACAAAAAGAACACATTAAAATTGCTTTCTACCTATACATGGCTACTGGTGAGGGCCCTCCATCTACCCCCTTCTCCCAAGTGGAATTTTGTAGACATAGTGAGGGAGATACAAGAAGCAAAGGATAAATATTTGGGCAATGATGCCTTAAGATCCATATTCTCTACTGCATCCAAGAAGAAAAATTTTACAAGGGTGGTTAAATGCACCAACAACAATATTAGTGTAAGCAATAAAGATAATCACCCAAGCAATTGAAACAATAAATACAAGCAAGTTCAATGTAAATAAAATTTTGTATTGAATTTGTATGGGAGCCTTGGTATCCTCTGTTTTACAATAGTGAGATACCCCAAGTTATAAGGGTCTATTTATATATGAAATGCTTGCTTTTAGGTACAATAGGTACAAAGGGGGAAAAGCCCCTTTGGCAAACCAAATATATGGTGGGTGTAAATCCTCTTTACTACAATAAGTTGGTTGGATGGACTTGAGTATCCTTGTAGGCTAAACCTTGGTTTAGAAGCATCCAAAATAATCTGTCACCTGCACACATGTCTTGCAAATAAAAAAATTAATAGCATATGAAGGGCCTCATGTTGGAAATTAAAGCAGTATAAAAAGGTAAAAAAATTATTTACAATGGTAAGCTTTGGACCTTACCTTTTTACCTCCTTGGACGATAGCTGACTAGGCATATTGGACGACATGGGTGGTAAGGCATTCGACATCAATTTCCCTTCCTCCTTTCCTCCCTATTTTTTTTATTTCCTAACATCTCCTATATTCCCTAAGGTTGTTAAATCAACCATATTTAACCATTGTAATTTCTATGTTTCGAAAGGTTAATGAATAATATTTCTTATTTCCATTTTGCTCCAAGACTCATGTGCCACATCGGGTATCAGAGTCGAGGTCGAAGAGGGCCCGAAGATCGAGGTGGAGGAACCAGCAATACGAGCACTGAGGCAGGCAAGGTCAAGTGGGGCATGTAGCACGTGATCCGAGATGAGGTCAAAGAAGGCCCCCGAGGTCGAAGAGGGCCCGAAGATCGAGGTGGAGGAACCAGTAATACGAGCACTGAGGCAGGCAAGGTCAAGTGGGGAATGTAGCACGTGATCCGAGGTGAGTTCGAAGAAGGCCCATGAATCATGAATCGAGGTGAGGTATAGAGACCCGCACAATGAGCATGCGAGGAGGAGGAGAAACCTAGGAGAAACCAACCAGAGAGTGCCACGTGATGATAGGAGAGCAAGGCCGACGGAGACCGAATGACACAAAACTAACGCACATTGTATTACGTGGTAGAAGGAAGTGACAAGCAATGTGGTGATAGGCAATAGGCTAAAGGAGGTAAAAAGATGGTCATTGATTACCCAAAGGCAATCAAGTGACTATTCAAGTGTTGAGGGTTTTAAACACCTCAAACGCTCTCGCATGGTCGATGTGGGACTAAAAGTCCTAAAAAAAAATTCTTTCAATGCGGTCATGAGAAGAACAAGGAAGGCAAGCTTCCCTGGCCTTCTTTTCAAGCCACGTAGCTCAACTAGCTCGAGGAGCCAGCCGTAAAGCGCCCACCTTCTTGCAGGTCACGGGTTCAAAACCTAGCGACAAAAAAAGCTTTGAATTTTTTTTATTAAAAATCAGATCCGAAACAACATAAAATTGTATTCATTCCCTTTGGTTCTCATAGGCAGTGGTGGTCGAGTTGGTTAGTGTGATTTGTTGATGCCAAGAGGTTGCGGGTTCGATTCCTGCAGACCATAATTTTTTTTTATATATAAGTTCTTTTAATTTTTTTTTTTTATATTATTAAAACTACTTATATTATATTTAATATATTAAATATAATTTCTTATTTAATTTTTTTTAGGGCAATTATTTTTTAATTTATTAAATAGTAATATAGTTTTTTTAATATTATAAAAGAAAGGAATATATTGTCTAATAGATAATTATTGTAATCAAAGGGTACTTATTTTTTTACTTGATTCAAGGAATCACAAACTGTAGAATTCTTGTGTAATAAGCCTAAGAGGCTTAGATTTTTTTGTAAAAGATACCAAGGATCAAATTGTAAAATTGTAAATAGGCATTTATGATAAGACCAAATGGTTGTTATCATGCCTTATGTGCAATTTTAGCAAGAGAATGTGTAAAGAGGTTTGATGAAAAAAGTAAGAGGTTATGGGCTCAACATTG
Source organism: Wollemia nobilis (assembly GCA_028583015.1). Taxonomy (NCBI): domain Eukaryota; kingdom Viridiplantae; phylum Streptophyta; class Pinopsida; order Araucariales; family Araucariaceae; genus Wollemia; species Wollemia nobilis. Next base: position 18,886,797 of record JAQPPZ010016726.1, read on the forward strand.
TGTTTATCCAACTTCAAAATGTAGTTATTGTAGACACCAAAACAGCACCAATCCGATTACGTGACTGCAAACACTGATCGCTTTGACAAACACAGCCCCCAGGGCAGCCCTCAGAGGTCAAACAGTGGTCCTAACCACTTTCATAGCAATTTTGTAAGGTCAAAAGGGCAATTTGGCACATTTAGGCACTTTGCTCAGAATCTGTCTCACCCAGAGACGGATTCAAATCTGTCTCACCCAGAGACGAATTCAAAATTAGAATCTGTCTCACCCGAGACGGATTCTGAATTCGTAACTGGTAGGGACGAATTCTGAGTTTAACGGGCAAAAGGAAGAATGGTGCCAAGTGGCAGCCAGGGACAGTCAGTTAATGACTCCTACCTCGCACGCGTGTGTGGGTGGACATATGGGCCGTTAGAGGACCGCTCACAAGGGGCAATTATGAAAGCCCAAGTCATGGAGGACTCCCCTCCCTCATGGGAAGACAAGAGCGCCACATGGCACCTATGACCAACACGTGGCGCCTATGCTTCCCTCTCAAAAAAGACCCCATGGGTCTATAAAAGGTGGGACTTTTCTCACCCAAAATATACAGGTTGAAGGAGATTTCAAGCAACGAAGTGCTTGCCGAGTTGAAGACCCACTTGCATCCCTTTTGGTTCACCTTCTCGCATCCACCAATCTCTTTTGCAAGGGAGGTTGTTGGGTGGCTTTTGGAAGCTTGAACCTGACCCAAATCCAACACATGGACACCTGAACCAACCAATTCGCCGACCCCCCAATCCTAAGAGGTTTTGGGCCCATCCCTAGTGGATTGGCGTCGGAATCAAGTGCCAACGGTGGGAGGCCCACTTGGGCACCCCCGCACTTTCTAAGTTTTAGAGCATTCTAGATTACTTTTTCAGGTTGCATTTTGTGTTATCATGTTTGGTTAACTCATAGCTGCAAGTTCATAACTTTTGATCAGATTCTAGTATGTTTTGTGTCGCTTTGTTGTTTCACTAACTTGCAGGTGGCGAGATCAAATTCCCGAGGGTAGAGGCCAAATTGGGAGAATCCGACCATCTGGGTCGTCCCAAAATGGCCCCAATTACATAACCCCCTTGTTTGCAGGCATTTTGCAGGTCTCGAGAATCGACATTGGAGCAGCAGCGGGTCGGCTTCTTCAACACAGAAGAATTCGTCCCACCCAGGGACGAATTGCAGTCAGAATTCGTCCTGCCCAGGGACGAATTCCAGTTGAAGGTAGATTGGCCAGTTGTCTCAGTGGCAATGGCCTTCTGGTAACTTTTTCTATCTTCTGTCAAGATTTCAAGCCATTTGGACTCACTGTATTTATTGTTTCAGGCAAATGTTTACATGCATATTTCGTTAATTTTAGAGAACGAACACTTTCCATTTGCGGCAGGTGCTACTGACATCTTGGTTGTTTCTTTGTTCGTAGGAGAAGCAGCAGAGGTGAAGAACTCATCGACATCAGCGGCGGCATCATCTTGGCCCGTCCATTTCAATCGTGGGCACGCGGAAAGAGGAACATTAAGTGATTGTAATCAAATTCTTTTAGCGCTCCTAGCCCCTGAAAAGGGAGGAGGCGTCATTGTAACAGAGATCAAGAAATTTTAATGAAAGGGCTGTGTTTTCTCCATTTGCTTGTATCTCATTTTAATGCGTCTCTTTCGTTTCATGCATTTTACATTTCTAGGACTTAAGCGCATTTGATTTTGGTTGCATCGCAATTAGTGTTTCCTTTGCCCGAAATCTCGTGCTTTCAGTGGCGATCACGGTGGGACCTGTCCCATATTTTTAAAATCATAGAAAACTGATCAAAGTTTTGTGTTTGTGCTTGACAGGTACATTTTTTTGTTGCAGACTGCTATTCGTCTCTGACTGTTACGAATTCTTAACTGCAATTCGTCTGACCCTGAGACGAATTCAAATTCGTCTCTGGGAGGGACGAATTCTGTTCTGCAATTCGTCTCCCAGAGGGACGAATTCCTACCTGTAGATTTTCAGAGCAGAAATTCAGAAGCAACTGGAGCAGGCAGAGAAGAGGTAGGGATTTTTATAATCTCTGTTAAAATTTTTGTTTTTGTTTCTGTTTCTTTGACTGTTTTCATTTTATCCTGCATTACTTAGGGAAAGTCATTTATGCTTGTTTCATTTTCGTTAAATAAAATGAATCCCACACACATCACGAAACAATTTTAAACCAAGGAGCTGGTCGTAAGACCCCAACCCTTGAGCAAGACCAACGGTGGGTTCATCACCACCTTGGCTTAGCTTTGCATCCATTTCCCGATTGTCAACTGTTGTTAGGCGTAAATCCTGATGAAAGCAGACCGAGTGTCGCTGGGGTGATTCCCATGCGCGCGAGGATAAGTTTTCTATGGTAGGTGCCATTAACAGGACAATCCCCCTTTCGTACCGCCTACGTACCATGTACCTTCTGCTCTCACGTACCTATAGTCTCCCTCTCGTAAGGGCGGGTATATAGAGAGGTTGGTATATCGGCCTGGTTGGTATATTGAAGGGGCGACCATTTTGGGAGTTATATGAGCCGTCATAATGCATTTAAACGATCTTCAAAACCTACAAAAACAAAACAAAACATCAAAATGCACTAAACCAGTTTAGGACACACTATTAATCCTTAAAAGAGATAATCACGATTTGTGTATGCGTGTGTTTATTTCTGCTTAGTGTAGACAAAAACAAAAATCATCATAAAAGAGATAAAAATCTGTTTAGATAGCATAGAAGCACCGCAATGGTGTACACCCACAGCCAAGCCCAATCAAGGGCAGAAGCTCCGAAAGGTACACAAGAAGCAGGCACAAGTCGCCTTCGCTTCAGTCTTGAGGATTTGGTCATACCGCCTTATCGGTCCAACCTACAAAAGAATCCAATTCAGAATCCTCGGTGGGGTATGCCCATTCAAAGCAGCCCCTTTCGAGAAGACGCCCTACATGTAGACCTTGATATAAATAGAGAATCGCCTTCTGAGGTTAGACATGAGTGGCCACGGCGCGATGAAGCGCTAGATAGGTACACCATCCATTTAGAGGGACAACGTGGATATGGTATCCCTTCTTTACCTCCCATCAGAACAGAGAGACAAAATCTAGAGCGTAGGGCTCCTTACATAGGGCGACCTAACTCCGCCCACCCCCTTCACACCTATGAGAGGGAGCGCGAGGAAGATCATCGCATTCCTCAAGGACAACAACATGCAACGCGGGAACCTTGCGCTTCCGCACCAGCTGGACATCATGATCACCCCTTGAGGCCAGAACCTCGAGTACATGCCGCCTACCTCGACAGAGGGAAGCGACCCCTTGAAGTTTTAGATCATCAAAATCAAGGTAAACACATAGGAGGAACATTCGAACCTCCTGAGCAAAATAGGGTAGACCAAATTGACCCGATAGTCGCCCAACATGCCGCCCATCAAGCCCAAATCATGCGGCTTAAACAAAGTCATCAGGAGATAGAGTATCGACACCGCTTGGATAGAGAGCGCATGCAACGCGAAGCGGATGAGCTACGCTATAAACTACCTGAGAGGGAGCTAACCCCTCGCATCCAAAGGGCTGAACAGTATGAGAGGCATAATCCGTTGGTACAGGACAGGTCTCCACGACCTCGCCAAGCTTTGCCTCCAAGACCTTATAGACCCGAGAGGGAGGCCACTCCCCGAAACAACGATGGGTACCTTCAGCAAGGACTCAATCAGGGTTATAGGTCTCGCCCAGAGACTCCTCAAGAATTTTACGAGGAGTACGAACCAGAAGTAGAATATGTTGAAACTCCCCATCAAGGCAGGAGGGCTGCCATTCGGCCACCCCTCCATAGGCCTCCAGTTTATCATAACTTACAACGAGAGAGAACAAGAGAGGAAGAAATAAAATCTTTCGATGCATACCAAGCGCTATTGGAGCGTTTGGAGTCTGTGGAAACAAAAGCTGTTGGGCATCAAAAACCCACATTACGTCAACTCCGTAGTAATCCGGTGCATCCCTCAGTGCCTACACCTCTTTACCCCGAGCACTTCAAGTTGCCTCAATTGGCAATTTTTAAAGGTGAAGAGGACGCACAAGAACACGTTACAAGATTTTTAAGCCAATGCTTCGGCATCCAAGATAATGACGCATTGTTGCTTAGAACATTCATAACCACATTCGTAGGCCCTGCCTCGGATTGGTTCACACAACTACCCAAACACAGCATAAGCAACTTAGATCAATTAGTAGATGCGTTTCTTGAACGCTTTGCCTTCAACACAAGGAAGAAGGCATCACTGAGTGATCTGGCGAGCCTCAAACAATTTGAGGAGGAAACAATGGCAGCATATGGGAATCGATGGAGAGCTTTGCTTTCTAAGTTACCCTACCGTCCCCCTATGTCTGATCTCACGTAGATGTTCGCAAAAAGTTGCTTAAAATCAATCTCTGGTCTATTGTTGCTGCGGCAATACGATAGCTTAGAAGAAGCTTTGGCGCAAGCCAGAGTCATAGAAGAGATTAAAATAGGTGAAGGCGCAATCGCTAAGCCTAAAAAGAAAGAGTGGAATAAAACCACTAAAACCGGGACAACGCAACCACAACACGCTGCAGTCAACCAAGTTGCGATAAATGTTCCCGCGCCTGTGCAAGAAACGCAGCCCCAAAAGGCTAATTACCAGGCAGTGCCTCCTGCTTATGAAAGAGATAATAGAAGACAGGAGCAGAATTACCCGCGTCGCCCTAGACGACATTTCACCCCATATGCGGAGTCTAGGGATTCCTTATTTGACCGCTTGTCAGCGGAAAATTTAGTCACTCTGCCAGAAATTCAAACTATAGACCCTAACATTCCCAAGCCTAGGGGGTACGAGAGAAGAATTGTATTGTAGATTCCATAGGCGCAGAGGACATGACTTGAATGGGTGCTGGAAATTCAAAGAACTAGTCCAGGATTTGATCGACAACGGAACATTGGTCGTGGACAACCCCATCGCACCAAACAACCAACAAATGGGGGTATTCAAGGACCCCTTGCCTGCCCACGAGGCACAGACAAAACCACTCCAGATTAACGAGGTGCGACAGGATCTTCCCACGCAGGGATTTGTGGGAATGATTAGCATAGTAACAAGGAACAGAAGGTACCCAGCAGTTGCCCCCGAGGTAGCTACGAGGGAAGTTTCGACAACATCGCAGCCTCAACAACGCCCAACGCAGTTGCCTCCGCCTAGACCCGAGGTCACAATACGAACCAAACTCACGCAGAGTTTGCAGACCACATCGGCTAGGCTGTCCATTTACGAGCTTATTCAACGAGTCAGCACCCCATAGGGAAGCTCTTATGGACATTTTAAAAGCCATTGAATTACAGCCCCACGAAGCAAATTCTTTCAACAACTTCGTAGGACATGTGAAACGATGTACGGAGCCGGTCATCACATTCGGAGAAGATGAGGTCAAAACAATATCGAATGACATGGCCGATCCACCCCTGCACGTTATCGTGCAGGTCAACAGGATTCCGTACAAGAGAGTGCTTGATAGATAACGGCTCGTCCAGTAACATCATTACCACTACGGGCCTTAAAACATTTGAAGCTGCCGACCTCTCACATCACAGCCTCCACGTACACACTGCGAGCTTTCAACGATGCAATATGCTCGACGGTCGGCACGGTTGTTTTGCCTATCCGGGTAGGACAAAAATCAATACCTACACTGTGCCATGTGTTGGAAGGCGAAATGGCTTATAATATACTGCTAGGGCGGCCTTGGATCAGGGACATGAAGTGTGTCCCTTCGATCGCCCACCAATGCTTAAAGTATGCTTATGAAGGAGAAATACATGTAGTCCCAATGGACTTAGAGCCCTTCAAGTATTGCAATGCGGTACAATTCATGCCTCAATCGACCCTCCCTTCAACGCATTTGGATTTCCAATTAAATCCATCTAAACAGGGTCCGATACCGCAGGCACCACTGGTGACCAACAAGGCAAAATCCCAACCAGGTGAGACTTCATCACCTGCTCCTTCATCATCAACGCCACCTATCATGGCCCAACAGAAGGACAAGGGAAAACAGATCATGGAAGAGGTTAAACCCTTAGAAGAAAGGTTGCCCACAATCTCAACGGTATCAACGGAGGAAACACCCAACACAACAGAAACTAAGACTCCTGAAACACCAAACATGGAATGGAGTCAAGAAGGACTACCATTTCCTCCCACCCAATCATCAACAATCACTGTTGAAATGGCCAGTACGGGCCTGGGGGAGTACTTAGTGCAAAATGTTGTGGCAACCCCCACATTGGAGTCAGTACAAGACATGGGAAGACCTCGCCTTCCCATAGGGACAATTGTTCCTCTAGGCTACCCTCCAAACCGGACAAATTTTGTGTATGGGGGCCTTGATCATGGTCTTGAAACATGCCAACAAAAGGAAGCAGACGAAGAGCCTTTTGTTGAAAACATCAACTATCTGTCAAACCCAGATTTTGCCCTAAAATATCTCGGCCAATGCAATTGGCATGGATACGGGCTAGGCAGATATGAGCAAGGGATGCGGATCCTTTGCCAACCAAGATATCAGATGCCATATGACAAGTCAGGGGTAGGGTTCAACCATCCCCTACCATTAGACATCTTGGTTGAAAATATGCAAGGCCTAGAAATAGGCAACAAGGGGGATTGGCATTAGACCCTTATGCCAATCCAAATACAGAATACACATTGGGAGACTACCTCCCATGGTCAACAAACACCCCTGGAAATAGCAGTAATCCCTCTCCTTTGCTAGAGAGAGGCGAAAGTTCGGACAGTGGTCCTCAAAGAGAAAACCAACGCCTGTCGGACATCTTTCTGAAGTTGTTCCCCTTAGAGATTCCAGACGAAACAACACAGCATCAAGAGAATCAGGTCCCTCCACCAAGAGTGGAACAACCACAATGGGACCAGATTAACTTACTGGAACAAGGAGGATCCTCAACGTCGCAATCAACAGTTGCTGGAGAGGATGAACAATTTTGGATCTATGAAAGCGATTCAGAAGATGAGACTGAGATGGACTATCTCAGACATGCGCGAAGACATCACCGCGCTTTAACTCATGAAGATCTAATGGGACAGATGGGCATACTGCTGGGGCATGAATGGCAAGTAGACCCAGCAAGGTGGGACCAAGTGTTAGACCCATGGCTCCAAATTCAAGATGAGCATCGTCCACCTCGAGATCCCATCATGACAGCAGTGTCGAGGGAAGACCCCGCCCTCCTTTTTGCAAAATTTGCACCTAGGGAAGATCCATTCGTGCCCGTTCCCGTAGAGCCAGATCCAGAGTATAGGGAGCATCTAGAAGAATCAAGTAATCACACCCGCGGTTCTGGAGACCAAATTCATTCCATCCACATGATCTCCATTGATTTGATCGCACCCATCCGCAATCCGGCCGATCCATCACGGTCATTGCATCTAGACATAGATGCCATCGACTGGGATCGCGTCAATTCACCATTATCACCATCAGAGTACTGGCCTTTCGGTGAAATACTTCATTTTACCCCAAGGACAACTCAGGATGTCTTTCAAGCTGAAGAGGGACCCGAGGTTCCAAACGTAGATCTAAACTCAGCTAATGATATCCATTTGATCCCAACTCCACATCAGTTGGAGGACGGATCCCACATGTCAGTCGAGGAGACGACTGACGTAGATATCGGCACAGATACAAAGAATCCACAAATTATCAAGTTGGGGGTAAGCTTATCCCCTGAAGAGCAAGCCGATTACATTGCCCTTCTCAAAGAGAAGAAGGAAGTTTTTGCATGGTCGTACAAGGATATGCCAGGACTAGACCCATGACTAGTCACGCATAATTTAACGCTTGATCCGACAATCAAGCCTGTAAAGCAAAAACTACGCAAGATGCACCCAACGAGTGGCCTTGATGGTCAAAGATGAATTACAAAAGTCTGTTGGATGCACAATTTGTCATCTGCGTGGATTATCCGCCATGGTTGTCCAACATGGTTCCCGTCAAGAAGCCCGACGGGAGGATTCGCATATGCACCGATTTTCGAGACCTAAACAAAGCGAGTCCTAAGGATGATTTTCCCTTGCCGAGCATCGATGTTCTGGTAGACGCTATAACGAGGTCACGAAATGCTCTCCCTAATGGATGGTTTCTCAGGATACAATCAAATTCGTATCAATCCTGAGGACCAACTAAAAACGGCATTCACAACGCCTTGGGGGACATTTTGTTATAAGGTCATGCCTTTTGGCCTTAAAAACGTTGGCGCTACATACCAACGTGCCATGACATATATCTTCCACGATTACATGCACAAAACTTTGGAAGATTACATGGATGATTTGTTAGCCAAGTCTCTTTTGCGCTCAGATCATCTCGATGACTTAAGCAAGATTCTCGATCGCCTCATAGAGCATAAGGTCAGACTGAATCCCAAGAAGTGCGTTTTTGGCGTCACATCCGGAAAACTCTTGGGTTTTATAGTCTCAAAGCGAGGCATCGAAGTGGACCCAAACAAAGTCAAGGCAATCCTTGAAATGGCTCCCCCAACCACTATCAAGCAGCTCAGAAGTCTGCAAGGAAAGGTCGCGTCGATTAAACGCTTCATAGCGCAATTATCTGACAAATGCCGACCCATGAACAAATTATTGCACAAGGGGGTCACATTTCATTGGGATGACGAGTGCCGATCGAGCCTTTGACGAAATCAAACAATACTTGGCTTCGCCGCCGGTGTTGGCACCACCTAGACCAGGAGTGCCGTTCTACTTATACATCTCAGCTACCGAGGTGGCATCGGGAGCCATGCTAGCCCAAAAGAATGAACTTCACAAAGAACGAGGCTACTTACTATCTTAGCCGCACCCCGGTCGGTTACGAACTTAACTATGCATACGTTGAGAAACTCCGCTTGGCGGTGGTGTTTGCTACCAAAAAGCTACGCCACTACATGCTGAGCAACACTACGTATGTTGTGTCTAAGGAGAATCCATTGCGATACATGATGAGTCGTACTTATCATAGTAGTCGCACGGCGAAATGGATCATGTTGTTGACGGAATTTGACATTGAGTTCATCGGACAAAAATCTATCAAAGGACAAGTCATAGCCGATCAACTAGCAGAGGCTCCTCTTGAAGACGATCAGCCTTTGGTAATAGAACTACCCGATGAGGGGGTCTTCCATGTCTCAGAATCGCCAGATTCTGATGAGCCTGAGTCACAGGCCGACATAACCCTGTTCTTCGATGGTTCTAAGTGTGAGCAAGGTGGTGGCGCAGGAATTGTATTCTTCACACCGCAGGGCGCTCCAATGCCCCTGTCATTTAAATTAAACTTCCAGTGCACCAACAATAATGCAGAATATGAAGCCTTGCTCCTAGGTCTTCAAACAGCAATCGCCATGAACATCAAAAGATTGAATATCTTTGGTGATTCGCTGTTAATCGTCAATCAAGTCAAAGGGGTATATCAATGCAAATGCCCAATCCTGAAGGCCTATAAAGCCCTCGTGGACAAATTCCTGGCAAAACTTGAATGGTATGACATCGAGGCACTCCCTCGATCATCGAATCATTTTGCGGACACAATGGCCTCCCTGGGGTCACTAATTCCGCAAGACCTTTCGGGTGATATGACAACCATCCAAGTCAAAACCTTATCGCAATCCACGATGGAGCGTGCAAGCCCAGACTTGACGCCAGGAATCCACATGATCCAGATCGAACCATCCTCGGATAAGTTCTTTCGAATCCGAGATCGTCTGAAACGTGCCAACTGGGGGTCCTTGTTTTCCCCTACTCCCATTAATAGCAACACAATGCTATTTTTACAAGTTTTATCCCAATCAGCATTTGTTAGGGAAGAACTTCAAAAGGGATTGGCGGTTCATACTGTCGAGGTTTCTGATCAACAGGACTGGTATTTACCCATAAGAGATTACCTCAAATTAGGTAATCTTCCCTTTGGATTGACGCACGCCGCAAAACGAACATTCAAGCAGAAAGCGGCTAAGTATGTCTTGATAGGAGACATTTTGTATCGTCGAAGCTATGACGGAATTCTTCTTCGCTGTTTGGACCAGCAAGAGTCTACTTGGGCAATCGCCCAAGCGCACGACGGTACATGTGGCGGCCACTTCAGTGGTATGGCCATTGCAAAGCGCATTCTCCGCATAGGCTATTATTGGCCATCTTTAGAGCGAGATTGTTGCGAGTATGTCAAGAAGTGCGTGAAGTGTCAACATCATGCCAATTTGATGCACGTACCTTCCCAGGCCCTACAGACAGTCCAGTCTGCTTGGCCATTTTCGTAGTGGGGCCTCGATCTAATCGGAAAGATCTCCCCTGCATCGTCAGGCCGTCACACGTTTATCATAACGGCCACAGAATATTTTACCAAATGGGTGGAAGCAATTCCGTTAACCTCAACGAAAGGACCCCGCATTGTGGAGTTCATCTTGCATAACATCATATGTCATTTTGGTATTCCATCCAAAATAATCTCAGATAATGGGCCATCATTCAAGAACAAAGACGTGCGTGCTTTGACCACAAAGTACAAAATTCAGCACAACTTTTCAACGCCCTATTATCCGCAAGCAAACGGGCAAGCAGAGGCATCAAACAAAACACTAGTCGCCATCCTTAAAAAGACAATCACGAGACAGATCATAAGGATTGGCACATACAAATCCCACTTGCCCTTTGGGCTTATCGCACTAGCATTCGGACGCCCACCGGGGCAACTCCATTTTCGCTCGTGTATGGCTCGAGAGCGATAATGCCTCTCGAGTTGGAAATTCCTTCCCTCCGCATATCAATGCAGGAGTTCATCGATGATAACACTACGTGGCAGGCCCGGTTAGACCAACTTACGTTGCTTGACGAACGACGCGTTAATGCTCTCGAGCATTTACGTATCTATCAAGAGCGACTTAAAAGGGCTTACAACATGAAAGTTCACCTAAGGGACTTTCGGGTTGGTGATTTGGTTTTGAAGGAAAACCAACAGAACTCAAATTTGCCGTCCCACATGAGGGACAAATTCATGGCAAATTGGTTAGGTCCATATGTCATTGATAGCATAATAGGACCCGGGACATACCGGCTAGCTTCTCTTGATGGTATCAAGGAAACAGAACCCTTGAATATCAGTCATTTGCGACCATTCCACATCTAAGAAAGCCATATCCTCAAAAAGCTCCAAGGATTATCGCAATCACTTGGTCAATCCAAAAGCTCCAAGGATTATCACAATCACTTGGTCAAAACAAAAAGCTCCAAGGATTATCGCAATCACTTGGTCAAAACAAAAAGCTCCAAGGATTATCGCAATCACTTGGTCACCACAAAAAGCTCCAAGGATTATCGCAATCACTTGGTCACCAAAAGCTCCAAGGATTATCGCAATCACTTGGTCACCAAAAAGCTCCAAGGATTATCGCAATCACTTGGTCAACAAAAAGCTCCAAGGATTATCGCAATCACTTGGTCAATCCAAAAAGCTCCAAGGATTATCGCAATCACTTGGTCAAAACAAAAAGCTCCAAGGATTATCGCAATCACTTGGTCAATCCAAAAAGCTCCAAGGATTATCGCAATCACTTGGTCACCACAAAAAGCTCCAAGGATTATCGCAATCACTTGGTCACACCAAAAAGCTCCAAGGATTATCGCAATCACTTGGTCAAACCTAAAAAGCTCCAACGATTATCGCAATCGCTTGGTCAAATTCATCAATAGAGAGTTCCTCTAGCACCGCATATTCACATTCACAAAATCAATCCATCAAAAATACAAAAATATGTAGCTGCATTAAGCATTGCATCCATACATTGCATATTTGTGGTTGTATAGGTCAAAGGCACCATAGGCTGCAATTGCTCTGCTAGTCCATCTTGTTCCGCATAGTTCCATTTTACAAAAACAACAAAAACACCATGCATAACTTTTACCACACTACAGTCAGTGGTCTGTAAATGTACCAAGAGTTTCGTGATTCAGTCATCATTTTCCTCTTTAACCATGTAATGTATCAAATCGAACAGATTTTACGAAGGTAGAGTCATACTTGAAATACACCTTGTTACGTAACATCCCAACACAAATTAAAACATTAAAAATTCCCAAGTTGTGTGAACGAAAGATGAAACCTGCAAAGTAATCTAGGTCACCACAAGCGAAACGGTTATCTTGATCATCCCCCTGTGCGAATGACCCCTAGAATGCTGAGAGTTGGCAAAAGGACAAGCATCCTCCCTACCCAATTCCCTAAGAATCCCTAAAGTTCTCAATAGTTGCAAAACACCAAAAATTTGCAAAATGTCAAAACTCAAATATTTGACATCTTACAGTGCACAAATCAAAAGGCACAAACAATAGTGATTTTCATCACTCCATATCCCCAATCCCTTGCTCGAAAGAAAAACAAATCAAAATAAACAGTGATCTCATCACTACAAAAGAGCAAGTATCCCAATACAATTGAAGAAAAGAAGGGAGTTGACCTTGAATCCCTGGAACTCTCAGAATTCTATAGGTCATAAGGCAAGCTTCAAGTACCAATTTGGTTGATAGCCTATCGGTAATAGAAGTAAACCTCCCGCATGACGATATATCTGTCACATTAACTTGCGTACAGATCAATGTTTGCATGTGGATGAGCTAGCTTATGGCATCCTGGATTACACCGCAGATTAATCTTAGTACATACAACAAAGGAATTCATGGAGCTAATTAGGTGATCCTCAGTACAGGTTCGGTTGAAAGCCCATATGGCACTGGCGGTATCCTAACAAATACCACTAAATGAACTCAATTGCACACACAGGGATGTAAAATAACTCGGTCAAAAACAAGTCCGATTCATACCTTGACCAAAAGTCTTGTAAGATAAAGTACAGTCATGGATAATGAGTTAAAACTGTCTGAATCTCAGAAAACATTACATACATTCCTAAACCATCTGCGCTACCTATCATCCTTATAATACCATCAAAAAATACAAAAAATAGAAAACCACATATATCCATACAAGAGTCATACACCATAACAATAAAAAGCATCTTAAACAGCCTATGGTGCCATAACCAATCATCACAAAATTCAATTCATTCACTTTGCATATCACATAAAAAAATCAAAAACACTTGCACTCATCATAACATCTGAATCCATCAAAATAGATAAACATACATACATCCATAGTCATTAGCCATCACGCATAACAAAAATCAAACATCACATGTACAAAACCAAATAAAACCGGTATATATATATATCGCCAAAAATATGCCAGCAGGCTACAAAAATGGTCCTCAGACCCCGCAATCATACCCAAAAACCCAACCTAAGGCGTCCACCAACATGATCACGCAGGATCGGTGCGACGGGAACTACCCCCCGTGGTGTGGGTCCTATGGGACCCTGCAGGGCGGCTACTGCCAACCCCCGCATCATGCCTACTACCACCTCCCTCATCTAACCGCCTACGACGAGATGATGCTGACTGCTCAGTCAGACTATCCCTCGTCCGCCGTGAAGATCCACTGACCGAAGGCTCAGGTAGCCGCCCACCAAGGCGGATGACCTCCCTCTCCAAGTCTATCCGGTGCAGACACCACTCTGCCTCTCGCCGATGATAGTAAGACAATGCATCATCGCGCTGTGCCAAAACTCTATCTCGCTTTGCTAGCTGGGCCCGTAGGAAATCCCTCTCCCCATCCCCCAGCTCCCGCCTCGCATCCCCCAACTCCAGATCCCGTATCCACAGTAGCTCTGTCAGTCACGCAATTTCAGTGCGTATCTCAGACTCCATCTCCTCTGTATCTGTCGGACGCACAGGACTCGCCGGAGCAGCACCCTGCTCGGGTTCCCACTGCTCCTCCACGTCCTGCATGTCCGGCTGATCCGGAACGCCCAAGTCTACAGCCTCATCACCCACATCAACCATGTCCGCGTCATCCAATGGAGCCCCCCAATCACCCCCTGCTGCCTCAGCATCCTCCACTACCGCCTCCGTGCCTCCCAGTGGCCCCTCTCCTCTCCATCACCGTAAAACCCACCACGAGTCATACTCGGTGGTAGTCCCGACGTCATCCACGTCCGGGACACCAATCACTACATCGGACTCCTCGCCCAATGGCGCAGTGACCGGTGGCTCTAACCCCCTCTCATCTCCACGCCTCCGATAGACCACGGGCTCACTAGGCAACCCCTGGCGAACCCCAAACTGTCGTGTAACCCGACCGTACGAAAAGAACTCATGCTCCGTCCCGTGCCGCCCAGTCAACCACCGCTCCCTGCGTACCCGTCGGAGCCACTCTCCAGCCTCAGGCCAGGCTGGACAGTCCCGATAGGGATGCCAAAACACCTCCCCTGAGTGAGCCGAGAAAAGGCATCGGTGTAGTGCTCAACGGCACTGCCCATCGCCGACTCTGCCCCTGCTCCGTAGACCGCCGCCACAAAACTGCATAACCAATCTCCTCATCCTCCATCACCGCCCGAGTCATCCACGGTAACCCGGTAGGCCTCTCAACAGCTATGTGCTGCCAACCCCCACTGCAACAAAAAATTGCAATTGACACCCTTCTGCTGTCGACAGCGGACCCCATACAGCTCCCCGTAGAGCTGTGCCAACAAAGTCTGTCCCCATCTCAGAATCAACGGTGCCTCTATCGGGCACTCTGCCAACTGCCACACCAAATCCAGCAGGTTCCACGGGAACCTCGCGCCTGACGAATCAGGGAGAAGAATGTTAGAAATGAGGCCCATCAAGAATGCGTGCCTCACTCCTAACACCCCCCTCTCCTGCCACCAGCTAACCAAAATCCCGCCAGCCTGGCAATCCACCTCGGCTGTCTCCACTGGGTTTGCTACACCCAGCTGCCCCCCATGCCCAAAACATCTCGTAAGTATAGCAGTCCGCTGATCAAACGACGATGTCCTAATAGGCAGACCATCTATCGGAATCCGAAGCAGCCGATAGACGTCCTCAAGAGTCACAGTCATCTCCCCTATCGGGAGATGGAAAGTATTGGTCCACGGATCCCAAAGCTTGATCAGGGCCGTCAGATAGGCCTGATCCGGGACCACAGGCTCCAGTCGAGCCACCTGCTTGAGCCCAAGGGCATCAAGCCATTCCCAGTCATCATCGGTCAATGCCAACCGCGCCTCAGTAAAAGCAGCGGGTACACGGTACCGGCTCCTAACAACCTGCAAAGCAAAAAAACAACACAAACACAAAAAAAAAAAAATAACAAATCAAATTTTCAGTTCTAGGGTTTCTAACCTTAACTGTTAAACAAAAACATCACAAAAAATCTTAAAGTTTTGAAAAGCGTCAACACAAAAACAATCATCAAATAAAAGCAAAAATAAACTCTAGGGACACTTACAGGTTTCGCTTCGGCTCCGCCGCTCGAACCAGTTTGTGCACTCATGATGGCAGAGAGAATTCCAACAGCGCTTCGCTTCGCAGAATTACCTCCTCCTCCCAGAGCTCCAAAATCGCAAGAAAAAAATGACACAAATGAGCCCAAAATCAAGTTTTGGCCATTAAATAGGCCTTTTGCACTTGAATTCATCCTTGACTGGGACGAGCGCTCTGATTAGCGCTCGTCCCACCCAGGGACGAATTCTCCAGCTAGAATTCGTCCCACCCAGGGACGAATTCAGGCCAGCACTTCAAAAAAATCGAAAAATGACTAAAAATGCACTAAAAACAGACAATAAAATTGCCCGACAGGAGTGCTACTGCACCTGACAACAAGGGCATACAAAATCGACATTGGAGTCACAAATTGTCACTATCATACTCCCTAAGAAGGCTACCATAGCCGGACCGCTCCACGGAAGACGGATTTTCGACAATTGCATCTCCAAACGCGTCACAAAAAAAACAACAAAAACAGTACAAAATTCAACAAAAACAAACAACAATAAACATTTCCGGACACAAGTGCTCTTGCACTTAACCTCTGGGCAAATAAAATCGATGTCGGGGTTCAAATTATCGCTCTCCTACTTCCCCAAGAAGGCTATAATAGCCGGACCGCTCCACGGGAAGTTAGATTTTCGATGATTTCACCTCATTACGGCATCACCAAAAGGGTTAACACCCACCAAAAATAGGTCCAAATGTTGGAAAAATTGCATATGCTTAACGGTAAACCCTCTAAACGCACCCTTGCACAAGTCATCTTGGGTCAAGCGACTCGTCGCTTTGCTCACGAAGGTCATTCCCTCATCGATTCGTCGCTTGAGGGGGTAGTCACACTTAGTCACCAATCAACAATCACACACCCAATTAAGGAAAATGGCATGCATTCAAAGAATCATTGACAAAGACAATCACGCTCCTGCTTGGGGCAGTAAACAAGCAACAATCAAATCAATCAAACACTTGGCATTTCGTGAATCATGAACACAAGGTTCCCCCTGAGGATAAAACGCCCTTCGCCTATTCATGACTGATCAATGTCTAAGTTCAAGTCACACCTCACCAAAATAGGTTAATACTTGAAATCAAATTCCTTAGCTCGTCAGAAGCAAGGATTCAAGAATGCATGCCCTTTCCATGCTTGAGGCATCAAAAGTTGGTTAGGTTACCAAGGAACCCTAATCATTAGTGCTTTGGTTATCTATTTTTGCTCAGCACTGCGTCACCCGCAGCGCTTCCCAAAAAGGGGCATCTGTAGACACCAAAACAGCACCAATCCGATTACGTGACTGCAAACACTGATCGCTTTGACAAACACAGCCCCCAGGGCAGCCCTCAGAGGTCAAACAGTGGTCCTAACCACTTTCATAGCAATTTTGTAAGGTCAAAAGGGCAATTTGGCACATTTAAGCACTTTGCTCAGAATCTGTCTCACCCAGAGACGGATTCAAATCTGTCTCACCCAGAGACGAATTCAAAATTAGAATCTGTCTCACCCAGAGACGGATTCTGAATTCGTAACTGGTAGGGACGAATTCTGAGTTTAACGGGCAAAAGGAAGAATGGTGCCAAGTGGCAGCCAGGGACAGTCAGTTAATGACTCCTACCTCGCACGCGTGTGTGGGTGAACATATGGGCCGTTAGAGGACTGTCACAAGGGCAGTTATGAAAGCCCAAGTCATGGAGGACTCCCCTCCCTCATGGGAAGACTAGACTGCCACATGGCACCTATGACCAACACGTGGCGCCTATGCTTCCCTCTCAAAAAAGACCCCATGGGTCTATAAAAGGTGGGACTTTTCTCACCCAAAATATACAGGTTGAAGGAGATTTCAAGCAACGAAGTGTTGCCGAGTTGAAGACCCACTTGCATCCCTTTTGGTTCACCTTCTCGCATCCACCAATCTCTTTTGCAAGGGAGGTTGTTGGGTGGCTTTTGGAAGCTTGAACCTGACCCAAATCCAACACATGGACACCAATTCGCCGACCCCCCAATCCTAAGAGGTTTTGGGCCCATCCCTAGTGGATTGGCGCCGGAATCAAGTGCCAACGGTGGGAGGCCCACTTGGGCACCCCCGCACTTTCTAAGTTTTAGAGCATTCTAGATTACTTTTTCAGGTTGCATTTTGTGTTATCATGTTTGGTTAACTCATAGCTGCAAGTTCATAACTTTTGATCGGATTCTAGTATGTTTTGTGTCGCTTTGTTGTTTCACTAACTTGCAGGTGGCGAGATCAAATTCCCGAGGGTAGAGGCCAAATTGGGAGAATCCGACCATCTGGGTCGTCCCAAAATGGCCCCAATTACATAACCCCCTTGTTTGCGGGCGTTTTGCAGGTCTCGGGAATCGACATTGGAGCAGCAGCAGGTCGGCTTCTTCAACACAGAAGAATTCGTCCCACCCAGGGACGAATTGCAGTCAGAATTCGTCCTGCCCAGGGACGAATTCCAGTTGAAGGCAGATTGGCCAGCTGTCTCAGTGGCAATGGCCTTCTGGTAACTTTTTCTGTCTTCTGTCAAGATTTCAAGCCATTTGGACTCACTGTATTTACTGTTTCAGGCAAATGTTTACATGCATATTTCGTTAATTTTAGAGAACGAACACTTTCCATTTGCGGCAGGTGCTACTGACATCTTGGTTGTTTCTTTGTTCGCAGGAGAAGCAGCAGAGGTGAAGAACTCATCGACATCAGCGACGGCATCATCTTGGCCCGTCCATTTCAATCGTGGGCACGCGGAAAGAGGAACATTAAGTGATTGTAATCAAATTCTTTTAGCGCTCCTAGCCCCTGAAAAGGGAGGAGGCGTCATTGTAACAGAGATCAAGAAATTTTAATGAAAGGGCTGTGTTTTCTCCATTTGCTTGTATCTCGTTTTAATGCGTCTTTTTCCTTTCATGCACTTTACATTTCTAGGACTTAAGCGCATTTGATTTTGGTTGCATCGCAATTAGTGTTTCCTTTGCCCGGAATCTCGTGCTTTCAGTTATAGCACATCAAAGGCATCTTGAATAAGGGTACGAGGCAAAATTTGAAGATAACTCATTTAGGAGTCAATTTGAACAATCAGAATTCATACAAGTTGCACCACAAGAATTAGAGTATACACACGACAATATTTTAGTGGAAATATTAGAACTAGAATCATCGAAAATAATATTGATACGTGACAATGAAGAAGTAGCAGATAATTTTGTGAATCAAGAGAGAGCATCCCCACATCAAGAGGAATAAGCAGTGAATGATAGAGTAGAACAAGTCAAATTTGACTTAAATTTGTAATATCTTATTTCTTCCTTCTTCTTATTTTCTTCTTTCAAACAACAAAGTACTTTATTGTAACCGTGAAATAAAGAGATTTTTTGGTAACTATGGCCTCACACAATAGCTTACCTATACCAAAATTTAATGGTTATGACTATGAGTATTGGTCTATAAAGATGAAGACCTTGCTCATAGGAAGAGGTTTGTGGGACATAATAGAAGATGGCTACACAGAATCCTCAGACTTGACAACACTAAGTGCTGCAGACAATAAACCACAAAAAGAAGACAAAATTATCAACTCTTCTGCTCTTTCTCATCTCCAAGTTGCATTAGAGAAAAGCATATTCCCTAGAATCATCACTTGTACAAATGCACAAGTTGCATGCAAAGCATTGAGTGATGTATTCCAAGGTAGTAATCAAGTGAAGTAGGTAAGGATTCAAACACTAAAGAGAGATTTTGAAAATATTCGAATGAAAGATGATGAAAAAGTCGATGATTATTGTGTTAGAGTAAAAGTAATTGTGGATAAAATGGTTACACTAGGCGAAGAAATCATTCCTGAGATAATTGTAACAAAAGTGTTGCAAACACTTACACAAAAATGGAACCATATTGCCATAATTATAGAAGAATCCAAAGATCTTTCCCTTTTAACATTTGATGCATTAATCGGATCGTTAATGTCACATGAAGAGAGGTTTCCTGAAAATCCTTCAACAAGCTATGGAGGCGATGATAAGGCCTTCACTTCCAATTAAAACAATGTAATATGATGGGGAAGAGGTCAAGGCAAAGGCAAGAAAAGAGGTAGAGGCAGATGCAACTATAGAGGAGGCAATCAAAACATAGGAGGCAACTAGAACAGAGGAAGCAATTCCAATAGAGGAGGCAATCAACAAAGAGGTGGAAATAAAAATTGATGAGGAAATCAAGGACAAAGTGGAAATAAAGGGCAAGAAAGTGACAAGTCAAAATCAGCTTGTTTCAACTGTGGCAAGCCAGGTCACTTCGCTCGTGACTGCTGGTTAAAATATTCACAAGGTAGCAGTAGTAAATATGGTAATTATGGAGAAGAATATGATACATCTAATATTTTTCTTTCATATGGACAATCATAATAGAATCTAAATGACACATGGATTTTGGATACTAGTTGTTAAAACCACATGAGTTGCAAAGAACATTTATTTGATACTCCAGATTCCACTTATAAATCCCAAATCAATTTAGGGGATGATAAGAAATTGCAAGTAGAGGGTATTAGAGCCATGGAGGTTCCAACCAAAGAAGGACTAAATAAAGTGCATGACATCTATTACACTCCAAATATCCAACACAATCTGCTAAGAATTGGATAAATGATGGAAAACAATTACAAGCTTGTATTTGATGAAGGACAATGTATCATTTTTGATAAAAATAATTGTAATCATGTCATCACACAGGTCCCCATGACCAATAACAGGTTATTCCCTCTCAAATTTGATAAGTCAGGAGGAGCCCAAGTTGCAAATGTAGTTATAACAAATCCAAGTGTACTTTGGCACTTGCGATATGGTCACCTTAATTCCGCTAGCTTGAAACTTCTAACTTCTCAAGCTATGGTGACATTACTTCCCAAAATAAATGAAAAAAGGAGGTCTATGAAGTATGTGCTTTGGTAAATCACTCAAGGTCAAAGTTTCCAAAAGGACAAGCATGGAGAGCCAGCAATCCACTTCAGTTAGTACATTTAGACAACTATGGACCAATGCAAAAACAGAGTCTCGGAAACTATTCTTATTTTCTCACTTTCATAGATGACTTCTCTAGAATGTGTTGGATTTATTTTTTGAAACATAAATATGAAGCTTTTGATTGCTTCAAAGTTGGAATTATGTAAAATATCTTAGGACATATTGAGGATGTGAATACTCCTCAAAAGCATTCTTGAAATATTGTAAAGCAAGTGGGATTAAAATGCAATTCACCACTATCAATACCCCACAACAAAACGGTGTGGCCGAGAGAAAGAACCGCACCATATTTGAAATGGTGTATATATGCTTCAGATAAGCATCTAACTCATATGTACTCGATAGAGGCAGTAATAACTAGTGTATATATTCTAAATAGAAGTCATACTTCTAGTTTAGATGGTGTCACTCCTTATGAGGTGTGGTACAGAAAGAAACCTAATGTAAAGAACTTCAAAGTGTTTGGTTCTTTAGCATATGCACACATTCCTTATGATAAAAGGAAGAATCTTGATCCAAAAATTCAAGCTTGTATATTTGTAGGGTATTGTGAGTCTACAAAGGCATATAGACTCTACAATACCAAGACTCATAAAGTTATACTCTCTAGGGATGTAATTTTTGATGAAGGGAGAGAATGGGGTCATCAAAGAATTTTTGTTGATGATGAGTCCCAAGATGTAAGTTCTTCACAGGTACAACAGGTGTCTCCAAAGAAAAGCAAAGGCACACCACCTCCTCCAAGCCCATACATGAGTACTACATCAAGTACTTCAACCACAAATCCAAGTCCTCCTCCACAAATATTAGTAAGTTCTTCAGTTATGGGTATTCATAGGGACTCTCCATCGATAGGCAAAAGAAAATTACAACATCATCCATATTTTCAAATGTTCGATCAGAATTTCTAGAGACGATTCACTAGAATCCAAGCTAGTGAGATGAATATAGTTTTGCAGTAACTTAAAAATTTGCAATTGTATGGGGATGATGACTCCCATGATCCTAGGGGAGATGTAGTCAATTATGCTTTATTGGCTAGTACACAGCTAGAACCAACTAGCTATGAGAAGGCATGTACTCAAAATGTATGGCAAGAAGCCATGAAAGAGGAAATAACCTCTATAAACAATAATTATACATGGGAGCTAGTAAATCTACCCAAAGGAAAAAAATGTGTTGGGTGTAAATGGGTCTATAATACCAAGTACAATTCTTATGAAAGAATTGAGAGGCATAAGGCGAGACTAGTAGCAAAAGGTTTTACTCATAAATTTGGCATTAACTATGAGGAAACCTTTGCTCCTGTTGCACGACAAGAAACAATCAGATCAGTTCTTTCCTTAGCATCCCATAAAGGATGGAATGTTCAACACATGGATGTGAAAAGTGATTTTCTGAACAGATACTTGACAGAAGAGGTTTATACTCAAAAACCTCAAGGTTTTCAA
This sequence comes from Wollemia nobilis, assembly GCA_028583015.1. NCBI lineage: Eukaryota > Viridiplantae > Streptophyta > Pinopsida > Araucariales > Araucariaceae > Wollemia > Wollemia nobilis. Next base: position 18,908,729 of record JAQPPZ010016726.1, read on the forward strand.
GAATAGGGAAAGGAGAACCTTGTTTACAAATTGAAGAAAGTAATTTATGGCCTCAAGCAAGCACCAAGAGCTTGGTACTAATGCATTGATTGCTATTTTAGCGAGTATGGATTCACAAGAAACAAAAGTGAACCAAATATGTACTACCAAAATCATGGAGTAGACATTCTCATAGTTTGTTTATATGTGGATGATATAATAATTATGGGTAGTAACAATAAAATGAATATGGAGTTCAAAAACTCCGTGATGAAACAGTTTGAGATGAAAGATATTGGTTTAATGCAATACTCCCTAGGGATGGAAGTGCATCAATAAAATAAAGGGATATTCATATGTCAACACAAGTATGCTCGAGACATGATCAAGAAATTTTCTATGGAGCAGTGCAAATTAGTTGCAACTCCAACTGGACATGGGATCCAATTGAGCAAGGATGATGGAGCATCAAAGGTTGACATGACCACTTACAGAAGCATGGTTGGGAGTCTGATGTTTCTCACCAACACAAGGTCCGATATTCAATATGTTGTTTCTGTAGTTTCAAGTTTTATGGCTAGTTCTTTTGAGCTGCATCTAAAAGCAACTAAAAGAATATTAAGATATGTAAAATGTACATTGGATTTTGGAATACATTACCAAAAATGTAATTCTGTGAAATTAGTTGGCTTCAGTGAAAGTGATTGGGGAAGCAATATAGATGACATAAAATATACATCAGGAAATTTTTTTAGTCTAGGATCAGGACTAATTACATGGAGTTCCAAGAAACAAATTGTTGCAGCATTGTCATCAAATGAGGCTGAGTATATAGCCATCACACATGCTAGTACTCAAGCCCTATGGTTGAGAAAAGTTATTGAAGAGATTGGAGAAATTCAAAGTGGTAGAACTCGACTGTATTGTGATAGCATAAGTGCCATTCAGGTGGCATACAATCCAGTCCACCATAGCAGATCAAAGCATTTCGATATGAAGTATCACTTTATTCGAGATATGGTGGAACATCAGATAGTTGAGCTTAAATATTGTAATACTTTGGATAATATTGTAGACATCTTCACCAAAGGCATAACTAAAGCTCAATATATAAAGCTAAGAGACTGTATAGTCAGTCATCTCAACTTTAACGAGGAGAATATTGGAAATTAAAGTAGTATAAAAGGTCAAAAATTTGTTTACAATGGTAAGCTTTGGACCTTACCTTTTTACCTCCTTGGACGACAAGGCATTCGACATCAATTTACCTTCATCCTTTCCTCCCTATTTTTCTTCATTTCCTAACTTCTCCTATATTCCCTAAGGTTGTTAAATCAACCCTATTTAAGAATTGTAATTTCTAAGTTTCAAAAGGTTAATGAATAATATTTCTTATTTCCATTTTTCTCCAAGACTCACGTGCCACACCTCCACTGTGTGAGGCCTATTTTGATGCAAAATAAAGCTATAAAATTTTGAATATAACTACTAGTAGAATGAAAAACAATGTGGAGAAGACAAAAAACAATGATATTAAAAACCTTGCTATGTTCTTACCTATCTGATATGTGCCTATTCATGATTGACCTGCTCCTATGCAAAAACAAGGCTAAATTTGTGATTACACACCCTTAACATTACATTTTTGAACCCTCAATACTATGTTTATGGATGTACACCCTCAAAACTACGTTTATGCACCCTCAGGGCTGTGTTTCTGATTATGCATCATTAACACTATGTTTAGGACTAAATGACAGAAGAGCAAGGGTTTTTCTCCCCTCAACTTTGATGGCTCGATCCTCAAGAATGTTGATACCTTCTTGGCATGATTTTGGTAGTGTGATGATTTGTATTTAATATTATTTTGTTGATCAAATTATGGAGCCTTTATAGGATTTTGGGATATGAGGAGGGTGAGGATATGTGGTAATTCAAGGTTTCCAACTAATAAGGACTCGATAACCACCTATCCTGGGTAGTTAGAGTTAGTTACTTAGAGTGTATCACTTAGGTTGAGTGGTGGAATTTTGATAGGTGGGAGTGGAGTGAGGTGTGTGAGATGTGAAAATAAGAGTAATGGTGTTTAGGACACATATCAAGGGGAGAGACAGGGTATCCTAGGGGATATTTTCTATATTTTATAAAATTTAGAAAATAGATAAATGTGCAGGAAATTATACCTAAGTTAAACCTTAGATATTTTATTTTATTATGTAGGTTTGTGGGATGGATGAGTTTTATGAAGGGTTAGGGTTTGGTGTCTACAAATGCCCCTTTTTATACCACATTGTGCAAATTACAATGTAGTGCAAAAACAAGAGACACCTAGTTTATTGGATGAAAAAGTTGATTTGCTATCCCGACATGAGGATTGAATTAATTTTGGAAATTTTGATTTTGGCTTACCCACTCAAGCAAAAAATGGGTGAAATATGAATCAAATGACAACCCATAAGTTTATTTATAGAATGATGGTGGAATGATGTGATTTTAGGGATGCAAATGTTGCATCTGAAGATCAATTTTGATTTCCCCAAGTTTAGAGTGGGCTTGCATTGTCAAAATTGTACTTTTTGCACAATGATGAGCAATTTTGTTGTGGTAGATGGACAAACCATTGAGGGTGCATTTTTGAACCATTTCTAAATGGCATAGTGCAGAGCCATTTTGCAATTTGTGAGAGGTTTTCACTTTCGTGACCCACAAAGAGGGTTTGATGATTACCTTGACCAAAATTTATTAAACGCAATCACATTGAAAAATTGGGTTACCAAATTGATTGAATTTATGATAATATGATGTGAGGTGATGTTTTGGATGCATATATGAGTTGATATTATGGTTTTGTAAAATTTTATAGCCTTTTGAAGCCTTTTGGAAAATTTTAGGTCTTATTGATGCCAAACACAGGGTTGTGTTTGAGGTTTTACAAATATAGGCATTAGTTTGAGAATTCACAAATGTAGGATTGTGTTTGGATATGCCTACAAAACATAGTTTTGCATTTGGATGCACCTATAGGGTTACATTTGTGCATGCATTTTTAGGCTATAAATATGCTTTTTGAGATCATTTTACCTCATTCTTGCATTTGAGATTTTTGATTTTGTGATTGAGAGAGCGTAAGACCTTTGCAATGGAGGGAGATAGTGCTACAGATGGAGTGGGAGGGTAGATGGTAGAGGTAGGTTGTTGTAGCTCTCTAGTAGCTTAGATGCTTTATTTTTTAATTTGTTTTTGTTTTTAGATTTTTGTTTGTTTTTAAAAATTGTATGTTTTTGTTTATATATATTTTTTTGAAACTAAAAGGGGTGGGTGAAAAGGTTTTATTTGAAAATAAAAATGGGAATGGAATTTTTTAATGCAAAAGGGGGTGGGAAATATTTTTTTGAAATGCAATGAATGATGTATTGATGTGTGTTATTATTGTTTGTGACATAGGTGAATATACAGATTCACGACACAGTTTTCTCCACTTTTATCTTGAATTAGAAAGGGGTTGATAGAAGCCAACTAGAGGTCATTAGAGCTGGTGGTACTGGAGGGACTACATGGGTGGAGGTGGTCAGGGCATATGAGGGCTACCTATCAACACTGGTGGAGTGGTGGGAACAGGGGGACCTTTCAAATCCCAATAGAGGAGATGATAGCTACGCTTGAGGATAGTTACCATATCTTTTATGTGTCTATGGAGGGGTTTCCCATTTGGGTAGGATGGGATAAGGATTATGAGATAAAGCCATTTTTTGGCGATGGATGGAAGGGTGTGGATGTTAGAAAGGGTAGCATCTAGTACATTGAGATGTTCTAGAGGGAGGAGCTAGACGCAGTACCCACTTATATCATGTTTATATTGGCTAGTATGCTATTACCAAACAACATAAGATCTAGGTTCTTGTGGAACCAACTTTATTTGCTTTTTGACATGATTAGATAATCAATTTTATGCTTGGGTATCTACACTATTGGATTAGACCTATATGGAGTTATATGAGGTGAAGAGAAGTGAGTGAAATGGGTTGGGTTGTAACCTACTGCTTCATATCTGGGTTTGGGAGGACTTCAATGTAGCTCACCATGTGGGATTGCCTTATGGGTAGGATATTTCATATCCTTATGCACTCATATAGTGGTCTATGAGGAGTTATGACCAAGTCACCCTAGTCATAGCAGTTAAGACTACAGAGATATGTGGGAAGGGTTGATAATTACTAAGATGATTTGGTGACCATGTGTAGCATAGGGGGTATTATTCCTAAAGGGTGATATGAAGTCGAAAATTTTAGAATAAATTTCTATGTTCTAGAATCACTTTGACCCAAATCATATAGCTTGTACAATTTTCTAGTGAATGATTTGCAGCTTTACAAAATTTCTTGTACAAATTGTAAATCATATAGTTGCACGATACAAATCATAAAATGGGTTTACATGTACGATTTGCCACTTAGGCAACTCACTAGAAGTTTTTTTGTTACTCACATTAATAAATTTTGTAATCATTTTCTTTGAAACCCTAGTTTTCTATAATTGGCAAGTTCACCATACAATTTCCATTTAAAATTAGGCAAACAGTCTAATGTACGATTTGATTAGTTGGTTGTATAGTTTGGCACAAACCCTTGTTGCAACTCTCACTTCATATTCTCCATATTGGTCATGGATTATTTTTAGGGTAAGTTTGGTTTACTTTTCTACTGTAACTACTAACATATTCCATGACATGCGAACCCTAGTTCACTATCCATCAATTGCTATCACCAAGAACATTTCCAGAAATCATACAACATAAGGATATTTTTTTACAGTGATAATAATATGCAGGATCAATCCCTTAACATTCTACAGGGTTAAGAGTTTATAATTAGCATAATTCCATTGCCACAATGTCCATATTCTATTCCATTCTGGCCATACATGCACATAATACACAATTTAGAATTACCATTAAATTGTACAAAAAAATTCATAGTAACTCACAATTATAATGTTGCTTCCATTATTATGGTTGAATATGTACAATTACCATGAACAACAATATTACTGAACTATCAATAATAAACAACAACAACTATCATCAACCATCGATGAACATGAATGAAAAACTATGAATTGAACTATGATGAACAACCATTAAAATTGAATGGGGGGTCCTTATAATGCTTGCCCAGGATGTTCCAATGTGGTTATTGAGACAATCACCATTTAAAACTACCATACCCATAAAAATAAACTTACATTAAGGTAAACCTATGTCTAATTTTATAATTATCAAATTCACCTTAAATGTGCATTTTACCAAAATTGACTTCAATTTCTAATTGCACATTTTATAAATTTATAAAATTACACCCAATTTTATGTTTTCTAACTTCTCGTTTGTACAGTTAGATAAAACCTCATATGTGTACATTTTGACAAACCATACATCTAACAAAATTGACAAAACTACAAAATTATGCAAATCCAAATTTTACTTCTTCTTCTGGGAGGTGGATTTTCTACCTACATCTACCCTCCCCTTTACATCAGTTAGTGTCCTTGCCAACTCAGTTTTCTTTTCTTTGGCCGACTAGTCTTATTGAAAATCCTCAAGCTGGAGATGAAGAGCGACATGTTCATTCTACAACCTAGTTGCATAATGGTTAAGTTCCATAGCCTTCAACCCATACTTATTGGCCTTATATTCCATAATAGTCAAGAGTTGAGCTAACTCCTTCTCTCACTCAAATTCTTCCTTGATTATTTTCTTTATCAATGTCACTTTTGTATGAGTTGCTATGGCTAATTCCTCATTATTCTCTATAATGACCTTAATATTATGATGTATGTCAGCTTCACAAGCTGCAATATGCTCATCCTTAGCCTGAAGTTGAGCCTTATGATCTAAGATCATTTTTTTAAATGCTTGGCATCCGTGGCCATCCCCCTGATCTCACAATTCTTCTATTGCAGTTGTTATTTAGATGCCTTCAATAGGTTTTCCTATGTGGCTAGTTGTTCACCTTGTGATGCCAATTATGCTTCTAATTGCTTCATGTGGTATTTTACTTGTTGGATTACACGTTGCTTCTCCTAATCCTATGAATGTAGCTTATCTTTGTAAGCCATCTTAATGTTATTCCATTTATCTTCTACCTTTTCCAACTTCTCCTTGATCTTGGTATTTTTGCATTCTAGTTCTTCTTCAATCACAACCATTTCCTTTTGAGTAGCCTCCACTTCTTCCTTTTGTGCTTCCTTGGCTTGGTAAATGTGTTCAAGACCCAAGCTTAGCCACTTGATCCAATGTGTTAGGAAATTCAATTTCTATAAGGTGAAGACTAATTCTGAAGGTGCCTTTGAAATTATATATCCAATGTATTCAATGGACAGCTCTAGCATGTTTCTTGATCCAAATACACTCATGGATATACCTTATAATTGGTCTTCACTCCATCTGACAAATATACGATTCCCAACATTATTGGTACCTCTCCCCCTGGTAACTTCCATGGGTGTTGTGTGTGAATATAAGATATTTATTTGAAGCATTCTTCACTACACACCCACTCCATGACCTTCTCCAATTTAGTGAAGGTTTTCTCCCTCCACTGCTTCAGTTGTCCCACACCACCAATAACAAATTGCAATATGGCACTAGCGAACATCTCACTAACTTGTTGGAAGAAGTGCTCCACCTGTCCATCTATGTCTTCTTCATCATTCTTTGAAACATCAAACTGAGGTGCTTCAAGAAAAGAGTATGTACAAAGACTCTCATTCTTTTCCTATGTGTGATGTTATTCCTCTTCTTCCTCCTATGGATCTGAACTTCCAATAATTTCTTTGATTTCACTAGATACATTTCCTTCCTGTAGTGAAGTTGGAGCTAAAATCATGTCTACCTCTTCTTCTTTGCATGGTCTAACCTCTTCCAAATTGATGGTTTCCTTGAATAGTTTTTGCTCTACCACATGTGCGTAGACTTCCTATTATGTGTTAGGCAAGTCCTCCTATATATTTTCTACAAATCCTTTGACCTATGGACTCAATTGTACATCCTTTACTTCTACAACTATTAGAGTTGGATCAAACCATTCTTGTGGTGGTTGTGTGCTTGCATGCATTGTTGACTATTGCCATATCACATGATAATATTTATATTTTTCTTTATATTAGCATTCTTTTGTGGGGATACCATCATTATTTTTTCTTTTATTTTTAGCGATTTTATTGTGGGTTCCCACTAGATTTTAAATGAATCCAAAAAATCAAAATAAGTTGTATGAAGCAATACAAGAGATCTCATCGCTTATCCCATCTATCATGTGCCACATGGTACACTAATATCCATAAAATCTAAGCCTTCTAGATGCAAGTGTACCTCATCTATATTCTCAGGCATAGAGTCAAGTTGCTCCTTCTGCACATAAGTTTGCTCAATATTCTGTCTTTCCTGCTACCTATGCATTCTAATCTGCATTGGATTGGATGTTGGTGCTACTATATCCTCATGTTCTATATCCTCATTTTCTTGATATAGTGGCTACTCTACAGTAGTTTCAATATATCCTCATCTATAGTTGCCTACTTTGATTGAGGCTTCTCTAAAGTCACTTTATGAAGAGGTACGGTCTTCACCCATCACAATATAGTGGGTTGATCTTGCGATAAATCATGAGGCGGTGTCAATATTAGAAATTGAATTCCTACTTGGCACACTACAACTAACATGAGATCAATATCATGAAAGATCATGGCAAAGGTATTTATCCTTATAGCCAATAGCATTTGAATTATTTTCTCCAAATAGGTTCTCCAATCATACTTGACTCCATGGGTAATTCCCTCCACATACTCTTCCTATTAAGATTAGCATATTCAAATATGATACTTCTCATAAAAATTAAGCCATCACTACATTCATGGCACAAGCATGTTCATCTATATTCAACTGGCTCTACTTGATTCAGTTACTTCTAGAACTAGAAATCTTAGCTACTACTAGAGAATTTACTCATGTGAGTGTAGTAATCAACCTATGGACCTAAATTTGATCTACCATATTATTCACAATAGGTTTTCCTTCCTTAGGTAATATGAATATCCTTTGGAATTTCATTATTGAAAATTCCACCCTAATATGTTGGTTATTCACCCACCTATAGGTGTGATTATCACTGGGTTCATACGATTGTATGATCTGCAAAAAGTATTCATTATAGAATACTTTATCCTAAGGTGGGGTCTATGCCAAGATACTAACTCTAGCTTTAACCAGTTATTTTAGATTATTCCCATCACTTCCAATAAAAATCCATTTTTGATTGTCCAAAAGTGATATCCTTGATATCCACTTGTTCTTTTGCCTCCTCACTAAGTAGTTATTCTTGCTCCTCTGGGGTAATTTTTTGATAAACTTCATTATGAAGTTCTCATATATTTGTTCTTGGTGATTCCATTGGATATATTTAAAATTGTAACAGTACTCTTTCTCTACCACCACACCAACATCGATGACCTCTCCATGGCCTATACCCTCTCCCTCCCCAAGGATGGTAGCTACTTCTCCCTTGTCGATAAAACTCTCACCCTTTATCTTGTACTGGGTAGGTATCGTTATTTCATTGGGGTTGTGAATATCTCTCATGAAATGGGCTTGGTGAGCCTTCCACCCTACTGGCTATAATATTTTCTAAACAAGATTAGAATTCTTGTGTAGAGCTCATTCTTCTCTCATGGTCAATTTGAAACTACTTTCTCACAACTTGTATTCCACTCGGTAATTCAAGATAATTTCAACATAAACAAATCCAAAATCTATAAAATTATATCCAAATCATATATATGACTCCAACAATTGTACAATGCTCTCCCAAATCGTACATGTATATTTTTGAAATCATACAACACTCTCCAAATTGTACAGTGATGCTTGAAATCATACAACTACACCCAATTCTATACGACTTCACAAAAACATACAATTTGAGCTCCAAATCATACAATTCCACCCAAAATTTGTACAATTAGCTCCAAATTGTACAAGGGTGTTTCACTTCTATACAATGGAATCAAAATTTGTATGATTGCATAAAAATCAGTATGATTACCTCCAAAATGCATAAATCAGATCCAAACTTGTTTCAAAATATTACAATCTCCTCCTAGATCGTACAATTTCATCTCCAAATAATACAAGATAGTCTTTAAACCTTTCCTTGGCCAAAAATTCATGTTTTTGTTTGATTTGCATGATTTTTTTGGTACCCTCCTACCATCAGTGTGCAATTCCTCCTTTTCAGTGCAATCTCGATGGATTTATACCAAATTTTCTCTGGATGGTATAATTCCTCAATAATACAAATTCCTATGGTAGTATGACAATCTGATGTATGACATTATTTTTAATATTTTCCACATGCATTGACTGAAATATTTTTTCCTCTAGCCAACTTTTCATGCACTAGGGTTTACAAATTGTCCTTCGATTTTGTTTTTTTTTTTTAAACTCAAACCCTAGCAATGTTTCTCTCCACTTAGGGTTTCCTCTGGTGCCCTCCTACTTCAAAACCTCATTGCCTTAGAACACTTGTCCATATGAAACATAGTTTATGGAACCAAATATAGATTTTCAACGTGAAAACTCTTACTTTTTTTTTGCTCCTAAATTACTCTGAAATTCACTACCGCAATTGTACGATTTTATGTTGGTGAAAATATTCTGCATGGTGTTTGCTTTTTAAACCCTAACATTATTTTGCATGAAATTTCACCATATCAACCATCTTTGCATGGATTTTTGACCTTTTGGACAAATGATTGCCAACTCACCCCTTTTTGCATGCATTTTTATCTTTTCCTTGACTTTTTAAATTTTTTTTATCAGAAGGGGCCGCCATTTATGGTTTTCAACCACCTTTTGTCTTAATTGCATTATGAGGGATTTTCACAATTTATAAATTTTTCTATTTTTTTCAATTACCTTATTTACCACTTACCTTCTAGGAAATTGTATAGTGACATTCACTTGTATGATCCCTTCTGTAAACATATCATTGGGAAGTTTCACCACCTTATTCTGTAAAATTGTAAGATCAGGTTCTGATCGATCATTTATTTGATTCACTCCTTAGGAGTTCCCTCTTTGTTCTAAAATCATAGCCATGTTATCTGTACAATGTTTCCTTACTTTTTGGCCCATTGTACGATTTGAAATCATATAAGTGTCACTGTCATTTGTACAATTTGGGTTTGTGCAATTGTAAATTGTATGATTTTCAATCGTACCATGTCCATCTTGCAAAGCTATATTTTCTCACTCAATTGATCGATATCAAGGTAAGGGTAACCTTGCCACACTTCTTCCATTTGGCCAAATTCTACTCCTATCTCCTTGAATCAAATCTATCTTTAAAATTGGTGAATGATACCTTTGCCTTCCTTGATTTTTTTCATCTACAAAGCATACTCTTCCTCAACCAACAATTCCTCTACCACACACTTATATTTTATGACCTCATCCTATTACTAGCAGACCTCTTCTCATATTAAATGGTGTACCCTCTCCCTAAGTTGAACCTCTACCTGCTTCTATCCTTTTAGGTCATGGTCGATGGATGGGTGGTCATCCCAATGAATATCTTCCTATAATATTTACTACTTGTCCCCTTGGTACATAAACGCCATATGCATTCCTAGTCCAATTCAAACATGTGAGTTGTGTGTCCCTAGGCCATATTGGAAAAGGAGATTGAATCCTTCCTCTTCTACTTCTGGGTGATCATAATCCTCTTCTCTAACCTATCTACCATCTATGGTACATGGGATTCTTTGTAGTTGATCCTCTTGTTGACTAGGTTCTCCTCTTTACCAAGTGCTCAAAGTTACCTCCACCAAATCTACATTGGTTATATTCCCATTTGTTCTTGGTGCTTTTAGTACCAATCATTGTAATGCTCTTACTTGGTGATGTGCAAGCATCATTCATTTCATCCAACATATTTCTTCAAAGTGATGTTGTGGGGAACAATTTACCAAGGTTTCTCTATAATTGTCTAAAAAAATAGACTTTATACTTGAGTTGTTATGACTATCTAATCCTTGTGCTAACCACTCCATTGGAAATTCCCTTATTCATTGGAGTCATCTAAATTTCCTCCTTTTCCTTCTTAGTTGTTGATAGACTATCCCATAGGTATTTGGATATGGTCAATAATGGAGTGATTTTCATTGTACTACGAGATCATCACTGCCACTCTCTTAGTCGATATTCCTTACTAAATAGGTCATTCCCCTAGTACTAGAATCACTTTATTCCTCATACAAGTTTACTTAGGGCTCTGGATATGTGAGGTATTCCTCAATGCCTCATGAAACTACCTTAGGTATTTCTATTATGACAGGTGGCTCATATGTGGGATCTCATGTTTTAGCTTGGAGTATTTCCTTTCCCCATAAGCTTGTACCTTCTTGTGGAATTTTCCTTACTGATGTAAATTCACTGTAGGAGACCAACAATGGACTCCAAAGGGTAAAATTATAAGACAAGACATCGTACAAAATACACCAGTAAAAGAAAGCTACAAATACTTTCTTTCATTATCTGAATTCACATCACCCCTACAATAGAGTCTCCCACTCCTTATACTCCCCAAAAATAAAAAACCCTAGCCTACGCTACCCCCTTACTATTTTTATTCACTTTCTATTTTCAGCAACTCACTTGATATTTTTAGTAACCCTAAAAAAAACTTGGATGGCATCCAAAATGGAATCATGCCCCCGTTACTCAATAGTACCCACTACCTCAAGAAAGCAACCCAACTCTGGCTCTACACTAATAGTTATGATAACTTTTTCAGTTGCAAAAATTGAAAATTACATTAAAAGCTACTTTTGGGCCTCCTAGAGGTATTTTATTGCATGCAAATGCAAAGGGTAATTTTTCTTAAGTTCTCCATGCAATTTTGCATGTTCTAAAAAAAAATAGGGTAAAACAGATACTCAGAGCAAAAGTTATGGCCCTGGCAAGGTGCATTACTTGCCTGAGGTACTTCTTCATTACTCTTACTATTTGTACTCAGTTCCATCTACCATGCAAACTATTTATCCTCAAGTAATTGCATATTTTCATGCACCTCTTGAATGATCTATCCATGAAGCCTTGCATTATGTGCTTGTAATACCTCATACTCCTCTTGCAACTATTGTGCTTGATAGTGCATTCTCTGTTGCATCATACCTATATATGCTAAAGGAGTGAGTCCTGATAATTCTTCTTATGTTTCTCCACCTTCATTTATGTTTGGGATGTTCATATCAAAGATGTCAATTCTACCCTCATACTACATCGTTAGTCATATCCTGCATTGATCCTCTACTATACTGGGTAATTCTCTTTATTCAAGTTGTGGATACACTAACTCCTCCAATTGGTTGGCTTCTTCTTACCATTCCAAATTAATTGCTAATGGTACTGGTACATGATTACTTGGATGTATTCCTTCTTCCTCCTCTATAATTTGGTTCATCCTGTCTGTAAACCTTACATTTACTTGCATTCACCTTCTTTTGCCAAGGTGTGGTACCAATTATCATATTTCTATAATTCGTCTTGCCTCCTACATTTTTGATAATAAGTGTGTGATCTCCATATCGTCATCTTCATATGGTGGATCTTGATTGTGTAATGGCACTTTCTGAGGTTCACTGGACTTAGCCATCCATTGTTACCTTCTATTGATTCCTTGCATCATGATGACCATGCATTGAAACATCTCATACTTCATCTGCCAATGAAGAAGTCCACTATTATATCATGCTTCATATTTTCTATAGTCATCCAAGTACAACATCCCCTCTTCGTTAGGTTCATACTATTCTTCTACCAAAGAACTACATGACTCATCTATCATGAAAACATCCTCATTGATTATTTAATTCTTTAGGTTAATCATATATTTGTGCTATTCCTTCTTGAACATGATTTTGTCCTTTCTCTAGTTGTGATTAAATTTGGATACTCATAGCCAACCTCTCCCTAGAAGTGTATCATATGTAGGCTTTTGCATGATAATCACAACAAAATCCAAAATAAATTATCACTTGTTGTGTGGTCAATAATCCCTTTGTTACAATGTCATATTGGTCAATACCATACAACTAAAATCTCATTTCCCACAAATATGGAGTCTCAATCTCTATCTAGGTATTTTTTGGTAGCACGTTCAAACTGGACCCTCCATCCACAATCACTTGTGCTAATTTATGCCCCCTTACCTTCATGTGAACTAATGTTGGTTTCTTTCCAACATCAATTATTAGGATGGTCAAATCCATAAAATATTATTTTTATTCTTTTTCTTGTATAGGTTGGCTCTCAACTTCCATAACTTTTCATGGTTGTACCTCCTCTTCTATTGCCTTGTGTAATGATGGTATGGATTCCAACATACTGACCATCTTTATCTCTATGGATGTATTCAAAACCTATACTTATATATTTTGTACTATTGCCTTATCTTTTGACGTACAAGGTTTCTTTAACTCCTTTTACTCTACAAGCCTTACTTGCTTAGCCTTATTGGCTTCTTCTTCAAGTACCTTCTTTACCACTTTCCATCTCTACTTGTGCTTGGAAGGTTTCAGGTAAGTGTCTTTCTTAACCTTACTTTGTGTTACGGCCAGTACTTCTTCCTCAATTTTCTCTTTCTTCACTAAGGGTACATAAATATCCAATAAATTTACATTCTGCGAGCCACTTGAACTCACTTTCTTAGGAAAATTGGCTTCTTTGTGGTTCCTTGGACCACACCATCTACACATATGTGTAGTATTATTTTGGGTTGGAGTCTTCCTTATGAATCATAGTTCTTCGTAAAATGCTCCCACTCTTAGCAATTGTGACATTGTATGATCAGTATTCCTTCTGAATCATATTGTAATCAACTCTGGTTTCCTTTTCAATTACCCTAGTTTAGCATTCCTCCTCTTTGACTATTCTTATAACTTCCACTGGTTGCAGCCTATCCACTTCCTTGAGGTTTTGGTTTCTCTTTTTGTCCTTGAATCGTGAGGGTCTTGATGGACTTTTCCATTAAAAAAATACTCTACCATTTTGTGTCCTAGCACATTACATATGTAGCAATATTTATTTTTGTGATAATTCATATTTGAATACCCTTTGGTCTTACATTCTATACCTCAAATATTGATTCAATCTCATTGTGTATCTTTCTTGGCTTCTCTTATGATCTTGTAAAATTCCTCACAAAATTATTGAATGGTCTAATGTATTGTATCTTCTTCAATGCTATCTAAATATTCATGACTAGTATGTGTTGTGATTCCCATTATCATTTGCTTTGTATCACTCTAAAAATTATTTGCTTTTTCAAGCACTTCTTTATAAGTTAAGTATGGTACTTACTTCATCTTATTTTTGTATCTTGATAGTAGCCCATCAAGAAACCATCTCTTCAACAATGCATTTGTTCTTGGTATTTACATTTTATCAGTCAATTGCTTTAATTGATGGTTATATATCTTTACATATTCTTCCACTCTTTGCTTTGTGGTGTATATTTTAGTGACAATATCACCATCATACCTCAAGGGCTTGAATTCTTTGATGAAGATATTCTTCATCATAATCCATGCTTGGAATGGTGTTGTATTCTTCTGTGACCTCATCCTCTTGCTATAAGACCTCTTATCATATTAAATGGTTTACCCTCTCCCTAAGGTGAACCTCTACCTGCTTCTATCCTTTTAGGTCATGGTTGATGGATGGGTGGTCATCCCAATGAATATCTTCCCATAATATTTACTACTTGTCCCCTTGGTACATAAAGGCCATGTGCATTCCTAGTCAAATTCAAACATGCGAGTTGTGTGTCCCTAGGCCATCTTGGAATAGGAGATCGAATCCTTCCCCTTCTACCTTTGGGTGATTGTAATCCTCTTCTCTAACCTATCTACCATCTATGGTACTTGGGATTATTTATGGCTGATCCTCTTTTTGACTAGGTTCTCCTCTTTACCAAGTGCTCAAAGTTACCTCCACCAACTCTACATTGGTTATATTCCCATTTTTTCTTGATGCTTGCAGTACCAATCATTGTAATGCTCTTACCTGATGATGTGCAAGAATCATTAATTTCATCCAACATATTTCTTCAAAGTGATGTTGTAGGGAATAATTTATAAAGGTTTCTCTATAATCATCTAAAAAAATAGACTTTATACTTGAGTTGTTACGACTATCTAATCCTTGTGTTGACAAATCCATTGGAAATTACCTTATTCATTGGAGTCATATAACTTCCCTCCTTTGCCTTTGATATGCTATCCCATAGGTATTTGGATCTGGTCAATCATGGAGTGATTTTAGTTGTACTATGAGATAATCACTGCCACTCTCTTGGTCGATATTCCTTACTAAAAGGGCATTCCCCTAGTACTAGAATCACTTGATTCCTCATGCATGTTTACTTAGGGCTATGGAGATGTCAGGTCTTCCTCAATGCATCATAAAACTACCTTAGGTATTTCTATTGTGACGAGTGGCTCCTATGTGGGATCTCATGTTTTAGCTTGGAGTATTTCCTTTCCCCACAAGCTTGTACCTTCTTGTGGAATTTTCCTTATTGATGTAAATTCACTATAGGAGACCAACAATGGACTCCAAGGGTAAAGTTATAAGACAAGACATCATACAAAATACACCAGTAAAAGAAAGTTACAAATTTTTTATTTCATTATCTAAATTCACATCCCCCTTACAATAGAGTCTCCCACTCCTTATACTCCCCAAAAATAAAAAACCCTAGCCTACGCTGCCCCTTTACTATTTTTACTCACTTTCTATTTTTAGCAACTCACTTGCTATTTTTAGTAACCTTAAAAAAACTCGGATGACATCCAAAATGGAATCATGCATCCGTTATTCAATAATACCCACTACCCCAAGAGAGAAACCCCACTCTAGCTCTACACTAATAGTTATGATAACTTTTTAAATTGCAAAAATTGAAAATTACATTAAAAGCTACTTTTGGGCCTCCTAGAGGTATTTTATTGCATGCAAATGCAAAGGGCAATTTTTCTTAAGTTCTCCATGCCATTCTGCATGTTCTAAAAAAAATAGGGTAAAGCAAATACTCAAAGCAAAAGTTATGGCCCTGGCAAGGTGCATTACTTGCCTGAGGTACTTCTTCATTACTCTTATTGTTTGTACTCAGTTCCATCTATCGTGTAAACTGTATCTCCTCAAGTCATTGCATAGTGTCATCCATATCTTGAATGATCTATCCATGAAGCCTTGAATTATGTGCTTGTAATACCTCATACTCCTCTTCCAACTATTATGCATAGTTCATTCTTTGTTGCATCATACCTATCTATGGTAAAGGAGTGAGTCCTACTAATTCTTCTTATGTTACTCCACCTTCATTTGTGTTTGGGATTATCATATCAAAGGTGTCAATTATATCATCATAGTGTATCATTAGTCATATCCTGCATTGATCCTCTACTATATTGGGTAATTCTCTTTATTCGAGTTGTGGATACACTAACTCCTCCAATTGGTTGAATTCTTCCTACCATTCCCAATTAATTGCTAATGGTATTGGTGCATGATTACTTGTAGGTATTCTTTCTTCCTCCTCTGAAATTTGTTTCATTTTGTCTACAAACCTTACATGTACTTGCATTCACCTTCTTTTGCCAAGATGTGGTACAAATTCTCATATTTCTATAATTCTTCTTGCCTCCTATATTTTTGAGAATAAGTGTGTGATATCCATATCGTCATCTTCCTATGGTGGATCCTAATTGCATAATGGCACTTCTTGATGTTCACTGGACTTAGCCATCCATTGTTGCCTTATTTTGATTCCTTGCATCATGATGAACATGCATTGAAACATCTCATACTCCATCTGCCAATGAAGAAGTCCACTATTATATCATGCTTCATATTTGCTATAGTCATCCAAGTACAACATCCCCTCTTCGTTAGGTTCATACTATTCTTCTACGAAAGAACATGACTCATCTATCATGGAAACATCCTTGCTGATTCTTTGATTCTTTAGGTTAATCATATATTTGTGCTATACCTTCTTGAACATGATTTGTTCCTCTCCCTAGTTGTGATTAACCTTGGATACTCTTAGCCAACCTCTTCCTAGAAGTGTATCATATGTAGGATTTTACATCGTAATCACAACAAAATCCAAGACAAATTCTTGGTTAGTGATTATCACTTGTTGTGTGGTCAATACTCCCTTTGTTTCAATGTCATACTAGTCAGCACCATACAACCAAAATCTTGGTTCCCACAGGTATGGAGCACCAATATCTCTCTAGGTATTTTTTGGTAGCACATTCACATCGGACCCTCCATCCACAATCACTTGTGTTAATTTATGCCCCATTACCTCCATATGAACTAATGTTGGTTTCTTTCCAACATCAATCATAAAGGATGGTCGGATTCATAAAATATTATTTTTATTATTTCTCTTGTATAGGTTGGATCTCAACGTCCATCACTTTTTGTGGTTGCACCTCCTCTTCCATCGCCTTGTGTAATGATGGTATGGCTTCCAACAGACTAGCCATCTTTATCTCTATGGTTGTATTCAAAACCTGTGCTACTATATTTTGTACTATTGCCTTATCTCCTGATTTCTATGTACAAGGTGTATTTAACTCATTTTCCTCTACAAGCCTTACTTGCTTAGCCTTTATGAATTATTATTCAAGTACCTTCTATTCCACTTGCCATCTCTACTTCTCCTTGGCAGGTTTCGGGTAAGTGTATTTCTTAGCCTTACTTTGTGTTATGGCTAGTACTTCCTCAAATTTCTTTTTCTTTCACTAAGGGTACATCAATATCCAAGAAATTTACATTTTGTGAGCCACTTGAACTTGCTTTCTTAGGATAATTGGATTATTTGTGGTTCCTTGGACCATACCATCTACACATATGTGTAGTATTATTCTAGGTTGGCTGCATTGTTTAAGGACAAGGATAGTTCTTCATAAAATGCAACCACATTTGGTAATTGAGACATTGTATGATAAATATTCCTTTTGAATCATACTATAATTGACTCTGGACTCCTTGTCGATTACCCTAGTTTGGCCTTCCTCCTCTTTGACTATTCCTATAACCTCCACTAGTTGCAGCTTATCCACTCCCTTGAGGTTTTGGTTTCTCCTCTTGATATTGAATCATGAGGATCTATTGGTGGAATTTCACATTAAATAAACACTCTACCACTTTATGTCCTAGCACATTACATATGTGGCAATATTATTTTCAAGGATAATTCATATTTGAATGCCCTTCAATCTTACAATTAGTACACCATATATCCTTTTTATCTCGTCATGTATATTTCTTGGCTTCTCTTATGAACTTGTCAAATTCCTTAAAAAATGAATGAATGGTCTAATGTATTGTATCTTCTTCACCGCTATCTAAATATTCATGCCTCGTATGTGTTGTGATTCCCATTATCATTTGCTTCACCTCACTCTCAAAATTATTTGCTTTTTCAAGCACTTCCTCATAAGTTGAGGATGGTACTACCTTCATCTTATTTTTATATCTTGGTAGTAGCCCATCAAGAAACCATCTCTTCACCAATGCATTTGTTTTTTACATTTGCATATTATCATTCAATTGCTTTAATCGATGATTATATGTCTTTACATCTTTATCCACTCCTTGCTTTGTGGTGTATATTTTAGTGAAAATATCACCATCATCCCTCAAGGGTTTGAATTATTTTATGAAGGTATTCTTCATCATATTCCATGCTTGGAATGGTGTTGTATTCTCTCACTTTAGATACCAATCTATTGTGAGTCCTCTTAGTGTAGTAGGAAATAATTGCAACCATTCATATAGTTGATTTACACCATTTGATTTCCAAATGGTTATGCGTATCTCAATGTGTCTTTTTGGTTCCTCCTTTCCTTCCCCCATAAATGGTGGGCATCTCTATTTTCTAGCTTTAGTAGCTATACTAGCCATTGTTGGATTTCCTTCCTCATCACTTGAGGAGGTATATTTTAGAATCCTTAACTAATTTCTTCCTTGGGTGGGTGTTCCACTATGTTGTTCTTCATCAGATGTTTCTATTTGTGGTACCTTATTTTCACCAAATAGTCATCTCCCAACCTCCTGTGCATCCTCACTCTATGACCTCCTTCACAAAAATTTTGATTGTGGACCTAGTTCTCCTTCCTAAGACCTCACATCTTATTTCTCTAGTGCCTAACTTGCATTATCTATACCCCTTTGCATCCTTCCTATCACTTGTTCAGGTGTTACCATCCACTCACTATCTTCTCACACAATTCTTCCATCAATGTCTTCCCTTACATCAATGTTATCTTCAACCCTTGGTGGTTATTGTACCCTTTTTTTTGTATCTACCAACAACATATCCCACCTTTCAATATCTTCTTCTTCTTAAGTCTATACTTGTTCAATTACTAGTTAATTCATAGAGTTGTTCATGGTCTCCCTTTGAGCAATTCTTGTGCTCATTCTAACTAGAATTTTTTCTTCTCCTTGATTATATCTCCTACTAACTCGTGAAATTATGTCTATAATTCACCTCGAATTAGTTCTTACTCACCACTTGTCACTTACAGGTCCTTTATGATAGCAATTCTGACCTAATTTTGATAAAATTATCAAGGTTCACTTAGGCAATGGCAAACCCCGACACCAAATGTAGTATAGGGGGTAGTATTACTGAAGGGGAGGTGAAGTGAAATATTTTGGAATAAATTCCTATGCTCAAGAATCACTTTGACCCAAATAATATAACTTGTACGATTTGCTAGTGAACGGTTTGCAACTTTACAAAACTGCTTGTACATATTGTAAATCATACAATTGTATGATCCAAATTATACAATAGGTTGGCATGTATAATTTTCCACTTAGTCAACTCACTGGAAGTCATTTTGTAACTCAAATCGATCAATTTTGTAATCGTTTTCTTTGAAACCCTAATTTTCCATAATTGGCAAGTTTCACCATGCAATTTCCATTCCAAATTAGGTAAATGATCAAATGTATGATTTGATTAGTTGGTTGTACGGTTTAGCACAAACCCTTTATACAAATCTCACTTTAGATTTACCATCTTGCTCATGGATTATTTTCAAGGTAAGTTTGGGTTACTTTTCTAATGCAATTGCTAACATATTCCATGACATGCAAATCCTAGTTCACTATCCATCAATTGCTATCACCAAGAATGTTTCCAAAAATTGTACAATATCATAAGGATGTTTTTTTACAATAATAATAATATGTAGGATCAATCCCTCAACATTCTCCAGGGTTAAGAGTTCATAATTAGCATAATTCCATTGCCACAATATCCATATTCCATACCATTCTAGCCATACTTGCACAGAATACACAATCTGGAATTACCATTCAATTGTACAATAAAATTCATAATAACTCACAATTATAATGCTTCTTCCATTATTATGGACTAATATGTATAATTACCCTGAACAATCACCATGAAAAATAATATGACTGGATTATAAACAATGAACAATAATAACTATCATCAACCATCAATGAACATGAATGAACAACTATGAATTGAACTATCATGAAAAACTATCAAAATTGAATGGGGGATCCTTATAATAAATTAATTTAGGCCATTATTATGGACCAAATGGGATGAGGATATGGGAATTACAACCATCTCACGAAAACTTTGTACTCAACTAAAGGCTTTAGGAGGTCTAGGTATAATTGATCCTCTTACCCAGAGTAAAATTTTATCTACAAAATGGGTTGCTAGAGCCATCACTAGTGATGAAAATTGGAAACACATATTTTATTACAAAATATCTCTAGCTAATCACAAAGGTAAACGGAAATAAACACCATGGGAGGATAAGTTCCTTAATGCACCTTATTTTATGGTTAAATAATTTATTTCAGTTACTCAAAACTAGAAAGCTTGGCACTTAGTTTCTCATTTATTTTCTTAGAAGGCTAACTCCTTGAGACATGGTCTAAGCATCAATCTAAATAGTCTTTGGTAGAATAAAATTATCCTTCATAATGATAATCCTTTAGCTTTATGCAGTTCTATTCAAGGTCTAGCATTTTTTAAGAAAGGTATTAATAGAATTAGAGATATCTAGGATCTGGGTAGCTCATAAATTCTTACCTAGTACTAGATATACATTTATTACTTCCTTATGTCTAGGTTCAAAGAGTCTTATGGCTTAGTTGTGACTTCCATCCCTTGTGAGGTCCTTATAAAGTTGGGAATAATTGACCACAATATATGGAATTATTGGAGAGGGTTTAATGGTCATAGAATATCTTCTATTACTTCTAATTAGATATACAAAAATATTTTGTATCCTCTTTATTTAGACTCTAAGCTCAATGTCAAGTGGCAAGTGAATTTTACCAATTTCCAATGGTAGTCATTTGTTTCTCAAATTTGAAAAGTTCTTGTTAAATCTAAAACTCAAATTCTTGGATGCTGAATTTTGCATCAAAATTTTCCAACTTTTAAAAGTTTGGCTTTTATTTTACACATTTCCCCTCAATGAAATTTTTGTAATGCTTTATAAACTCTTATTCACTTGTTTTGGTTTTGTGACATGGCTAAATAGTTTTGGGATGTCTTCTATACTTTTATTTTTCCCTCTTTCACTAGATCTTGGAAGATTTCTCTACTTGGTTTTTCTTAGTTGGATCAATACCTCAAACTTTGGTATGTTTATAGACTCATCCTTCTCAAGCACATTTAGAAGTGCAGATGCAATAAGGTGTTTACTAATTCTGCTCCCCCCTGGGATATAGTTTTAGCAGACTTGGCCTTTGATATTTTGTTACATGTGGGATGCATTCATCCCCAATTCTATGAAACTTCCAACATGCCACATATGTTATTAATAGAATTCATTTCTCATATGGTTTAAGATCTTCAAAAGGTCCAAAAAGAAACTAAAAGTAAGGTAGTTAAAAATTATGAGCAAGTTTAGGATTTGATTACTTCTATTTATTATTTGAAGACTATAGAAGATATCATGAAAGATACACTAAAATCTCCCCATATAGTAGGCTCTCCCACATATGAGTGTTGATATATAGTGCATTGTAGAATGATATATCTATAATATTTTTTTTTTTCTATTAGCTTCTATTCTTATGTATATTTAGTTATGGATGTTTTACTACTTAACTACCTCATTTTTTTTAGTTGGTGGATAGTGTTAGCACCATAATATTGTAATGTTTCAGTTAATAAATTAATATAATCTAGTTTTTTCTCAAAAAAAAATCAGATAAGAAAAAGTATATGAGTAAAATAAATATATTATATTTGACACATAATGTGGGTGAGCTTAAAACTATAGACTACACTTATATCTAAATTTAAGACTTGTGATTTCAATGTTGACATACTTGATATACATGTAAATAACATTGTAGTGAATAGAAGACTTAAACAATAAAAATGTGATGTAATTGTTAGAAGTATTGTGAAGATCATGAGAATATAACACTAATAGGTAAGACATGTTTGCTTAATATCTTAGGTTGTAAAGTGACGAATTTAGTGCAATCAAAGGTAATTTTATTTCATGTATAGTGTATTTCCACATCCTTATCCATGTAGTAGACCTTTAGCTTAGTTTCCTTTCGGTCCACTTCAAAATAGTATGCAAATTTATACCATTACACTTATCAAATCAACAAGGTACTTATGGCAAATTCAATCCATAGTTGTGTGTCACTAACACTAAGTGTTGACGTCATTGCCTTAGAGCCATCACCATTTTAGATTATTTCAAAAGTCCCTAGAACTCACTTCCAACATAATTTATAATGTATCCAATATTAGATTTTAATTCTATTTTTTGTATAATATTATGTTTAGAAAAACTCCTTTCACAATCCAATGTACTTGTAGAAATGGTAATTACAACTTGTCACAATTTCATCATGCGATGGTAATGTATGTGCCATTGTATTGTGCTATGAAATCCCTCCCATACTTCATTCATTGAAAAGACCTCACAAGACAAATTTGATTAATCAACAAAAGAGCACAACTCTCCTTTACAAGCTTTGACATCAAATGAAGGTACACAATTAAAATTATCTAAAGCAATATGTTCCAAATGTTAAAAAAGTTTATCAAACCAACAACATAAATTTCTTTCTTATTTTGACATCCTTCTTGACAATACAAAGGACTAAAGGATTGTGTTTTATTAAAAAAAGTAAGATCAAGAAATATTTAATTTAAACAACTTATGATAGATTATATATACCCTTTTGTAAGTTACAAATAAATCTCTTTAGTCCCTTCAATATGAGGTTTCATATTTTATCTCCTCACATTAATAAAATAATTTTATATAGGTGGAATTGGTATGTATAGTAAAAAATTATTTGTTGAGTTTATAATATGATTCATGTCCAAGAGTTGACGATATGTAATATATTGGATAGGCCTAAAGTCACATCATTGTGCAATGTATTTAATATTTTTTAAACCTAATGGGCCATGATTAACTTTGTTATGGTTAACCCTTATTTAAAATTTATAATTAACCTGAAGCCCACTTGTTATGTTAGTTTAGGTTAACCTTTATGATGTAATTTGGGGTATTGGTATTGCTATAATACCCCCTCACACTCCTCATTTACCATTAGAGTGTTATACATTATTATCTATAGATAGTTATTATTTATGCTACCTATAAGCACCCCCATTCTATTTCATCACATTCACTTTTTTGTGTAAGATTTGAGTGTATGTTTTCCTATTGTTCATTTCTAGAAAGCATTATGAATTATGTCATGGGTATTCATAACTTTATCATCTTGTTTTATTTCCTATACCCATATTGAAAATTAATTAAAAAATATAAGAGATAACTTATACCTTTTTCAAATGTCTCTTCTCTTAGAAATTATTTAGTCAAGTTGTTTATGGTTACATCAAGTTCTTTCTCAAGATTTGTAGTGGTTATATTTTCTTCTTAAAATAAAATTTTCAACCTATTGAGTTCACCCAATACATCAACAAGGTTATGCAGAAAAATCTATGTAGAATAAATCCATTCCCTTTATACCATGAAGATATTTTCCTTCTATTTTATTATAAAGTTCAAATTGCTAGCATAAACTTCACAAGCCTTATGATAAATTCTCTCTAGATAACCATATAACTATATGGATTTATAAAATATAAAAAATATCAATTTGCATTGTTGTAAGTCCTTTAATTTATTATTTATCTTTGCTAAATTTTGAACCCATGAATATACATTGTTTATAAAAGTTTTAACATGTAACAGTTCTGGCATATGTTTAAAAATATTTATTTATAAGGTTTGAAGTATATATTTTTTAATGATATAAAGTCATTTTCATGTCCTATCATTGTTAACCCCCATCTATTGTGACAATTATCAAACTTTTAGATGAAATACCTCTAACATTCATTAATCTATTGAAAATATCATATAGTGTTCTTCCTTTTTCCATATAGCTTATCTTGAGATTTATATATTATGAAATAGGTGCTCCAACATCTTTTAAAGATAAGTATTTCTTCTCAAAGTTCAATCGGTTTGCAATTTTTTTTTATACTTAAATAATGAAAAATATCCTAAACTATTTTAATTATAGAAATTATCCTATCCTTATTAATATGATTTAGAATAAGCTTCATTTTTAATTGAAGATCGTAAACTTATTAATATAAAATGAAAGATACAAAATTAGCCCGAAGGCACAATATATAAACTAGAACTAGTTGGAAAGAAAGCAGAACTACCTATAAAAGACTAAGACTACATCATATGTCTTTGATCATTACAATAATATAACTAAAAAAAACGTATACTTAAAGCTATCTATACAATGCTAGAATAACATAAAGTACTTATAACCAAACTATTTAGAATCTAAAATGTGCCTACTATCATCCTCAACCTAATAACTCATGAGAAGCTTCCTAAACTTGTCCTTGTAATAGAACATGCTCCTGGAAACCTGTCTAGCAATTTTAAAAATTTTGAGTCTCCTAAGAGACCCAGTAAGAAACCTCTAATCCGTCTGTAAAATATCCTTGTTTCTGGCTATCCATAAAAACTATAGAATCTTAGTAGAATGTAAAAGCTAAAATCTGTTATAACAATTTCCCATGTGCAGAATAAAACCAAAAATAACATGTTGTTTAACCATATCAATATTATAATTCTAGCCTAAAGTATCGCAGAAAAAATATGCCATATTTTTTTAGTAAAAAAACATTCAAAAAATATATGTTGAGTAGATTCAGGAACCTTGCAGGTAGAACATAATGTAATATCCTTCGGATCTCTATATATAGGAAGTATTTGAAGCAAAAAAAGCCATCGAAAATAACTCTTTTAAGGCTGTAAAATACTAAACCAGATAGTCTTCAACATGTTTTTTCCCAAACATAGTGCTAACATCTAGATGCCATATGTATATGATATGAAGAATGATATCATTATTATCCATAACTAGATTATAAAGTAATTTAGGTTTAAATTTGCTAAATTTCGTACCATCTTGCCACATAACCTTGTCAAAAAAATTCTCCTCATCATATATAATAACAGGCTTAGATTTCTTGATAGAATATCTTAGTAAAGAATATGTTCTCCACTGAGATAGAGGAATATCATACTGAGAACTAAGAGACTGCCATGATTTTAGAGCACCATTATCCATGATATCATCAAAAGTAATAATACCTTTATAAGCCTACTTCTTAGCAGAACAACCTTGGTTCAAGGCAAGAATATTATTATTATTATATAAAGACCACCATATAGAGTTGTGAGCGAAAAAGGCATTATTATCCACAATGTGATGATTATCAATAATAATTTTATCTTTCACCAAATCCCAAGCTTTCCAAAGACTCTTAAAAATAGCTGAACCAACAGGAGTAACTGAAAAATTACCAAACATGATATCAATCATATGCAGACCTTTCCAAGTATGAGTTTTTTTGGGACAGAATTGATAATATTATGTCTAATTAAAACTTTCCAAGGTTCATCACCTTCGATACTCTTAACAATCCACTTAATAGCTAATGCCATTCCTTGCACTCTTAAATTTTTTAGACCTAAACCACCTTTTATTTTGTTGGCTATACACCATATCCATTTGACAATATGCCTTTTGTTACAAGTATTAATGCCTTTCCATAAAAAGTTCCTGATATATTTATGAATTTCTATAACTTGATATGAATTGAATAGCTAGACTGAAGCAAAGTAAATTGTATAAGAGGAAAGGATTTTTTGAAAAATTTGAAGTCTTCCTGCAATGGATAAATATATATTATTCCACTTATTAAACTTATTAATAATCCTGCTTTTGACCCATAACCACATTTCCTTCAGATTAGGATCAATTGCAAAAGGGATTCCCAAAAATTTAACCTGTTTAGAAGGACCTCCCCACTGAATATCAAATTTAGCCAACCAACTTAGAGCCATGAAATCCCAACTTAATAAAATGGATTTAGACATAGCAACTTTAGATCCAGAAGCATTGCAAAACAATGATAACTTAGAAAAAAGAGATACAAAATTTTCTTCAGTTAACTGAACAAAAATAGAAGTGTCATCAACAAAATGTATGTTGATCAGCTCTCGACCATTTGGTAATGTAATACCACGAACAGGAGGACTGATACAATTTTCTCTTAAAATATAGAATAAAGCATCATTAGCTATCACAAATAGGGATGGAGCTAACAGATAACCTTGCTGAATAGATATTTGTAAAATAATAGGTTCAAAAATAGAACCATTAACAGCAATGTAAGCAACAACATCAGTAAGAAGAAATTTGACCATTTTGCAAAAAAGAGGAGGAAAACCAAAATCTTTAAGGGCCATAAGAATATATGCCCATTCAACTCTATCATATGCCTTTTCAAATTCTAAAAGAAGAATACCAACATTTTGACCAATTTGACGCCTCCCAACCAGTAATCAGATTTTCAAGTATATACCTGCGTTTTACAAAACCTGTCTAGACTGAATTAATAAATTGAGGAAGGTACTTTGCAATTCTTAGAGCCAATACATTGGCTAAAATTTTATAAGATACATTAAGCAACGTTGTTGGCCTCCAATTTTTAACCAAGGACTTATCACCATCTTTGGGGAGAAGTTTGATAATACCAGTGTTAATTTCCTTCCCCAAAGAACCATTATTAATAGCTTCAGAATACAACTAGAAGAGGTCATCAATAATCTAGTGAGAATTTTTCTTATAGAATTCTATAGGTAACCCGTCAGGCCTAGGAGCCTTATCATTATTAATAGATTGAATGGCCTTAAGAATTTCTTCTTTAGAAATAGGCTGATCTAATATAAAAGCATCCTGATCAGAGATCTTACGAGGGATGAGAGAGCAACAATATCGCATGTCCTCTAATCTATAATTATTATCTTTAGAAAAAAAAATCTTTATAATACTGAAAAAATATATTCTTAATAATACCCATACAAGCAATTAACTCATTACCATTCCATATACCAGCTATTTTATCAATCAAACCTCTTTCTTTCAAAAACTTGAAGAAAATTTTTGAATCTTTATCTCCATCATGAAGCCAACTAAGCCTTGCCTGAATTCTTTGACCGTCAACTCTATTGGCTTGCAGGTTCCTAAGATCATTTTTAATGGAAATAATCTCTTCTTGATAATCTATATTAGAATGATATTTTTGAAGACATAATTCAAGTTGAAATAGTCTTGATTGAAGAGATCTTTCATATTTCTTTGAATCTAATGCACGTTGCTTTCCTATGGTTTGAAAAATCTTCTTCCAACTACAAATATTCATATTCCATCTATCAATAGCACTGGAATTACTATGTAACCATTTATTAACCTCTCGTAGAGTAAAAATAACATCTAAACAATCTGAAGATTCTAGTAATGAAGTATTAAGATGAAATTTCCAAGATGTATTCACATTATGCAGTATTTCATCATAAAATTTCAACTGAACAACAATAGGATAATGATCTGAGAACGGATTAGGTGATACAAGAACCCTGCTTCCATCTGACATTTGATCAACCAGAAAAAAGGAACTTGAAACATAAAACCTATCCAATCTGCAATAAATCCTATTGATATCCTTTTGCATATTACACCAGGTAAACCATAACCCCTTATGACTATTTTTTTGGCCCTCCAAAGGATCCATTAGATTAAAATAAGACTTCAGATTTGACCAGTGAAAATATTCCTCACCCTTCCATTCTACACTTAAACCTCCACATTTATCTTCTTGTGATTCCACCATATTAAAATCACCACAGAAAATCCATGATATTTTTTGAAGATTAAGACCCCATTTCTATAGATCACATTGTTGTAGACACATAAATGGAGCAAATTCCAAACTTACTATTGTTATTTTCTAAAATTACCCAAACAACTCGATTACAAGGAGAGTAACCATGATCAATAACCTTAGATGACCAATATGATGATAATAAAATCAGAGCACCACCTTTACAAGGTGAATGATTGATACATAAATAACCGCATCTCTCCAAATCACTTTAAGAACAAAGTGCAGTAAAAAAAAAAGCTTAATTTTTCTCTACTACATCAAAGCATATTGTGATGCCACGACCCATGAGGATACCTACTCAGTTAGAACATTAACATTAGGACGGTATATAAAGCTAGTTAAACTTAATTGGAAATACCTAAAATAGAGTGACAGCGTGATGACTTAGTACTATCATACCGAGGCAGTAACTTTAAATAAATTGTTTAGATTTGCGCTTCACGTGACGTGATCTGAATTCCAAAGGAATCCACCCCAGGTCCCCAAATCCTCTTTGTGGCTTTCCAAATTGGCATTAATTGTGCAACTTGATTTGATGGTGTCTCTTCCAACATGAATTAAAACTACTAGTGCCGGAGACTAAATCAAAGAAATTGTCAATGGTGATGATTCGATATAAATTATATGAAAAGGATTTGTAATTAAATCATGACTACAAGGACGCGTGTAAACTATGAAGCTCTACTCTAGTTGTTATTCACCTCAAAAGGAAGGCATAGTATGCTCAAACATAAAAACATACGTATAATGCATCTGCGCTTATGCGCCCAAACTACTGTCACTCGAAGATAATTGCTGCCAGCTGGGAGTGGGGGTGGCAGTGGCGGTGGGGGTGGTGAGGACTTGACATACACATCAGCATTTCAAAGGTGTAGGTCTACGGTATTGTATAAATTTTGTTATAAATATATATTTTTATTTTTTAAATATAAATATGTAATATTTATATTATACTTGTTACAAGTAATATATGAAGAATTAAATTTTTTTTTTTTTTGATGCTGCGCCGAAGTCTGTCTGTCGCCGAAGTCCGAACGCCGCAGCGCAGACAGCGCAGTGCGGAAGTCGGGGGCCCGACGGACTTCGCCCAAACTAGGGCGAAGTGCGAACGTCGGCCGCGCCGACGGACTTCGCCCGAACTAGGGCGAAGTTCGAACTTCGGCCGCGCCGACGGACTTCGCCCGAAATTGGGCGAAGTTCGCACTTCGGCTGCGCCGACGGACTTCGCCCGAACCTGGGCGAAGTTCGCACTCGAGCCGCGGCGGACTTCGCCAGCCAGGCGAGGTTCGCACTCGAGGCACGGACCGGACTTCGCCCGAAATTTGGGCGAAGTTCGAACTTCGGGCAGCCAACGAACTGTGCAGGGTGAAGAGGGGACTGAGGCCAACCGGACTTCTCATGCACTCGAGCTACTCCAGTCTTAGCCGCGAACTTTGGAAGCAAACTTGGAAAGCCGCTTTAGACTTGTTCTTCTTCCGCGGTGCCGTTGGGTTTGCCTGGCTTAGCAACACCTGTATGAGAAGAGAGACGCCGGAGCAGAGAGCAACAAGCGCAAACCCTAAAAGATGCCGGAAACAAACGACAAACTTTATTTATATTAAACGGGGGTTACTGAGTTCCTCAACCGAGGAAATTACAATCATCTGCGGTGCACTCTGCAGGATAAGTTAAACAGACAAAATGTCGAGTCGGCTGCTCAGACATTAATCAGCTGAGTCAAACTGCTCGCTGAGATACTTTTCTTTGCCTCTTGCTCCTTCTTGCTCCTCTTTTTCTTTTCTCTTCTGAAATACCCGAGACGCCTTATATAGCCGCAGAAGAGGAGGATTAGGGTTTGTCCTCTGACAGGTTCTGACAGGCCCTCAACTAGGGTTTCTGACCAATCGCCGCACAAGCGTCACATCTGTCAGAGGGTAGGTGCGACGTCATGTCAGCCCTTTGCCGGGATCTCGGACTGCGGCGGCGCAGTCCGACTTCGCCCATGTCCGGAGCGCAATCCGGTTTCGCCCAAGGTTCGGAGCGCAGTTGGGCACAAGCGTGAAATTTGGGTTAATTTTTCTAACACTCTCCTTTAAGCCTAATTTCACGAGCGCTTTGACTCCAAGCTGCTCTCGCAATCTGTTGAAGTCTTCCTCCTTCAAAGGCTTCGTGAAGATGTCATCCAGTTGCTCCTTGGACCTGCAAAACTACAATTGTACTTCACCAAATTTCACCGACTCTCTGATGAAATGATACCGGATGTCTATGTGCTTCGTCCGGCCATGGAACACAGGATCCTTTGAGAGTGCAATGGCCGAATTGTTATCACAGAAAATTGTTGTCGCACCATCCGGAGGAAAGTTCAGTTCACTCAGAACTCTTCACAGCCAAACTGCCTGGCATGCGGCTGACGTGGCGGCGACATATTCTGCTTCGGCTGTGGACAACGCAACGATGGGTTGTTTCTTGGACGCCCATGAGGCCGCCTCGATCCGAGATGGAAAGCATACCCGGAGGTGCTCTTCCGATCGTCGATACTGCCGACCTAGTCACTATCCGTGAAGCCCACTAGCTCCAACTGGTCTTGTCTGGCGTAAAATAGGCCATGGTTTCGTGTCCCGTTGACATAGCGCAAGATCCTCTTGCACGCTTGCCGGTGCGTGTCCTTCGGAGTCTCCATGAAACGGCTGATCGGACCGACTCCGAACATCGGATCCGGCCGAGTTGCGATCAAATACATCGGGCGCCAACTAGCCTCTTGAACAGGGTTGGGTCGACATTCCTCCCTGTATCCAACTTGCTCAGCTTCAAACCTGTGGTTGCAGGTGTGATGGCAGGTTTATTGTCCTCCATCTTGAAGCGCTTCAGGACATCCTTCGCATACTTGCCCTGAGAAATGAAGATGCCATCTGCCGATTGGTCAACTTCAATGCCGAGAAAATACTTCATCGACCCTAAGTCCGTCATCTCGAACTCCTTCTTCATGGCTGTTACGAGCCGGGTCGAACAGGACATTGTTGTTGCCAGTATAAATCAGATCGTCCACATACAGGCAGACGATAATGAGCTCACCTACTGCATTTGTCTTCATGTACAGGGTGTGCTCATATGGGCATTTCTGAAACCCATTCTCCTGAAAATAGCTGTCAATCCGGCTGTACCAAGCTCGGGGCGCCTGCTTCAAACCATACAGGGCCTTCTTTAGCTTCAGGACTTTGCCCTCCTGGCCTTCAATTTCGTAACCTTGTGGTTGGTCAATGTAGACCTCTTCCTCCAACACTCCGTTGAGGAAGGCTGACTTGACATCCATCTGGTACATCTTCCAACCTTGTTGGGCTGCCAATGCCAGGATCATCCTGACTGTGTCAAGTCAGGCTACGAGTGCATATACCTCATGGTAATCGATGTATGACTTATGCTTGTAACCCTTTGCCACCAATCTGGCTTTGTGCTTGTCAATGTCTCCTTGGGCGTTGAACTTTGTCTTATACACCCACTTGACCCCAATGGTCTTCTTCCCTCTTTGGAAGATCCGTCGATTGCCATGTTTCATTTTTTTCAATGGTTGCTATCTCCTCATCCATCGCCTACACCCACTTCGATTCGACTTGCATCTTCGAACTCTCTTGGATCAACTTCGATAAAGAATGCAAAGTCGAGTGCTCTTCATCTATGTGGGTTTGGGTTGCCTCGTAAATGTCTTGCAAGCTCAGGAGTCTTCGCAGGTGTCCTCAAGTTTTGAATTACGCTTACAAGTGGAGGCGGCCAGTGATGGAGTGGGCTGTACTCTGCTGGCACCAGCTGTTGTCTGCTAGAAGTTGCTTGGTGGTTGCACACTTCCTTCTTCCAAGTCAACGAGTCCGAACCTGGCGGCTTTAGCGCCGATCTCGGACTTCCCGTTCCGGACTTGATCTTCAAGAAACTTCACATCACGGTGGCTGATGATGAGCTTCTTCGTCACAGGGTTGTACAGGCTATATGCCTTCGGCTGCTCACTGTACCCTGTGAAAATGCACTTCTCCGCTCGATCATCCAACTACCGCTTCTTTTTTGGAACATGTGCATATGCTATGCACCCGAACACACGCAAGTGAGCCACACTTGGCTTCACTCCGCTCCAGGCCTCCTGAGGGATTTTGTCCTTCACGTTTTTGGTGGGACATCCGTTCGACAAGTAGGTCGCACATGTTACGGCCTACTGCCCAAAATTCATGCGACAATCCCTTCGCCTTCATCATGCTTCGTGCCATTTCCATGATGGTTCGGTTCTTCCTCTCGGCTACGCCATTACGCTGTGGCGTGTATCCGCGATGAAGCTGTCTTCGAATTCCGTCTTTGCTTGCAAAAGTTGTGGAATTCGTTGGAGATGTACTCTCCACCTCCATCGATTACGAGAGTCTTCACATAATAACCGCTCTGTTTCTCCACCGAGCCTTGAACTCCTTGAATACGGCAAATGCCTCTGACTTCAACTTGATGGCATAAATCCAAGTCTTCCGGCTGAAGTCATCAATGAACGTCAAGAAGTATTTGTTGCCGGCAAACGTGGTGGTCTGCATCGGACCACAAATGTCTGAGTGCACCAGTTCCAAAGGTCGTGATGCTCTCCAAGAATGTCCTACAGGGAATGCATCCCTGTCTTTGCTTGCCGACTAGGCAACCTTCACACACTTGGTTCGGTTGCTCGATAAGGGGTAAACCCTTCACCATTCGCATCCTATGCGGTTGATTCAGGCCACTGAAGCTTAGGTGACCGAATCCGAGATGCCACGACCGGGTAGCATCTTTCTCAAGCTGCACTCGAGAGACATCAAAGATTCATTATGAATCTGCAGCGGAAACATTTTGTTTTTCGTCATGGACACAGTCGCAATTTGTCCATGGACTTTGTCTACGATGGAGCAGACACCATCTTTGAACAGTACAGTGTGCCCCTTCTGCACAAGTTGTCCAACACTTAGCAGATTATGCTTCAACCCAGGCACATAAAAAACATCTTGAATTGTTTTTCTATCACCGTGTCGGGTGCGGATGAGGATCTTGCCTTTCCCCATCACAGGAACTTTGTTGTTGTTCCCCATCTTGACTTTGGATCGGATTGTTTCATCCGGTTGTGAGAACATCTCTCTGTTCCCGATCATGTGGTTGCTGCAACCACTTGTCAAGATACCGAGATATTTTTCTTGCTCTCCTCTTCAATACTGCAAGTCAGCAGTACATTTCCTCCTATCGCATTTCCATGTTCCTCCGTATAATGGGCTTGCTATTGATTCTTGTTCGCCATCTTCTTCCTACATTGTGAGGCATAATGGCCGAACTTGCTGCGATAGTAGCATTGGACCTTTGACATGTCCTTCTTCTGCTGAGAGCTTCCTTGCTGATTTATGCCAGTGCCTCTTCCTCCTTGCTGATGAAAGTTGCAACTTGGCTCAGCGTCATGAGGGTTTGATCTCCCTCCTTGCTTGTTACTTCTCCCACGCACCGCTCGCCTCTCCCTCCTTGATAACTAGAAGCGTTGTGGTGGAAGTCTTGTCTGTCGTTGTCTCGGACTGAGGCTTGAGCCCGAAACGCTTGCTCCAGAGAGGTCTGAGATGAACGGCTCAGCCTCTGTTCATGGGTCTGCAATGAACCCATGAGTTCGTCTGTCGAGAGGGTTGTCAGATCCCTCGACTCTTCGATTGCTATCACAACCGAGTCGAACTTCGCAGGTAGACTTCTGAGAATCTTCTCCACGATTCTCTGGCTCCGGACATTTTCTCCATTCAACCGCATCTGGTTGATAATTTCAGTCGTCCGGGTGAAGAAGTCGCTCATCGACTCGGACTCGCTCATCTGCGGGTTCTCAAACTGTCTCCTAAGCATCTGCAGTTTCACCAACTTCACTTTGTCGGTGCCCTGATACGAACTTGCTAGGGTTTCCCAGGCCTGCTTGGCCTTGGTGGCTGATGCAATCCGCGGGAAGATGGTCTCCTCAACCGCTTGCATGATGTAGAAGAGGGCCTTCGGTCCTTCTTCTTGTGCTCTTTCAACGAGATCCTTGTCTGCACGAGAGAGGGCGGCCGATCTTCTTTGCATCTGCCGGTTACGGGTAGCCGTTCTCGACTAACTCCCATAGCTCGTGAGATCCGAACAGGATCTTCATCTGGATGCTCCAGTAATCGTAGTTCTTGCCGTTAAATCGCGGGATCTGCAACTGCAGCGAGTTTCTCTCGGAAGCCATGCTTCTATCTCCGTGTCACGGCACTATCAGCTCTGATACCAATTTGAAGAATTAATTTTTTTTTTTTTTTTGATGCCGCGCCGAAGTCTGTCTGTCGCCGAAGTCGGAACGCCGCAGCGCAGACAGCGCAGTGCGGAAGTCGGGGGCCCGACGGACTTCGCCCAAACTAGGGCGAAGTGCGAACGTCGGCCGCGCCGACGGACTTCGCCCGAACTAGGGCGAAGTTCGAACTTCGGCGCGTCGACGGACTTCGCCCGAAATTGGGCGAAGTTCGAACTTCGGCCGCGTCGACGGACTTCGCCGAAATTGGGCGAAGTTCGCACTCGAGGCCGCGAGCGGACTTCGCCGAAGCAGGCGAAGTTCGCACTCGAGACTGCGGCGGACTTCGCCGAAATTTGGGCGAAGTTCGAACTCGGGCAGCCAACGAACTGTGCAGGGTGAAGAGGGGACTGAGGCCAACTTCGGACTTCTCGTGCACTCGAGCTGCTCCAGTCTTAGCTGCGAACTTTGGAAGCAAACTTGGAAAGCCGCTTTAGACTTGTTCTTCTTCCGCGGCTGCCGCTGGGTTTGCCTGGCTTGGCAACACCTGTATGAGAAGAGAGAGACACCGGAACAGAGAGCAACAAACTGCAAACCCTAAAAGATGCCGAAAACAAACAACAAACTTTATTTATATTAAACGGGGGTTATAGAGTTCCTCAACCGAGGAAATTACAATCATCTGCAGGCTGCACTGCAGGATAAGTTAAACAGACAAAATGTCGAGTCGGCTGCTCAGACATTAATCAGCTGAGTCAAACTGCTCGCTGAGATACTTTTCTTTGCCTCTTGCTCCTTCTTGCTCCTTCTCTTTTTTCTTTTTCTTCTGAAATACCCGAGACGCCTTATATAGCCGCAGAAGAGGAGGATTAGGGTTTGTCCTCTGACAGGTCCTGACAGGCCCTCAACTAGGGTTTCTGACCAATCGCCGCACAAGCGTCACATCTGTCAGAGGGTAGGTGCGACGTCATGTCAGCCCTTTGCCGGGATCTCGGACTGCGGCAGCGCAGTCCGACTTCGCCCATGTCTGGAGCGCAATCCGGTTTCGCCCAAGGTTCGGAGCGCAGTTGGGCACAGGCGTGAAATCTGGGTTAATTTTTCTAACAATATATTTCATACACAATATATTAAACATTATATAGTGTGTCTGCGGAAAACTGGACATATTTTAAATAGCTGAATGTTGTATATTTTGTAAACGAGAAGAGACATCTTGACATAAACTACAGTCTTATATAAATTTGTTCGGGAAACAATAAGATACTGCAAAAACTTACTAAAATATAGGTTATAACCTTATTCCGTATAAATTGGTTACATATTTATAAACAATCTATAAGTTCTAATCAATAATAATAATTTTAAATAATTTGTAATTTATGATTTTAATTTTTAAACACGACTACATAAAGGCAGAGTTAATGTATTTTTAGAGATCCCTTATAGGGGTTGGTTATTAAATTTTTAGGATAAAAAGAAAGTTGAAGAACATCTCTTTAGTAATGCAGTTTGAATAGAAAGAAAGCTGAAGAGCATCATTCGAGTATAGTAAGGCGAAAAAAAAATTATCCCCGAACCATAAACTTTCCGTTCAAAAATGCATGCCAGACTCGTCTTTTACTTGGATACCCAACTTTGTCCTTATCTGAACCTTCAATGCACCTTTTCTACCTTCAAAAATAAATTCCATACAACAATAAGCAATCACTTTTATAAAATTTTATTTTTCTACCTTCAAAAATAAATTCCATACAACAATAAGCAATCACTTTTATAAATTTTTTTTTATCATTTGTTTATATGGGAGTTGGAGATTAAGTGGGTAATTAAAACTCTCAATTTAAAAAAGAGGTCTTAAAATAGAGGTCTCAAGTTCAAATCTGTTCGTGTCACATGTTGCAGATATGCTAAGTCCAACCGATGGTTTGTTAGGCTGGCGTAGATAAGGTCAGAACAAACCAGCTGATGTGGATGGAGCCGGAGCAACTCCTGAATGAAACTTTAACGATGAGAATCTCCCAAACATAAAATCTAATTCCAAGATTCCCACCTCTTTTCATGTTTCCAACCAAGATTACCCTTGCAGGGCGTGTTTCGAACAAAAGGGAAACAAAAAAACATTATTCGTCATTCGCGTTTCAAATCAGTACAAATATTTGTTTATTACAATATGGCCAACATAATCAACATCTGTCCCATCCCCAAAACCACTTCAAAAAAATAAAATGAAAATTTATATTTAGGTACTAAACGGGTATCATTGCGAGCGTTTTGACCATCTACAAATCCGAGGCATAAGGACACTTCGCTTCCCATCATTCATAATCACGGTTTTAATGAAATCCAATGTTTTTTCTTGTTTCGAAAGTAAATTTACAAACTCATCCACACCATTGTTGAGATATGTCCATCTGCTGTTTGTTTAATTATATGAAATAAGACACCATGCTAAGATCTTTGTTTGGGACTATGGACACGTAATGTGCTCGTCATAATTTTTACCGATAAATTAATGAGAGGTTGTGAGGGATGGTTAAGTTTATAAGTTCTGAATTTATTTAAATTTGAACTAAATATTTGTTATTTATAAAAACAATATTACAAATTGTTTCTATGTTAATTAAAGTGAGTTGTTAAACAATAGGATACATTTAATTATTATTTTTTTAAATAAATATATAAGAAAATGAGTAACATTATTAGATGTTATATAAAGGAATGATGTTATATAAAGGATTTTTTTCTTGATTATAATATCAAAGAAAGATTTAATCACTGGTCTCAGAAATAGTTAATCTTTGTCGCAGATTAACTTATTTGTAATAATTTATTTATGTCATGACTATGTATAAATCTTATATCCTTTCTACCCCACATACCCCATATGGAAAGAGTTAGACAAGACAACTATAATTTTTTATGAGGAGTAAAAGAAGAGAAGAAATGGGCATTAATAGGTTGGGTAAAAGTAAGCTATCTCAAGGCAAAGGGAGGTTTTGGACTAACGAGATTAGAGGTGGCTCTCCCAACCAACTTATTTATTTAGTAGAGTTTTAACTAGTAAATATTTAGGACAAGTGAATCCGGATGAGATGAGTCATTTTTCTTTAGATGGTAATGGGTCCCTAGTGTGGCAAGCTCTAAAGTTAGGATCTTAGGTAGTGAAATATGGATTATTTTAGAAAGTGGGAAGAGGGGAAAAGACATGAATTTGGATAGATTTATGGGATCAATACCCACCTATCATTTTTGAATTTTTATAATTGTGAACAGTAAAAAAACCATGGAAAACAAGGGTTGGATCAAGATTGAAAGTTATTTTAACACCAGACAACTAGGGAATTATAGGTTTAAACAATTTAAGATGTTGAACAAGTGTCCAATTATAATCCCTCAAAAATTGACATCCATCATGACTAAAATCTTAGGAGAAATATTTCTCATAGGAAGAGATAAGGAGGATGAATTATCTTAGGGCTATGAGATCTTTAGAGTCTACATAGTGAAGGATGGATATGATAAGATCCTTCTAAAACCTCCTCCTCATGGATATCAGGTTGAGGATAGGAAAAATATTTTGCAATCCAAGGGTTGGGCAAAAGTAAAATTCTTGGCCTCGCAATTCATGTACAATGGAATTCTTACTTTTGCTTATCTGAGGTGTAGGATAATTTTTGGTCCATCCCAATGTGTTTCATGCTAGAAAAGTGAGGACACATATGACCACTTGATGCTTAAGTGCTTGTTCACATGCTATATCTAGGAGTGATGTATTTTAGCTTATAAAATTTGATCCAATGGTGATTTAAACTGAGTTAATATTTGGGGAATATAGAAGAAGGAAATCTGAAGCTCTTTGTATTATGTGGAATCTTGGATTAAACTTTATTTGGTGTTAAGAATGGTTGGAGTGAAATGATTTTTTTTTAGAGAAACCTTTTCATCCTTAGATGGTGTTTGGTAGGTTATTTAAAGGCAAGTCATGAAAAATGTGACAGTGTATGCAAAAGATGAAACTCATGTTGATATAAGGATGGCGGAGAATGAATCCAAAGTGGAGGAGTAGTAGGATAGATCTAGTTGGAAAACACCCGTGGAAGGTTGGATTAAAATTAATATTGATAGAGTTGCAAAAGGTAATCCGAGTAGAGCTAGAATTAGAGTGGTCTACAAGAATCATGTTGGGATAATGCTCTATTGGTAACTGTACAGCTTGGAAAATACCATGAACAATGAAGCAAAAGCTTTAGCTATCAAATATGCTTCTATTTGGGCGATAAGACAAGCTTATAGGAGGATTATCATAGAATTTGATTCTCAAATCTTGGTAGAAGCTCTATATTGAATGATAAACTTTGCTTTGGAGACATGGAAGTTAAGGATTCTTGTCACCCAAATTAAATGGAAGTTAAGGATTCTTTTCACCCAAATTAACGAGTTGTGAAGGGAATTGGATGATGTGATTCTAATTTATGTGGGTAGAGCTCAGAATAAAGTGGTAGACTTCCTAGCTAAGATTGGTAATGACAAGGAGACATGGGTTTAGTAGCAAACTGACATAGCTATTAAGGATGAGATAATTAGGTAGGTTGGTGAGCAAATTCAATATTTGGCTAATTTGGACAACCATTGTTGATATATGGTTTGAGATATTTGACTCTAATGCATATCTCTTTTTAGTGTTTTAATCAAAAGTGGCTAGTTCTTAGGATCTTGGGTTTTAAAGTTATGAAAGCTTGTTGTAAATTTAAAAGGAGAAAACAAGGGATCTTGTTGGTTAAATTTGGAAGGAGTCTTGTTCCAACTTATAAATAATCTTTTTTTTTTATATAATTTTTTTGAAAAAAAACATCATTAGATGTTGCCATTATAAACCTTAGCCTATTGGGTTAGACAAAGTCAAGAAGAGCTCGACCCTTTAGGGCATAAACCCTAGTCTACTAGGTTAGACAAAATCAATGGGACCCCAACTCTCTAGGGTATCAAACTAGGGTAGTCAACAAACACTCAACTACTACCATCCAACCTATCCTCCTTTGTGTACACTATGGTTTAAACCTTAAACATCCCTAAAGAGAGACCAAATCCCTAACCTATGTTGTCCTTGTTAAACTATTGTTTTCATATTTTTGATATAATATTTTAGACGGTATCATATAAATACTGTAAAATAATACATTATAAAACACATATCATATAAATTTGATTTAGAGATATGTATTTCGTGTTTTAACTATATTAAAACACATTAAATGATAACAAAAGTTATGCTGTAAAGTTTATAACATTTTTTATTATTTTCATTCATATTTAAATAAGTGTAAGGCTTAAGAAATTTCAAAAGTAATTTTTTTTTATATATAAAATTTAGGATATATTCGTTTAATATTTTTTATCAACTATTCTTAAAAGTTTTTTAATTTTATAATTATATTTTAAATTATAATATAATATTAAAATCAAAATAAAATTTAAAATATATTTGCATATAGATTATTAAATCTTCTACTAATAACTAGTAACCATTAATTAATAAAAAATAAAATTTTAATAAATAGTTATTTTATATCAAAAACTGTTAAATTTCTATTAATTATAATTATATAAATTTACAATAAATTAGTAATTAATAATAAAAAAAATTTAATTTTTTTTTTTAATAATTTTAACCTTATTTTAATTTACATTCCAAACTTGTCAATCTTAAATAACTATGCATTCGGAGGATATAAACATGTATTACCCTTCCTTTACTAACCATATTTTCGCGTTTAGTGGCGAGTACACAAAGGTGGTTATCTCATAGTTTGAAAAATATTTACGATTAATTTATAAGATTGAACAGTCTCATCTTTCTTAATCATGATTTTTCGTAAAACTGAGAGTTATGTGGGAATTTAACACATAACTACCACACATCCACCCCTCACACACTCGCTTACGTGAGATTTGAATCTTGAACCTCTCGAAAAAGAACAAAAGCCCAAAGCATAGCATGTTATTCCTTGAGATGGAGGAATATGAAAGGCAACTACTGTTTGAGATGTAAAATTTACTTATTTATAATTTTTATCTGAAAGTAATTTTTTCACGGGTAAATTTTGTGAAAACAATCCTTATAATTTGTTAGTGATTGTGATTGATTGTTTGACGTCATTATCAAGGATCCAAATACTTTAGTGACTCAGCAATTATTTGTTAGACCGTCCTTGAGCGAAAGAGTTACGTGTTGTTTTACACGGAGCAGCCATTATCTCAAGAAGGCCATGGAGCTGATATGAGATTACGAACTTTTCTTGACCTTCCCAAAAAGTTCCACGGATGCTCACCCTATATCGAATGATTGCCTATAGACTTAAGTTTATTCCCCCTTTAAAACAAAAAAAAATTAAAAAACAGACTTCATTACTCAAACGGACCAGAGAATAAAGGTAGAAATTATGGTCCAAACTGTGTCAAAATCTAAACGGTTCTAATCATATAAAAGTTAATTGATAGATAAGTAATTAACTACTGCATGTTTACTAAGTAGTGTTCTTGTAAGTAATGCAATTTGTATAAACTTTTGATGTTGATTCTTCATCTATAAAAATGTTGGACTATGGATGGTATTCATTCTTATATTCTCTTCTAACTATGATGGATATCCCATGACCTAGATTTCAATATAAATTAGGTTAAGTATTAATATCTTTTAATTATGTATAAAAAATATTATTAAAAAAATATTAACGCTAGATTAAATGTTCGAACCAGTTGGCTGTTCTTCGATGCTTGTAGTATCTTTTTTCATAACACTAGATTGAATGTTCGAACCAGATGGCTGTTCTTCGATGCTTGTATCCTTTTTTTTTTAATGAGTAAATTAGTTATCATTGCCTTTTAATGGATTCGTGTATGGTCTCTTTGTAAGGTAGGTATTTGAAAAGTTAAAGCATTTGTTAAGATGGGGATTCAAAACAGTTTCGTGATTAACCTTTTTTTAAACGTGTATGTCTGACATACTTATTTAAAAGGGAGATAATATATATATTTATATTTATATTTGTAAAATATATAAAAATGATTTTTTTTGTTATTTCATTGATTTTAAAAATAAATTTGATTTAAGTTTAATATTTAAATAAAAAATGAATATTTTTAAATATAATATTTTATTAATTTAAGAAAAAGACTATGTTGGAATATATATATATTTTTTTAAATTAATATGAATATCTAATATGATTCTAAGGTCTTTTTAAATAGTTTTTAATGATTTTTTTAAGGATAAATATTATTTATGAATTTTAGATGTATTAAATTATAAATATGTTAGACGTATTATATTGTGGAATAGAAAATTTTAACTATTGAATTTTTTTATTGGATTTTAAGAATGATCAATTCAACCCTTTAATTACTAGAATAAAAATGAAAATATGTCCATTGCCTATTGTTGATGTGGGACCAAACCAAAACTAAGATTTTATTCCTTGATAATGTTTAAATAGGCATAAATATGCCATCATTACAATAGAAGGAAGTCTTCCAAATCTTAACGAATACAATAATTTAGAATATTACAAGATAAATTTGTAAACTAGTAGCTAACCTAAACAACCACTAACAACTTCATGCTAATGACTAACTACAAAAAGACTATCTAGAACCTATCTCTAGAAGCTAAAAGTTAATGCATAGGCTCACATAATCATAAGTGCAAATAAATAAGATAAATAAGCCTAATAATAATAATCCTAAGCCTAGATAAATGTCCTCATCATGCCTCCCTATAATAAAAGCATTGGAATCCAATGATTTTACAATAAAAGTAGGACAAGATATAAAAAATAGGCTACATATCCTAACTGCTAGATAGAGCTGGAAACCAATCACAAGTGAAAACTCATGTATGAATGGAACAACTTTTGTAGATCCATAAAATACTTGGAGAATGTCAAGTATACCATGATCTTCCATAGCTAC
The DNA here is from genome assembly GCA_028583015.1 of Wollemia nobilis. NCBI lineage: Eukaryota > Viridiplantae > Streptophyta > Pinopsida > Araucariales > Araucariaceae > Wollemia > Wollemia nobilis. The sequence continues at coordinate 18,951,365 of JAQPPZ010016726.1, forward strand.
AAGATACTGCTTAGTCAAAAATCTATTGCCAACTTGGAAAGGAAAGAGTCAACGAGGAGTTATGGCCTGATATTATTGTTACAAAGTCTTATACAAAACTAGAACCTATGGGAAGGAAGAAGTATACATGTGCTAGATAGACGAATATACTAATATATTCTTTGTTGGAATGGATTTGGTTGTAGGATAAAAAAAATAGTATCATGATGAAGTGTATTAGAAGGGACAAGAAGATGTGAAGAATGTGAAGAAGTGATATTATCCTTGTGAGAAGGGGCTGTAGTTGATGTTGTTGAGTCTTGGTAGTGTGTCCTACTAAATATTAGAGTAATTTTTTGTGGTTGATTGGTATGGTGTAGAAGTATGACATTTTTTATATAGTTAATAAGAAAGATCTTGTGTTCATGATGTAAATTGTAGGTATTGCGATAAGCATCATATCGAGCCTTCCTATCATATTGATAGTATTTTCCAAGGAGTAAGCCACAATAGTCCACTAGATTCATGTCATAGGTGAATTGATCTAAAAAATATGAGCCAAATACAAAGGACACTAGGCAAGTATATGTGATTTTTGAGGTGGAACTATTATCCTTCTATTTAAGTGAGTGTGAACGAGGATGCAATTCCAGTGGTAGCTATAACTTGTCAACAATGAAGCTTGTAATTAGGTTGATCTATGAGCCATTATTAATTATATAATAAATTAAGAAATTATCATGGTCATATTTAGAAAAATGAATTATAATTTTGTGATTATATAATTATAATTATAATCAATTGCTACTACTTATAATTATATAAGTTTGCAATGAATTGCTAATGATAATCAATAAATTTTATTTATAATTTTAACTTTATTTCAATTTACATTCCAAAATTTTCAAACTTAAATAACTATGCATTTTGAGGATATAAACATGTATTATCCTTCCTTTAATTTAATAATTCAAATACTAACCAAATTTTTACTTTTAGTGGCGAGTACACAAGGCTTGTTATCACATAGGATGTTATTCCTTCGGATGGAGGAGTATAAAAGTAAGGAAACCATTGGTTGAGATGGTACAATTTACTTGTTTATAATTATTTGTATAAATTATGGAGAATATTTAAGGTTGATTGACTAATTTGATCAGGTAGGGATTTTAACTTAAGCATTGATGTCACCCCTCTCACTATAAAAATCCTCATGTAACCCCTCTCCCTATAAAAATCTCCATTTCACTCTTTTCCCTGTAAAAATCCCTTTTTTCTCCCTTTTTTGGTCCAACAGAGCTCTGTTTCAAAAGGGCATAAAAAGGACATCCCCCTCTCTATTTTTAAAGGGGCCATTCTTAAAGGAGTTTCAAAAACATCTATTTTTTCAAAGGGGTCACCTAGGGAATTAAAGAGAGCCTCTCCAAAACTTCAAGAGGAACCAGAGAAAAGACGTTATTCTTAAAGCTGAGATATTTTATTTAATAAACCTACCCCTAGGCTCTTCTCTTTAATTATGTAAAAATTAAGTCATTAAACAATTAAAGAGATCCACACTTTCTCTGAAGAGTCCAAATACTTTGGTGACTCAATAGTTATTTGTTAGACCCTATTTGAGTGAAAGACTTACATGTTGTTTTACACAGAGTAAATATTATCTCATGAAGGTCACGAAGATAATCTGAGATTAGAAATGTTTCTTGACCTTCCCATTATCATCCTAAAAGTTCCATGGATGCTCACCCTCACCCTGTATCAAATGATTTCCTATAGATTTATGTTTTTTCACCCTTAAAAGAAAAAAAAAACACACATTTATTTACTCAAATAGACGAGAGAATAAAGGTAGAAATTATGGTCCAAACTGTATCAAAATATAAATGGTTTTAATCATATAAAATTTAATTGATATGTAAGTAACTAACTACTGTATATTTACTAAGTAGTATTCTTGTAAGTAATGCAATTTGCATAAAATTTTGATATTGATTATTCATCTATAAAATTGTTAGACTATGGATGGTATCCATTCTTCTATTCTCTTCCAACTATGATGGATGTACCACAACCTAGATTTCAATATAAATTATGGTAAGTATTAGTATCTTTTCATAACGCTAGATTAAATTTTTGAACTAGATAATTTGTCTATCATGCTTGTATCTTTTTAATGAGTAAATTAGTTATTATTGTCTCTTTATGAACACATGCATGGTCTAGTAGTAAGGTAGGTATTTGAAAAGTTAAATTATTTGTTAAGATGAGGATTCAAAATAGTTTCATGATCAAAATTTTCTAATGTGTATGTGTGACATACATATTTTAAAAGCAGGGATACGATAATATTAGTAGAATATATATGATTATTAATTATGAATAATATTTAAAATTGAAGTCTTTCTTTAGTATTGTTATTTCATTGATTTTAAGTTTTGAATATTTAAAAAACATATGAATATTTTTTAAATATAATATTTTATTAATGTTATTTAATAAAAAATATTATGTTCAAAAATATTTAATTTCTTTATTATACTAATATGAATATTTAATATGAGTTTAATGCCTTTCAAAATAGTTTTCAATGATTTTTTTGAGATAAAAATTATCTATGAATTATAGATGTGTTAAATTATAAACACATTATATTGTATATGAGTATGAATTATAAGTATGTTAGATTTATTTTATTGTGGAATAGAAAAAGATTAACTATTGAAAAATTTAATTGAATTTAAAAATTATCAATTCAATCCTTTAATTACTAGAATAAAAATAAAAATATGTCCATTGCCTATTCTTGATATGTGAGAAAACCAAAACTAAGTGTTTATTCCTTGACAATGTTTAGCTAGGAATGTATATGTCATCATTGCAATAGAAGGATATCTTTCAAACCTTAAAAATATAATAATTTGGAATACTAAAAGATAAAGTTGTAAACTAATAGCTAACCTAAGTAGCCACTAACAAACTCATGCTAATTACTAACTAAAGAAGATAATCTAGAACCTATCTCTAAAAGCTAATGTAGAGGCTCACATAATAATAAGAGCAAATAAATAAGATAAATAAGCCTAAGACTAATAATCCTAAGCCTAGATAGATGTCCTCATCATGTCTCCCTATAATAGAAACATTGGATACCAATACTTTTACAATAAAATTAGATGGATGAGATATAAAAAATGGGTTACATATCCCAATGACTAGATAGAGATTGGAACTAATTGGAAGCAGAAGCTCAAATATGGATGATATAATGTAGACAAAAAAACAACACCAATTCGATTATGTCATGACAAGCACTGATAAAATTGACATACATAGCCCCTAGGGCAGCCCCCAGAGGTTAAAAAATGGTCCTAACCACTCCCACAATAGTTTTTGAAGGTTAGAGGTCAATTTGGCACCTTTTTAGCACTTTACTCCATACTCGTCCCACCCTGGGACGATTACAAACTGGTATTCATCCCACCCCATGATGATTATCAGCATTCGTCCCAAGGTGGGATGATTAGTAGGTTTGATAGGCAAAAATTCAAACCTCGATAGGTCTGCCACTTAACTGCGCCTTCAGGGCATGCAATTGCGAGGAACAACTTCAAATAAAAGAGAGGGACTTCAGTCAAGCATGCCTTGATCATGGAGGCCTCATGTAAGGAGACTCTAAATAAAGGAAGAATATTTTCTCCCAAAATAGGGCAAGCAAGCCAAGTGGCGCCCTTACATGCTTATTCACAAGAGACCCTCAGGTCTATAAAATGGTGAGTCTTCTCACCCCAAAAATAATAGAGTAGGAGCATTTGGAGCAATAGAGTGCTTCCAAATTACATCCTCACCCATCGCTTGTGCTTCTTATATCCTTGATATCTCTTTTGGAATGGAGGTTATTGGGTGATTATTAGAAGCACAATTCGTACCCAAACTCAAACATTTGGCCACAATACCCCACCAAATTTGTTGACACAACCCCCTAGGAGGTTTTGGTCCCATAACAAGTGGATTGGTGCCAAAATCGAGCCCCAAATTGTGGGCGTCTTGCCCCCGGGTGCCCCCCGCACTACTACAGTCCTAATCGCCCCACCTTGGAGTGATTAGAAATCAGTGGTATATTTCCAAACTGTTTATTTTGAATTTTATTTTAGGTTATTTACATATGCTTCCATTCAAGTTTCATGTGATTCTGATGAGTTTTGGCTATGATTTTATTATTTATCACTTTCGCTAACATACAGGGAGCATCATCAAATACAAGGTGATCGAGGCCAAATTTGAAAAATTCGACATTCTGGGTTATTCTAAAATGCCCCATTTTACCTAACCCCAAATTTGTAGGTGTTTTAGGGTCCCCTAGATAGGACATTTAGGAGGTCACCTTCTAACATTTTATGACAGTCCTAATCATCCCACCTCGGAGCGATTAGAAATATGTGGTAGATTTCTCAACTGTTTCCTTTCTAGTGTGTTCCTGTTAATGTTTTGTTGATTCTTTCAAATTTTGAGCTTATTCTGATATGTTTTAGTTATCATTTTAATTATTTTATGCATGCATTAACCGTAGGCCTTGGGGATCGTATGTTTCCCTCCATTTGCAGGTGCTACTAATCGTTTACTATTTCTCTAAACGTAGGATATCAACATCGGAGGGACAACAAGGAACTATAGATGCATTCACACAAGTGGTGGTGATGTTTGGTCCACCCATTTTCAATGTGGGCACACGAAAGATCCCCGAGGGGAATGTATCATTCATGGTGTAACCAAACTATGTCCGACACTCCTAGCCCCTGAAAATGGAGGAGACATATTGTAACCCGATATCAAGCAAATTAATAAAATAAAGGGCTGCACCTTTAAATTTTTTTAAAATCTCGTTTCAGTTTTTGTGTTTTCCCTCTTTTCATGCATTCTCATTTGTAGGACTTAGCATTACGTTTCCCTTTTGTTTGCTTCTGTATCCTTGTTATTTCAGTGGAAATCATGGTGGGATTCCTGTACCTTGATTTTGGGATCAAATTTATGATCAAAATTGTGTGTTTTTGCTTTTAGGTGTTAATCCTTCAAGCGTTGGACTGCTGCTCGTACCACCCTGTGACGAATACAAACTAGAATTCGTGTCACCCAAGGACGAATAGGCATTCGTCATAGCCTGTGATGAATAAATATCTATTATTCATCCCACCCTAGGACGATTAGCTCTCTATGCATTTTCTAAGCAGAAACTTAGAGGCATCTGATGTGGATTGAGAAGAGCTAGTTTGTCTGAACATTATTTGTAATTTTTTGTCTATGTTTCTATGATTTTTCTATTTCTTTGCTTGCATAGGAAAGTTTACTACATGATTTCTTTCTTTTGGAAAATAAAAATAACCCCACACACCACGATATAATCTAAACATTAAGGCGTTGGTCGTAAAACCCCAACACTTGATAAAGACCAATGGTGGATTTCATCACCACCTTGGCATGAATTTTGCATACATAACCCTGATCGCTACTGTTACTAGACATAAATCCTGATGAAAGCAAACCAAATGTAGCTGGGGTGATTCCCAGTGCATGAGGATAAGTCTTCTATGGTAGGTGTCAAAACAAAGCGATTCCCCTTCCATACCGCCTATGTTCCACGTACTGTTTTGCTCTCATGTACCAATAGTCTCCCTCACGTAAGGGCGAGTATAGAGAGAGGTTCGATATAATGGCCTAGCAGTGGTATATTAAAGGGGCAATCATTTTGGGAGATATAAGAACCCTCATATTGCATGTACAACAAAATTTTTGTTACAAGGTTTTCAAACAAAAATCAAAACACACTGAACCAGATTTAGGGCACACCTTCAATCTATAAACAAGATAATCATTGCTTTGATTATGTGGTCCCTTTTTGTTTAAGTGTAGCATAAGACATTTTAAAGAATATAAAAACCTACACATCTTTAGAGAAACACCACCATGGTGTACACCCATAACCGAGCCCAATCACTAGCAAAAGCTATGAAAAGTGTACAAAGGGGCACAAGCCACCTCCGATATAGCCTCGAGGACTTGTTCATACCACCTTGGTGTCCTGAACCACAAGATAGTCTACATCATGCCATTACAGAATGAGACTATAGAGACACCCCTCTGAGGGGTACTCCCACTCAACATAGACCCTTTCAGGAGGAGGCCATATATGTGGCACTCAAAATAGATGAGAGGGCTCCCTTAGACACTCATTATGAGTGGCAATTGCATGATGAAGCACTAGAACAACATAGGGTCCATAAGGAAGGGCCACATAATTATGTCATTCCTCCTCTACCCCTTATTACTGTAAAAAAAAATAGGCCAAATCTAGAGCACAAGGCTCTTTAGAGAGGGTGAGCCAACTCTGCCTGCCCCTTTCACATATATGAAAGGGATCACAAGGAAGACCACTACATTTCTCAAGAGAAATACACAGCATGGGAGCAATGCACCTCCAAACCTGCTATTTATCAGGATCACCCACTAAGGCCAGAGCCTCGGGTGAATGCCGCTAACCTTGATAGAGGAAAGAGACTCATAGAGATATCGGATCACCACGAACAAGATAGACATGTAGGAGAGGCATCTAGGCTTCCTAAATACAAGACAACAGAACAAATTTACTTGGTGTTTGCAAACATACCACCCGCCAAGTGCAAATCATGTAGCTCAAGCAAGACCAACAATAGTTAGAGCACTTGTACTGCCTTAGTAAATAATGCATTCAACGTCAGATAGACGAATTACTCCAGAACACTATGCTTGAGAGGGTCCCAACCCCTTGCATGCATAAGACAGAGTTGTATGAGAGGCACAACCCCTTGGTGCGAGACAGGTCTCTACAACCTTATCAAATGCTGCCTCCTAGACCCCCTAGACCTGAGCGGAAGGCCACTCCTAGAAACAATGATGGGCACCCACCACAGGCACCCACCCATGTTTATAGGTCTCACCTAGGAACTCCTCAATAAGCTTATGAGGAGTATGAGCAAGAAGAAGAGTGGGCTAAAATGCCCTACCAAGGCAGAGGGGGTGCTATCTGGTAACTCCTCCATAGGCCTCAAGTTACCTGCAACCCACTATGGGAGAAAACCAAGGAGGAAGAGATCAAATACTCTGATGCATATAAAGTGCTGCTAGAGCGCTTAGATTCTGTGGAGACCAAGACTTCTAGGCCCCAAAATCCCACTTTATGCCAGCTTCGCAGTCACCCTGTGAATCCATCAGTGCTGACACACCCATACCCTGAAAACTTTAAACTACCCTAGTTGGCAATATTTAGATGGGAGGAGGATGCCCAAAAACACATGACTAGATTCCTGAGCCAATGCTTTGGCATTCAGGACAATGATGCTTTACTACTAAGAACATTTATAACCACGTTCATAGGCCCTGCCTCGGATTGGTTCACTTAGTTGCCAAAACATAGCATCAGTAACTTGGATCAGCTAGTGGATGCATTCCTTGAACGCTTCACCTTCAACACCAAGAAGAAGGTATCACTAAGCGACCTAGCTAGCCTCAGGCAGTATGAGGAAGAAACCATGGTGGCCTATGGAAATTGGTGGAGGATGTTGCTTTCAAAGCTACCCTACCTCCCTCCCATGGCCGACTTGACCCAAATGTTCTCAAAGAGTTGTTTGAGGTTGATCTCCATGCTATTATAGCTGCAGTAATATACCACTCTTGAGGAAGCCCTAGCGCAAGCCAAAATTATTGAGGAGATCAAGATACAAGATGGCGAGATTTCCAAGCCATGGAATAAAGAGTGGCCTAAAAATACCAAAAAAGGGACCACACAACCGAAACCCACTACGGTCAATCAGGTTGCTATAAACATGCCTAAGCTTGCACAAGCAACACAGCCCTCACAGGCTAACTATCAGGCAGTTCCTCTTAAAAACTATGAGAAAGAGAATCATCGACAAGAGAAAAATCTGTAGCGTCTCCCTAGGCGACAATTCACACCCTTCATAGAGTCCAAAGACTCCTTGTTTAACTTTTTGTCCATGGAAAACTTGATAAACTTGCCAAAAAGTCGACCGATAGACCCCAACGCACCAAAAATTAAGGGCTATAGGGAAGACTTGTACTATAGATTTCATCGATAGAAAGGACATGACCTTTACACATGTTGGAAGTTCAAGAGCTTTGTGCAAGACCTAATAGACAACAAGACACTGGTGGTGGATAACCCCATAGCACCAAAAAACCAATAGATGGGGGTCTTCAAAGACCCCCTACATGCCCATGATATGTAGGCAAAAACCCTTCAAGTCAATGAGGTGACACATAACTGCCCCATGCAGGGGTATGTAGGGATGATAAGCATAGTGACTCGAAACAAGAGGTACCCAAGCACAGCTACCCCCACAGTGGCTAGGGGAGAAGTTCCATCAACGTCACAACCTCAATAGCACCCTATGCAACCTCATCCACCTAGACCAGTGGCCACGATTCGGACTAGACTTACCCAAAGTTTAAGGACCACATTGGCTAGGCTCTCCATCTATGAGCTCATTCAACAATCATCGCCCCATCGAGAGGCTCTAATGGAGATATTAAAAGCCATCGAGCTGCAACCGCAGAAGTAAAATATTTTAACAACTTTGTGGGACATGTAAAATGATGTACAAAACCAATCATCACCTTTAGAGAAGACGAACTAAAATCGGTGACTGGTGATATGGCGGATCCACCCCTACACATTACGCAGGTCAACAAGATTTCATTTAAAAGGGTGTTGGTGGACACTGGATCGTCCAACAACATAATTACAACAGTGGCATTGAAACACCTAAAGTTGTCATTATCTCACATCATGGCCTCCACCTATACTCTACGAGCATTCAATGATGTGATATGCTCGACAGTTGGCACAATCATCCTGCCCATCCAGGTGGGACAAAAGACTATTCCTACATTGTACCACATCCTAGAAGGTGAGATGGCCTATAACATCTTTCTGGGGTGGCCTTGGATTAGGGACATGAAGTGTGTCCCTTCGATAGCTCATCAGTGCCTAAAGTACACATTCGAAGGGTAGGTGCATGTAGTCTCGGCAGACTTAGAGCCCTTCAAGTATTGTAATACGATGCAACTAATGCCGCAATAGACCCTTCCATCAACACATTTGGATTTTTAGTTGAATCCATATAAACAAGGTTTGATTCTACATACATCCTCACTGTTAAGTGCATCAAATCCCCAGCTGGGTCCATCTTCATCATCCGATCCTTCACCAACGATGCCACCTATAGTGGCCACACCGAAGGACAATGGTAAGAAACCCTTGGAAGAGGCACCACCATCAGTCTCAACCATATCTATCGAGGATATGCCTAGCCGAATGGAAGTCGAGATGCCTAGTTCACCCAACATGGAGTGGACTCAGGAAGAACTCCTATTACCTCCCCCTCAACCACCAACGATCACCGTTGAGATGGCCAATACGGGCCTGGTGGAGTACCTAGTGTGGAACATTGTAACAACACCCGCACTTGAGTCCATGCAGGACATGGGGAGACCTCGCCTCCCCATCGACACTATTGTTCCTCTAGGCTACCTACCAAATTAGACAAAATTTGTATATGGGGGCCTCGATAATGGCATTGAACCTTACATGCAAGAAGAAGAAGATGAAGAGCCCTTTGCTGAGGATGTCAACTATTTGTCCAACCCAAAATTTACTTTGAGATATCTTGGCCAATACAATTGGCATGGATATGGGTTGGGCAAATATGAGCAAGGAGTGCGCGTTCTTTGCCAACCAAGATATCAGATGCCATACAACAAGTTAGGAGTAGGGTTCAACCACCCCCTACCCCTTGAAATATTGGTAGAGAACATGCAAGGCCTAGGGATAGGCAACAAGGATGGGTTGGCATTAGATCCATATGCCAATCCTAACACAACATATACATTGGGGGATTATCTCCCATTGTTGACAACCAACCTTTTTGACCTTAGAAACCCCTTCTCTTCAATCGAGAAAGGAGAAATTTTGAGAACTCACTTACAAGAATGATATAGACAAGGCCAAGAAGGGTTTTCAGAAGATGAGTCAGAGTATGAGGTGGCACCTTGGGACCCTTTCGAGTCTGATAGCAATCACTCGCAAGTGACGACCATAGATGATTATCAGGAGAGCTTCATGACAATGTTCCCCTTGAATGCTCTAATCGATCAAGTGCCACATCAAGAAAATTAGGTCCCTCGTAGAGAGTGAAACAACCTCGATGGGACCAGATCAATTTTCTCAAGCAAGATGAGCCTCACATGTCACAAACAATTTTCGGATCCAATGAGGGCCTATGGATCTCTAATAGTGATTATGAATACAAGACTGAGATGGCATATATCAATCACATGCGATAGCAAAAATACCCTATGGACATTGACAACATGTTTTAACAGCTAAACATGGGGCCAAGGCATAGGTGGCACCTAAACCAGGCATAATTGGACCAACTACCGCACCCAACACTTCAGGCATATAGAGAGCGCCTTCCACCTAGAGACCCTATAGAGCCATCAGTGCCAAGGGTAGATCCTTTCCTTTTATCTGCACATAGGGCTGATCCGTTTGTACCAATACCCCTAGAGCCATATTCAGAGCACAAAGATCACCAAGGAAGTCTGAGTCACCACATGCTCGGTAATGGAGACCAAATGCATTCCATAAACATGATCTCCATTGATTTAACCTCCCCCATCCATAACCCAGCTGATCCAACATGACCATTGTATTTAGACCTAGATGCCATAGACTAGGATCACATTGACACACCACCATCCCCATCAGAGTACTGGCATTGCAGTGGGATGTTCCATTTCACCCCAGGACAGACTCAAGATGTCTTCCATGTTGAAGAGGAACCCGATGTTCTAAACGTAGATTTAAATTCAGCAAATGATATCCACTTGATCCCAACTCCACACCAATTGGAGGATGGGTCCCATATGTCAGTTGAAGAGACGAATGACGTAGACATCGGATCTGATCCAATGATTCTACAAATCATCAAGCTGGGGGTAATTCTATCCCTCGAAGAACAATCCGATTACATTACCCTTCTCAAAGATAATAAGGAGGTTTTTGCATGGTCCTACAAAGACATGTTGGGGCTAGACCCGTAGGTAGTCACGCATAATCTAATGCTTGATACGACAGTCAAGCTAGTCAAGCATTACCCAACAGTGGCCTTAATGGTCAAATAAAAGCTAAAAAAGCTATTGGATGCATAGTTTATTATCTACATGGATTACCCACCATGGCTGTCCAACATGGTACCTATCAAGAAGCCTGACGGGGGGATTCGCATATGCATCAATTTTTGATATATAAACAAAGCGAGTCCCAAGGATGATTTCCCCTTTCCTAGCATCGACCCATTGGTAGATGCCACAATAGGCCACGAAATGCTTTCTCTCATGGATGGTTTCTTGGTATACAACAATATTCATATCAATATCGATGATCAACTCAAAACGGCGTTCACAACGCCTTGGGGGACATTTTGTTATAAGGTCATGCCCTTTGGCCTTAAAAACATTGGCACCACCTACCAACGCGCTATGACATAAATCTTCCATGATCACATGCATAAAACTTTGGAAGATTATATGGATGACTTGTTGGCCAAATCTCTTTTGCACCCAGATCATCTCGATGACCTAAGAAAGATCCTCGATCGCCTCCTTGAACATAAAGTCAGACTAAACCCCAAGAAGTGCATATTTGGCATCACATCTAGAAATATCTTGGGTTTCAAAGTCTCAAAATGAGGAATCAAGGTAGATCCAAACAAAGTCAAGGAAATCCTTGAAATGCTTCCTCCAACCACCATCAAGCAGCTCAGAAGCCTGCAGGGAAAGGTTGCATCAATCAAGCACTTCATAGCGTAGTTATCTGACAAGTGCTGACCCATGAATAAATTATTACACAAGGGGGTAGCATTTCACTGGGATGATGAGTTCCAGTCAGCCTTCGACGACATCAAAAAATACTTGGCTTCATCACCAGTATTGGCACCACCTAGACCAAGAGTGTCGTTCTATTTATACATCTCAGCTACTGAGGTGGCACTGGGCGCCATGCTAGCCTAGAAAAATGAACTCCATAAAGAACATGCTACTTACTATCTTAGTCGCACCCTGGTCAGTTATGAACTTAACTATTCATACGTTGAGAAGCTATGCTTGGCAGTGGTGTTTGCTACCAAAAAGTTGTGCCACTACATACTGAGCAATATGACTTATGTTGTATCTAAGGAGAATCCATTACGATACATGATGAGTTGTACTTATTACAGTAGCCGCATGATGAAATGGATCATGTTGTTGACGGAGTTTGACATCGAATTCATTGGACATAAGTCCATCAAAGGTCAAGTCATCACCAATCAACTAGCAGAGGCTCCTATTGAAGACGATCAGCCTCTGACTGTAGAGCTACCCGATGATGGGGTCTTCCATGTCTTAGAATTGACAAATTCTGATGAGCCTGAGTCACAGGCTGACATAACCTTATTCTTCGATGGTTCTAAATGTGATAAAGGAGGTGGCATGGGAATTGTATTCTTCACATCGCAAGGGGCTCCAATACCTCTATCATTTAAACTTGATTTCCCATGGACCAACAATAATGTCGAATACGAAGCCTTGCTCATAGGTCTTCAGACATCCATCACCATGAACATCAAACGCTTGAACATATTTGGTGATTCTCTGTTAATTGTCAACTAAGTAAAATGGGTATTCCAATGTAAATGCCCAGTTTTGTAGGCCTACAAAGCCCTTGTGGATAAATTCCTGGCACAACTTGAATGGTACGATATCGAGGCACTCCTTTAATCATCAGATCATTTTACGGATACTATGGCCTCCTTGGGGTCACTAATACTGCAAGAACCTTCTAGTGAGATGACAACCATTCAAGTCAAAAAAATATCACAATCCACGATGGAGTGTGTAAGCTCTGACCTAACGCCAAGAATCCACCTAATCCAGATTGAACCATCTCAGGAAAAGTTCTTTCGAATCCATGATAGTTTGAATCACGCCAACTGGGGGTCCTTATTCTCCCCAACCCCTCTAATAGCAACACCATGCTATTCTTACAAGTTTGTTCCCACTCAGCTTTTTCTAGGGATGAAATTCAATAGGGATTGGAAGTTCATACCATCAAGATTTTTGATCAGCAGGATTGGTACACACCCATAAGAGACTACCTCAAGCTAGGTAACCTCCCACTTGGATTGACGCACACCACAAAAGTATCATTTAAACAAAAAGTGGCAAAACATGTATTGCTAGGAGACATTTTGTACCATCGAAGCTACAAAGGGATCCTCCTCCGTTGCTTGGATCAGTAGGAGTCTGCTTGGGCAATCACCCAAGCATACGATGGTACATGTGATGGCCACTTCAATGATATGGCCATCGCAAAGCGCATTCTTCGCATGGACTATTATTGGCCATCTTTAGAGCAAGATTGTTGCGTGTATGTAAGGAAGTGCATGAAGTGTCAAAACCATGCTAACTTGACACACATACCTTCTCAGGCCTTGCAGTCGATTCAATCGGATTGGCCATTCTCGTAGTGGGGTTTAGATCTAATCAAAAATATATCCCCTACGTTGTCAGGCCGTCACACATTTATCATAACGGCCATAGAGTACTTCACCAAGTGGGTGGAAGAAATTTCGCTTACCTCTATGACTGGAACTCGCATTGCGGAGTTTATTTTACATAACATCATATGTCATTTTGGTATTCCATCCAATATCATCTCGGATAATAAGACGTCATTTAAAAACAAAGATGTGCATGCTTGGACCACAAAGTACAAAATTCAGCATAGTTTTTTGACACCTTATTATCCGTAGGTAAATGGGCAAGCAGAGGCATCAAACAAAACGCTAGTTGCCATCCTCAAAAAGATAGTCGCAGATAGTCATAAGGTTTGGAACATTCAAATACCACTTGCTCTGTGGGATTATTGCATTAGCATTTGGATGCCCACTAGGGCAACTCCATTTTTGTTGGTGTATGGCTTCGAGGCAGTCATGCCTCTCGAGTTGAAAATACCTTCCCTACGCATATCAATGCAAGAGTTCATCTATGATGAAACTGTATGGTAGGCCTAGTTAGACCAAATTATGTTGCTCGATGAACGGTGCGTTAGTGCTCTCGAACATTTACGTATCTATCAAGAGCGAATTAAGAAAGCATACAATATGAAAGTTCACCTGAGGGAATTTTAGGTTGGTGACTTGGTCTTAAAATAGAACCAACAAAATTCTAACTTGCCGCCCCATCTAAGGGACAAATTCATGGCAAACTAGTTAGGTCCCTATGTAATTGACATTAAAATAGGACCTAGAACATACCGGCTCACCTCTCTTGAAGGAATCAAGGAACTAGAACCCTTGAACATCAGTCATTTGAGGACATTCCACATTTAGAGAGCCATAAAAAACCCTAAAAGCTCCAAGGGTATAGCAATCACTTGGTTGACATAAAAATGCCCCAAAGGTCACAATAATCCCTTTGGTCAAACCTAAAAAGCTCCAAGGATTCTCATAATCGCTTGGTCAAACCTTAAAAGCTCCAAGGATTCTCACAATCACTTGGTCAAACCTAAAAAGCTCCAAGGATTCCTACAATCACTTGGTCACCCTAAAAATTCCCCAAAGGTCTCCATAATCCCTTTGGTCAAACCAAAATCTCCAAGGATTCCCACAATCACTTGGTCAAACCTAAAAAGCTCCAAGGATTCCCACATCGCTTGGTCAACCCAAAAATGCTCCAAGGATTCCCACAATCGCTTGGTCAACCTAAAACGTCCCAAAGGTATCCATAAGACCTTTGGTCAAACCAAAAGCTCCAAGGGTTCCCACAATTGCTTGGTCATAAACAAATATTCAAAAACAAACAAAAACAAAATATAATAAAAAAAAAAAAAATCATCTCACTTCCATGCATACTCTTAAAAATCAAAACACAAAAATATAATAAACTGCATTAGGCATCACATCCATACATGGCATATTTGCTGGTCATACATGTCATAAGCACCATAGACTGTAATTGCTAGGCAATTCCATCATTTTCTACATTCAGTCCATTTTGTAAATACATCCATCCAAAATAACATCGTCTACATTTTGAACCTTATCATAGTCAATTGTCTTCTAATGTATCTAGGGTTTTCGTCATTCAGCTGTCATTAAATTTCTAGCTAATAACTATACAAATTTAGACAGATTTTACAAAGGTAGAGTTTTACTTGGATCACACTTCATTACGTAACATCCCTACACAAGTTAAAACACATAAAAAAATTCCCAAAGTTGTGTGAATGCAAAGAAACCTACAAAGCAGTCTAGGGTACCATAGGTGAAAGGTTAGATTGTTCATCCCCCTGTGCGAATGGTTCAAGAATGTTGAGAATTGACAAAAGGACAAGCTCTTCCACATCCATTCCCCATAATAAATAGTGGTTTTCACCACTAGCAAAAATCCCAAAATACCTTTGATCCCCGAAGTCATAAGGATTCGTACTACATGCCCCTGACAAGGATGGGTAGTCATCCCCAAGGCCTAAGAGATCAATGCCATTCAAAAGCAAAATCCCAAAAATCCATCATCACAAACTCCCAAAACACCTTTGGTCCCCAAATTCGTAAGGATTCATAATACACGTCCCTAACAAGGATGGGTAGTCATCCCCAAGGCCTAACAGATCGATACCCTTACATAATAACATCCTCAATCACCTTCGATTCCCAAAGTCGTAAGGAGTCATACTACACGTCCTTGAACAGGATGGGTAGTCATCCCCAAGGACAAAAGGATCAATGTCATTCACAAGCCAAAAACCTACGAGCTCAACTTTGAAACCTAAAATGCAAAATCATATAACAGTGGTTATCACCACTATTCAATGTCCTTGCTTAAAAAGAAAAATAAACAGTGATTTTCATCACTATGTATGCAAGCAAGTATCCCAAAAAGTTGAGCAACTGAAATACACCTAAACTTGAATCCCTGGAATTCTCAGCATTCGAAAACCCATCTGGGTGATCCTCATTATGGGTTTGGTGGACAGCCGACCTGACAATGGCGGTATCCTAAATATATGACGATATGTCTATCACGTTAGCTTTGCATGTGAGAAGACCAATGTTTGCATGTGGATGAGCTAGCTTATGGTACCTTAGATTGTCTCGTGGATTAATCTTACTAAATACAACAATGGAGTTAGTGGATCTAATTAGGTGATCCTCAGTACAGGTTTGGTTGATAGCCTATCTGGCACTGGCGGTATCTTGATAAATACCACATAAACAAACTCTATTGTACACACAGGGATGTAAAATAACTTGGTCAAACTCAAGTTTGATTCATACCTTGTTCAAAAGTCTTGAGAGATAAATGTATAGTCTTGGCTAGTTAGTTAAAACATCAAAATCTCATAAAAACCTTAATTACATTTTAAATGGTACATTTCCTTACTTACATCACCATCAAAAAATACAAAAAATACCAAAACAAAATTATCACATGCAAAGTCATTCCATAAAGAAATCACATAAGTATAGAAAGCCAGTAAATCCTGTATAGTCTATGGTGCCAAAACCTACATACCAACAAATCATTCCACCCATTCCATATCCATACATCATATAATTGGAAACATCACATTCATAATAACAGATGCATACATCAACGTAAATAAATGTGCATAAAATTAAACAAAAAATCATGACAAGTGTATAACAAAAAAGAACGTCATGTATATATATCATCAAAATGCCATCAGGCTACAATAATTTGGTCATCCAACCTCGTAAAAACATCAAAAACTCAAAAACCCCCAAGCCTAGGGCTTCGACCACCATGATCATGCAGGATCTGTGCGACGGGAACTACCCCCAATGGTGTGGGTCCTATGGGACCTCTTAGGGTGACTGCTGCTAGCCCTTGCATCATGCCTAGTAGCACCCCCCTCATCCAGTCGCTTGTAACTAAAGGAAGCAGACTGCTCAGTCTCACTATCTCTCATTCTGCATGAAGATCCACCTCCAGGGAGCTCAGGTAACTGCACATCGAGGTGGATAATATTTGCATCCAAATCCATCTCCCATTGATGGTACGTAGCCAATGCATCATCATGATATGTCAACTACGTCTGTAGGAGATCCCTCTCCCACGATGCATCGATGTCCCCATCCCATCGGTGGTACACAACTAATGAATTCTCTCGCTCTACTAACTGAGTCCGTAGGAGATCCCTCTCTTACATAACATCCTTGAGCTCCTTGTACCATATTCGAAGTAGATCCTCCAATCATGCTATCTCAGAGTGATACCTAACCTCCATATCCCTCAGGACTGCCTGAGGCATGGGCATATCCGGGATGACGGGCTGCTCCGACACCCACTACTTCAGGATGTCCTGTGTGTCTGGGTGATCCAGAACTCCAAAATTATCCCTCATAAAATTGTCAACCTCCACCATGTCCTCATCCTCCAATGGAGCCCCCAAACCCTCCCTTGATGCCTCTACATCCTCCCCACCTGCTACTGCTACGTTAGTACCTCCTAGAGGCCCCTCACCCCACCACTGCTACATCGTCCACCACTGGTCATACCCGACAGTCACCTCGATGTTGTCCACATTAGGGACATAGATCACTACATCTGACACCTCACCTAATAGCTCGATGATTGACCATGCCAGAGTCCTCTCGTCACCCCGACATCGATAGATCAAGGGCTCACCAAGAAACCCCTTGTGCACCCCAAAATGTCATGTCACCCTAACGTACGATAAGTACTCCTACTCAGTCCCATGCCTCCTGATCATCCATCTCCCCCTATGCACCCATCGAAGCCACTCTCCAGCATCAGGCCAGGTTGGACAGTCCTAGTATGGACACTAGAACACCTCCCCTAGAGCAAGCCGTGCAAAGGCATCGACATAGTGCCCTACAACACCTGCCCACCACTGATTCTGCTCTTGCTCCTCTGACCTACGCCATAGAGTCGCATACCTTATCTCCTTGTCCACCATCCCTGCCCGAGTGGTCCACTGTAAACCCTATGGCTGCTCCACAACTATGTGCTGCCACCCCCAACACTGCAACAGGTAGCTGCACCCAATTCCCTTCTGCCTCCAACAGCGGACCTTGTACAGCTCATCATAGAGTTGTGTCAATAGTGTCTGACCCCATCTCATAATCAGTGGCTCTAAGGTCAGACACTCAACCTGTCTGAAAACTACCTCCAACAGGTTCCACAAGAACCTTGCACTTGAGGAGTTGGGCAGTAGCATGTTGGAGATGAGGGTCATCAGTAATGCATGCCTCATCCCCAACACACCCTTCTCCAGCCACCACTGCACCAAAATACCATTAGATATGCCTGATTCCCCACCACAGGCTCTAACCGAGTCACCTGCTTGAGCCCAAGGGCATCAAGCCACTCCCAGTCCACCATAGTCAGTGCCTCCTGCGGTTCAGAGAACATCGTTAGCACATGGTACCAGCTCTTCACAACCTACACAAGAAACCAAAACAAAAATTAAAACATGACAACAAAAAAATTTGTACAACACTAAAACAATATACAACAATGTATACAAATTGTATAAACAAATACATTTAATAAACTGTATAGCAACAGTAACAACACTGTACAGACAAACAAAACAAAAATTGTAACCTAGGATTTTTAACTCTAGTTTAAACTAAAAAAAATAAAAATAAACAAAATAACAAAAACACTTAACCTAGGGTTTTTAACTCTAGTTTAAAACAACAACAAATAACAAACCTAGGTTTTTTTAACTCTAGTCTGACAAACAAAACGAAAAATGAAATAACAACCAAATTTTTAAAACTAGGGTTTTTTACTTTAGTTCAAACTGATACATAAAAAACAAAAATAACAAATTAAAAAAAAATAATTTGTCAGTTAACTAGGGTTTTTCACTTTAGTTCAAACTGATAAATAAACAAAAAAATAATAAAAAACAAATTTAAAATGCTAATTTGTCAGTTACCTAGGGTTTTTCATAGTAGTTCAAACTGATAAATAAAACACAAAAAAACAAATTCAAAATAACAATTTTTCAGTTACCTAGGGTTTTTAACTTTAGTTCAAACTGATAAATAAAAAACAACAAATTAAAAAAAAAAACAATTTGTCAGTTAACTAGGGTTTTTCACCTTAGTTCAAACTGATAAATAAACAAAAAATAATAAAAAACAAATTCAAAATGCCAATTTGTCAGTTACCTAGGGTTTTTCACTGTAGTTCAAACTGATAAATAAAACACAAAAAAACAATTTCAAAATAACAATTTGTCAGTTACCTAGGGTTTTTTCACTTTAGTTCAAACTGATAAATAATAAAAAAAAAAATTAATTAATAAAAAAATAAATTCAAAATAAAAATTTGTTAGTTACCTAGGGTTTTTTAACCTTACTTTGAACTGACAAAACAAAAACAATAACAAACAATAACAACAATAGAATAAATGCAGTTTTTAAACTAGGTTTTTTAAAAATACTATGTTTTTTTCTAAAGTCTAAAACAAACATAGCTACACAATGCATTTAAAAACTAGGGTTTTTCTTAACCTTACCAAAACAAACAAATATTAGTTAAACACAAATAATTTTTTAACCTAGGGTTTTCACCTTAGTTAACTTCCAAAAGAAAAACCACCAATTCAACACAATTGTTTTACATCTAGGGTTTTTAAGAAAAATACAATGGTTTCAACTAGGGTTTCCATCGTAGTTTTTACAAACAACACAAAACACAAATTCAAACAAAAAAAAAAAATTAAACTAGGGTTTTTATTTTAGTTTAAATCAAAAAACGAAATACAAAGAAACAAAAAAAATTACGGTTTTAAACTGTAAAATAACACAAACAAAAAATAATGAGGAGCACTCACCGGTCTTGCTTCGGTTGCACCACTTGATGATTCAGTCCGTGAACTCATGGTGTCCTATAAAATTTTACAGCGCTCTGCTACGCGAACTCGACCTCCTCCTCACAGCTCCCAAATGCCAGGAAAAACAAATGCAAATGAGCCCAAAACCTAGTTTTGGCCCTTAAATAGGCTTTTAGGCCTGTAATCGTTCTCCCTTGGGATGACCGCTCTAGTTAGCACTCTTCCCACCCTGGGATGATTACTAAACTGGTATTCGTCCCACCCAGGGACGATTACAGAGCAATAAAATCAAAAACATCAAAAAATGCATCCCAAAGGCAACAAAAAATAACAATAAAACTGCCAAACAAAGGCACCTTTGCACCTATGATTCTTGGCATGCAAAACCAACATTGGGGTCACAAACCCTCACTATCCTACTCTCTTATAAGGCTACCATAATCGGACCACTCCACGGGAGGATGAATTTTCAAGAATTTCATCCCCAAATGACATCACCAAAAGGGTCCAAACCCACCCAAAAATAACAATAACATTGCCGAACGAAGGTGCCTTTGCGCCTGACATTCTTGGCATCCAAAAAAGATGTTGGGGTAACAAATTGTCTCTATCCTACTCCCTAAGAAGGCTACCATAGCCGGACCGCTCCACGGGAGGACATATTTTTGACAATTTCAGCTCCAAAATGCGTCACAAAAAGGGTTCCAACCCACCAAAAATAGGTCAGATAGTTCAAAAACTGCATAAGTATTCAACAGAAAATAACTGAAGGCACCCTTACAAAAGTCATATTGGGTCAAGCAAATCATCACTTTTCTCATGGCGGTCATTCCCTCATCGATTCGTTTCTTGATGGGGTAGTCACACTTAGTCACCAATCAACAAAAGCACACCCAATCAAGGAAATGGCATGCATTCAAAGGATCATTGACAAAGAAAATTGTGTCCCTACTTGGGGTAGCAAACAAGAAATAATCACAAGCTGATCAAACACTTGGTGTTATAGAATCATGAACTCAAGGTTTCCAAAGATAAAAGGTTGCACCCTTTGCCTATTCATGACTGAAAAATGTCCAAGATCAAGTAACACCTCACTGAAAAAGGTTAACACTTGAATTAATCTCCTTAGCTCGTCAGAAGCAAGGATTAAAGAATGTGTGCCCTTTCCATACTTGGGGTATCAAAATTTGGTTAGGTTATTGAGAAACCTTAATCATTAGTGCTTTGGTTATCTATTTTTGCTCAAAACTATGCCATGCACAACGCATCCCAAAAAGGGGCATCTATAGACACCAAAAAAACACCAATCCAATTAGGTGACGACAAACACTTATCAAATTGACATACATAGCCCCTAGGGTAGCCCCCAGAGGTTAAACAATGGTCCTAACCACTCCCATAGCAGTTTTGGAAGGTCAGAGGTCAATTTGGCACCTTTTTAGCACTTTTCTCCCTACTCATCCCACCCTGGGATGATTACAAACTGGTATTCAGCCCACCCCAAGATGATTATCAGCATTCATCCCAGGGTGGGACGATTAGCAGGTTTGACTGGAAAAAATTCAAACCTCGGTAGGTCCGCCACTTAACTACGCATCCAGGGCATGCAATTGAGAGGAATGACTTCCAATCAGAGATAGGGACTTCAGTTAAGCATTCCTTGATCATGGAGGCCTCATGCAAGGAGACTCTAAATCAAAGAAGAATATTTTCTCCCAAAATAGGGCAAGCAAGCGAAGTAGCACCCTTGCATACTCATTCACAAGAGACCCTCAGGTCTATAAAATGGTGAGTCTTCTCACCCTAAAAAGAATAGAGTAGGAGCATTTGGAGCAATGGAGTGCTACCGAATTACATCCTCACCCATATCTTGTGCTTCTTACATCCTTGATCTCTCTTTTGGAAGGGAGGTTATTGGGTGATTATTGGAAGCGCAATCCGGACCCAAACCTAAAAATTTGGCCACAATACCCCATCAAATTTATCGATACAACCACCTAGGATGTTTTGGACCCATCCCAAGTGGATTGGTGCCAAAACCGAGCCTAAAATGCTGGGTGTCCTGCCCCCAGGTGCCCCCCACACTACTGCAGTCCTAATCTCCCCACCCTAGAGCGATTAGAAATTTATGGTATATTTCCCTACTATTTCTTTTGCATTTGATTTTAGGTTATTTACATATGCCGCCATTCAAGTTTCATGTGATTCTGATGCGTTTTGGCTATGATTTTACTATTTCTCACTTTCGCTAACATATAGGGAGCATCATCAGATACAGGGCGATTGAGGCTAAATTTACAAAATTCGACCTTTTGGGTCATTCCAAAATGCCCCATTTTGCCTAACCCCAAATTTCCAGGTGTTTTGGAAGCCCCTGGATAGGACATTTAGGAGGTCACCTTTTGACATTTTATGACAGTCCTAATCGTCCCATGCGGGAGCGATTAGAAATTTGTGGTATATTTCTTGATTGTTCCTCTTACAGTGTGTTCCTGGTAATGTTTTCTTACTTCTGTCAAATTTTTAGCTTATTATGATGTGTTTTAGTTATCGTTTTAATTATTTTATGCATGCATTAACCGTATGCCTTGGGATCACATGTTTCCCTCCATCTGCAGGTGCTACTAATCATTTAATGTTTCTATGAGTGCAGGATCTCAACACTGGAGGGACAGTAAGGAACTATAGATGCATTCATGCAAGCAGAGGCAACGTTTGGTCCACCCATTTTCAATGTGTGCATGCGAAATATCCCCAAGGGGAATGTATCATTCATGGTGTAACCAAACTATGTCTGACACTTCTAGTCCCTTAAAAGGGAGGAGACGTATTATAACCCGATCTCAAGAAAATTAATAAAATAAAGGGCTGCACCTTTACATTTGCTTTAAATCTCATTTCAGTTTGTGTGTTTTCCCTCTTTTCATGCATTCTCGTTCGTAGGACTTGTAGGTTTGATTGGAAAAAAGTCAAACATCGACAGGTCTGCCACTTAACTGTGCCTTCAGGGCATGCAATTCCGAGGAATAGATTCAAATCAGAGAGAGGGACTTCATTCAAGCATGCCTTGATTATGGAGTCCTCATGCAAGGAGACTCTAAATCAGGGAAGAATATTTTCTCCCAAAATAAGGCAAGCAAGCCAAGTGGCACCCTTGCATGCTCATTCAGAAGAGACCCTCAGGTCTATAAAATGGTGATTCTTCTCACCCAAAAAAGAATAGAGTAGGAGAATTTGAAGCAATAGAGTGCTACCGAATTACATCCTCACCCATCACTTGTGCTTCTTACATCCTTGATCTCTCTTTTGGAAGGGAGGTTATTGGGTGATTATTGGAAGCACAATTCGGACCCAAACCCTAACATTTGGCCATAATACCCCACCAAATTTGCCGAAAAAACCCCTTAGGAGGTTTTGGACCCATCCCAAGTGGATTGGTACCAAAATTGAGCCCCAAAAAGCGGGCGTCCTGCCCCCAGGTGCCCCCGCACTATTGTAGTCCTAATTGCCCCACCCCAGAGTGATTAGAAATTTGTGGCATATTTCCCTACTGTTTCTTTTGCATTTGATTTTAGGTTATTTACATATGCTAAAATTCAAGTTTCATGTGATTCTGATGAGTTTTGGCTTGGCCATTCTCACAGTGGGGTTTAGATCTAATATGAAAGATCTCCCCTGCATCGTTAGGCCATCACATGTTTATCATAATGGCCATAGAGTACTTCACCAAGTGGGTGGAAGCAATTACACTTACCTCTACGACTGGAACCCGCATTGTGGAGTTTATTTTACATAACATCATATGTCATTTTGGTATTCCATCCAAGATCATCTTGAATAATGGGACGTCATTTAAAAACAAAGACGTGCGTGCTTTGACCACAAAGTATAAAATTTAGCATAGTTTTTCGACACCTTATTATCCACAGGCAAATAGGCAAGCAGAGGCATAAAAAAAATGCTAGTTGCCATCCTCGAAAATACAATCGCAGATAGTCATAAGGATTAGCACATTCAAATACCACTTGCTCTATGGGCTTATCACACTAGAATTCAGATGCCCATTGGGGCAAATCCATTTTTGGTAGTGTGTGGCTTTGAGGCAGTCATGCCTCTCGAGTTGGAAATACCTTCCCTACGTATATCAATGCAAGAGTTCATAGATGATGAAACTGCATAGTAGGCCCGATTAGATGAACTTATGTTGCTCAACGAACGATGCGTCAGTGCTCTCAAGCATTTACGTATCTATCAAGAGTGACTTAAGAAAGCATACAACATGAAAGTTCATCTGAGGGACTTTCAGGTTGGTTTCTCAGTCTTAAAAGAGAACCAAAAAAATTCTAACTTACCGCCCCATCGAAGGGACAAATTCATAGAAAACTGGTTAGGTCCCTATATAATTGACAGTAAAATATGACCTGGAACATACCAGATCATCTCTCTTGAAGGAATCAAGGAACTAGAACCCTTGAACATCAGTCATTTGAGGCCATTCCACATTTAGAGAGCCATAGCCCACCCCAAAAGCTCCAAGGATTCCAGCAATCGCTTGGTCGACCTAAAAATGCCCCAAAGGTCACAATAATCCCTTTGGTCAAACCTAAAAAGCTCCAAGGATTCTCACAATCACTTGGTCAAACCTAAAAAGCTCCAAGGATTCTCACAATCGCTTGGTCAAACCTAAAAAGCTCCAAGGATTCTCACAATCGCTTGGTCAAACCTAAAAAGCTCCAAGGATTCCTACAATCACTTGGTCAACCTAAAAACACCCCAAAGGTATCCATAATCCCTTTGGTCAAACCAAAAGCTCCAAGGATTCCCATAATTGCTTGGTCAAACCTAAAAAGCTCCAAGGATTCCCACATCGCTTGGTCAACCCAAAAACACTCCAAGGATTCCCACAATCGCTTGGTCAACCTAAAATGCCCCAAAAGTATCTATAAGACCCTTGGTCAAACCAAAATATCCAAGGGTTCCCGCAATCGCTTGGTCATAAACAAATATTCAAAAGCAAACAAAAACAAAAGATAATCAAAAATAACAAAAACAAAAAAAAAATTGCATCTCACTTCCATGCATACTCTTAAAAATCAAAACACAAAAATATAATAAACTGCATTAGGTATCGCATCCATACATGTCATATTTGCTGGTCATACACGTCATAAGCACCATAGACTGTAATTGCTAGGAAATTCCATCATTTTCTAAATTCAATACATTTTGTAAATACATCCGTCCAGAATAACACCATCCACATTTTGAACCTTATCATAGTCAGTTGTCTTCTAATGCATCTAGGGTTTTCGTCATTCAGCTGTCATTAGATTTCTAGCCAAGAACTATACAAAGTCAGACAGATTTTACAAAGGTAGAGTTTTACTTGGATCACACTTCGTTACGTAACATCCCTACAGAAGTTAAAACACATAAAAAAATTCCCAAAGTTGTGTGAATGCAAGAGAAACCTACAAAGCAGTCTAGGGTACCATAGGTGAAAGGTTAGCTTGTTCATCCCCCTGTGCAAATGGTTGGAGAATGCTAAGAATTTAAAAAAGGACAAGCTCTTCCACATCCATTCCCCATAATAAACAATGGTTTTCACCACTACTAAAAATCCCAAAACACCTTTGATCCTCGAATTTGAAAGAATTCGTACTACATACCCCTAACAAGGATGGGTAGTCGTCCCAAATGCCTAAGAGATCAATGACATTCAAAAGAAAAATACCAAAAATCCATCATCACAAACTCCCAAAACACCTTTGGTCCCCAAATTCATAAGGATTCGTACTACATGCCCCTAAAAAGGATGGGTATTCATCCCTAAGGCCTAACAGATCAATGCCCTTACATAATAACATCCCCAATCACCTTTAGTTCCTAAAGTTGTAAGGATTCATACTACACGTCCTTGAATAGGATGGGTAGTCATCCCTAAGGCCAAAAGGATCAATGCCATTCACAAGCCAAAAACCTATGAGCTCAACTTTGAAACCTAAAATGCAAAATCAAATAACAGTGGTTATCACCACTATTCAAAGTCCTTGCTCAAAAAGAAAAATAAACAGTGATTTTCATCACTATGTATGCGAGCAAGTATCCCAACAAGTTGAGCAACCAAAAGACGCCTAAAATTGAATCCCTAGAATTCTCAGCATTCGAAAACCCATCTAGGTGATCCTCATTACGGGTTTGGTGGACAACCTACCTAACAATGACAATATCCTAAACGCATGATGATATGTCTATCACATTAGCTTAGAGTGTGAGCAGACCAATGTTTAAATGTGGATGAGCTAGCTTATGGTACCTTAGATTATCCCGTGGATTAATCTTAATAAATACAACAATGAAGTTAGTGGAGCTAATTAGGTGATCCTCAGTACAGGTTTGGTTGACAACCTATCTGGCACTAGCGGTATCCTGATAAATACCACATAAAAAAACTCAATTGCACACACAAGGATGTAAAATAACTTGGTCAAACTCAAGTCTGATTCATACCTTGTTCAAAAGTCTTTAGAGATAAATGTACAGTCTTGGCCAGTTAGTTAAAACATCTGAATCTCAGAAAAACTTTAATTACATTTTAAAACAACTGGTACATTTCCTTACTTACATCACCATCAAAAAATACAAAAAATACCAAAATAAAATTATCACATGTAAAGTCATTCCACAAAGTAATCACATAAGTATAGAAAGCCAATAAATCCTGTACAGTCTATGGTGCTAACACCTGCATAACAACAAATCATTCCACCCATTCCATATCCATACATCATATAATTAGAAACATCACATTCATAATAACAGATGCATACATCAATGTAAATAAATGTGCATAAAAATAAACAAAAAATCATGACAAGTGTATAACAAAAAAAAATGTCATGTATATATATCATCAAAATGCCCACAGGCTACAATAAGTCGGTCCTTCGACCTCGCAAAAACATCAAAAACTCAAAAACCCCCAAGCCTAGGGCGTCGGCCACCATGATCACGCAAGATCGGTGTGACGGGAACTACCCCTAGTGGTGTGGGTCCTAAGGGACCTCTCAGGGTGGCTGCTGCTAGCCCTCACATCACGCCCACTAGCACCCCCCTCATCCAGCAGCCTATGACCAGAGGAAGCAGACTGCTCAGTCTCACTATCTCTCATTCAGTGCAAAGATCCAGCTCTAGGAAGCTCAGTTAACCGCCCATTGAGGTGGATAATCTCTGTCTCCAACTCCATTTGATGCCGAACCAAATCCATATCCCATCAACGATATGTAGCCAATGCATCATCATGTTGTGCCAATTACATCCATAGGAGATCCCTCTCTCGCAACGCATCGATGTCCCCATCCCATCATCGGTATGCATCCAATGCATTCTCCCGCTCTTCTAATTGAGTCCATAGGAGATCCCTCTCCTATAGAGCATCCCCGAGCTCCTCGTCCCATATCCAAAGTAGATCATCCAATCGTGCTATCTTAGTGCGATACCTAGCCTCCATATCCCCTAGGACTACCTGAGACATGGGCATCTTTGGAATGACGGGCTGCTCTGACACCCACTGCTTCAGGATGTCCTATGTGTTCGGTTGCTCCGGAACTCCAGAATCATCCCCCAAAAAATTATCAACCTCCACCATGTCCTCATCCTCCAGTGGAGCCCCCCAACCCTCCCTTGATGCCTCTACATCCTCCCCACCTACTGCTGCTACGTTAGGACCTGCCCCTCACCCCACCATCGCTGCATCATCCACCACTAGTCGTACTCAAAAGTCACCTCGACGTTGTCCACATCGGGGACATCAATCACTACATCCGAATCCTCACCCAGCGACTCGATTATCGGCCAGGCCAGAGTCCTCTTTTCGCCTCGACGTCGATAGATCAAGGGCTCACCAAGCAACCCTTGGTGCACCCCAAACTGTTGCATCACTCGAACGTACAAGAAGTACTCCTACTTAGTACCGTGCTGCCAAATTAGCTATATCCCCCTATGCACCCATCGAAGCCACTCTCTAGCCTTAGGCTAGGATGGAAACTCCTGATATGGATGCCAGAACACCTCCCCTGGAGCAAGCTGCATGAAGGCATCGACATAGTGCCCTACGACACCTACCCACCATCGATTCTGCCCCTGCTACTCTGACCTCCACCACAAAATCGCCTACCCTATCTCCCTATCCACCATCTCTGCCCGAGTGGTCCACGGTAAACCCTATGGCCGCTCCACAGCTATGTGCTGCCACCCCCAACACTACAACAAGTAGCTGCACCCAATTCTCTTTCACCTCTGACAACGGACTTCGTACAGCTCATCATAGAGCTGTGCCAGTAGTGTCTGACCCCACCTCATAATTAGTGGCTCTGATGTCGAAAACTCAAACAGTCTAAAAACTACCTCCAACAGGTTCCACAGTAACCTCATGCCTGAGGAGTCAGGCAGCAGCATGTTGGATATGAGGGTCATCAGTAATGCATGCCTCACCCCTAACACACCCTTCTCCAGCCACCACTACACCAAAATACCATCAGATATGCCCGATCCCCCACCACAGGCTCTAATAGAGTCACCTGCTTGAGCCCAAGGGCATCAAGCCACTCCCAGTCCGCCATAGTCAGTGCCTCCCGTGCTTCAGAGAACACCGTTGGTACACGGTACCGGATCTTCACAACCTGTAGAAGAAACCAAAATGAATATTAAAACATGACAACAAAAAAAATAAAAATAAAACTGTACATCATTAAAATAATATAAAATAATGTATACAAATTATACAAACAAATACATTTAATAAACTGTACAACAATAGTAACAACACTGTACAGACAAACAAAACAAACATTGTAACCTAGGGTTTTTAACTCTAGTTTAAACTAAAAAAAAAAAAACAAACAAAATAACAAAAACACTTAACCTAGGGCTTTTAAATCTAGTTTAAAACAACAAAAAATAATAAACATAAGTTTTTTTAACTCTAGTCTGTCAAACAAAACGAAAAACGAAATAACAACCAAATTTTTAAAACTAGGGTTTTTTACTTTAGTTCAAACTGATACATAAAAAAAAAAAAAAAAAAAAAAAAACAATTTGTCAGTTAACTAGGGTTTTTCACTTTAGTTCAAACTAATAAATAAACAAAAAATTAATAAAAAACAAATTCAAAATGCCAATTTTTCAGTTACCTAGTGCTTTTCACTGTAGTTCAAACTGATAAATAAAACACAAAAAAAACAAATTCAAAATAACAATTTTTCAGTTACCTAGGATTTTTAACTTTAGTTCAAACTGATAAATAAAAAACAACAAATTCAAAAAAAAAAACAATTTGTCAGTTAACTAGGGTTTTTCACCTTAGTTCAAACTGATAAATAAACAAAAAAATAATAAAAAACAAATTCAAAATGCCAATTTGTCAGTTACCTAGGGTTTTTCACTGTAGCTCAAACTGATAAATAAAACACAAAAAAACAAATTCAAAATAACAATTTGTCAGTTACCTAGGTTTTTTCACTTTATTTCAAACTGATAAACAAAATAAAAAATTAATAATTCAAAATAAAAATTTGTTAATTACCTAGGTTTTTTTAACATTACTTTAAACTGACAAAACAAAAACAATAACAAACAATAACAACAACAGAATAAATGCAGTTTTTAAATTAGGTTTTTTAAAAATACTAGGTTTTTTTCTAAAGTCTAAAACAAACACAGCTACACAATGCATTTAAAAACTAGGGTTTTTCTTAACCTTACCAAAACAAACAAATCTTAGTTAAACACAAATAATTTTTTAACCTAGGGTTTTCACCTTACTTGCAAAAGAAAAACCACCAATTCAACACAATTGTTTTACATCTAGGGTTTTTAAGAAAAATACAACGATTTCAACTAGGGTTTTGATCTTAGTTTTTACAAACAACACAAAACACAAATTCAAACAATTTTTTTTTTTTTAAACTAGGGTCTTTATTTTAGTTTAAATCAAAAAACGAAATACAAAGAAACAAAAAAAATTACGGTTTTAAACTGTAAAACAACACAAATAATAGAAAATGAGGAGCACTCACCGGTCTCGCTTCGACTCTGCCACTTGATGATCCGATTCGTGAACTCATGATTTTCGATAAAATTTGATAGCGCTCTGCTATGCGAACTCGACCTCCTCCTCCTCACAGCTCCCAAACGCTAGGAAAAACAAATGCAAATGAGCCCAAAACCTAGTTTTGGCCCTTAAATAGGCTTTTAGGCCTGTAATCGTTCCCCATTGGGATGAACGCTCTAGTTAGAACTCTTCCCACGATGGGAAGATTACTACACTGGTATTCGTCCCACCCAGGGATGATTACAGAGCAATAAAATCAAAAACATCAAAAAATGCATCCCAAAGGCAACAAAAAATAGCAATAAAACTGCCAAACAAAGGCACCTTTGCACCTATGATTCTTGGCATGCAAAACCAACATTAGGGTCACAAATCCTCACTATCCACGGGAGGACGGATTTTCAAGAATTTCATCCCCAAACGGCGTCACCAAAAGGGTCCAAACCCACCCAAAAATAGCAATAACATTGCCGAATGAAGACGCCTTTGCGCCTGACATTCTTGGCATCCAAAAAATATGTTGGGGTAACAAATTGTCTCTATCCTACTCCCTAATAAGGCTACCATAGCTGGACCGCTCCATAGGAGGACGAATTTTTGACAATTTCAACTCCAAAATGCATCACAAAAAGGGTTCTAACCCACCAAAAATAGGTCAGATAGTTCAAAAACTGCATAAGTATTCAATGGAAAACAACTCAAGGCACCCTTACAAAAGTCATTGGATCAAGCGACTCATCGCTTTTCTCATGGTGGTCATTCCCTCATCGATTCGTTGCTTGAGGAGGTAGTCACACTTAGTCACCAATCAACAAAAACACATCCAATCAAGGAAATTGCACGCATTCAAAGGATCATTGACAAAGACAATCGCGTCCCTTCTTGGGACAAAAAACAAACAATAATCACAAGCTGATCAAACACTTGGCATTATAGAATCATGAAATCAAGGTTCCCATAGACAAAAGTTTGCACCCTTTGCCTATTCATGACTGAACAATATCCAAGATCAAGTAACACCTCACCGAAAAAGGTTAACACTTGAATTAAGCTCCTTAGCTCGTCAGAAGTAAGGATTCAAGAATGCGTGCCCTTTCCATACTTGGGGCATCAAAATTTGGTTAGGTTACTGAGAAACCCTAATCATTAGTGTTTTGGTTATCTATTTTTGCTCAGCACTACTCCATGCACAACACATCCCAAAAAGGGGCATATGTAGACACCAAAATAGCACCAATTCGATTATGTGATGACAAGCACTGATAAAATTGACATACATAGCCCGTAGGGCAGCCCCCAGAGGTTAAAGAGTGGTCCTAAACACTCCCATAGTAGTTTTGGAAGGTCAAAGGTCAATTTGGCACATTTTTAGCACTTTGCTCCCTACTCGTCCTACCCTGGGATGATTACAAACTGGTATTCAGCCCACCCCAAGACGATTATCAGCATTCATCCTAGGGTGGGACGATTAGCAGGTTTGACTGGAAAAAAGTCAAACCTCGATAGGTCTGTCACTTAAATGCGCCTTCAAGCCATGCAATTGTGAGGAACAACTTCAAATCAGAGAGAGGGACTTCAGTCAAGCTGAAAGCACGAGGATACGGAAACAACAAGGGAAAACTCCAAGCACGATGCAAGAACGAAACTAAATTTGATGCTACAAATTAAAAATGCATAAAATAGAGAAAGCATAGACAAATTGGAACCCAAATGGAATGAAACAACCCTCTTATTTTATTGATGTATTTCAAATTTGGTTACAATTCGCTTCATCCCTTTTTAGGGGAGAGGAGCATCAAACTTGTCTCTTGGTCACATCAATGGAAAGCCATCCCTCTTCCGCGTGCCCACATGTAAGATGGGCGGACCAAACGTCATTGCTGCTTGTGTATACAAGTGTTTATTCCTTTCTGTTCTTTCGATGTTTAGACCTTGCGTTCAAAAGAACAAGAAACCGTTAGTAGCACCTGCGAATAAGACAAAGCATGTGATCCTCAAACCTACAATAAGCGGATGAGAAAATGAATTAAACTATAACTAAAACTTATCCAAATGACATGAAAACTTGGAAAAGACATAGAAACATCACCAAGAAGGCATTGCAAAAGGAACAATTGAGAAATTCCTCATCTATTTGAATTCGCTCCTGGGCGGGATGTATTCGACTGTAATACGTTCCGAGGTAGGACGAATTCACCTGCAACAAAGCACCGAAGTGATACTACCCAAAATGTAACATATAGGGAGCTCCAAAAGACCTGAAAACTTGGGGTTAGCTAATTGGAGGCATTTTGGGAAGACCCAGATGGTCGGATTTCCCCAATTTGGCCTCCATCAATAGGAATTTGATGCTACTACCTGCAAGTTAGTGAGGACAACAAAAGCGATAAAACATGATAAGATTTGATCAAAGCATTATGAAATCGGAATTACAAGCTATTTAAGCAGCATAAGATGGAATGAAAAATAAACAAATGACAAAAAGAACAATCTGCCATGAATTCCCAATCGTTCTTAAAAAATAAGATTAGGTTCGCAATAGTGTGGGCGGGCCGCCCATCATTGGAACCTGATTTCAGCACCAATCCACTTGGGATGGGCCCAAAATCTCTTGTAATGTGTTGTCGGTGAATTGGTAGATCGATGTGGTCAAGTGTCGGGTTTTGGATCCGGATTCACACTTCCAATAACCACCCAATTACCTCCCTTGCGAAAGAGATCAATTATGTGGAAGAGGTGAATCAAAGGTAAAGCGCGGTATTAATTTGGCAGCACTTCGTTGCTTAAAAATACTTCCAACCCTGTCCCCTTTTGGGGTGAGGAAGCTCACAAATTTATAGACCCAAGGGGTCTATTTGGATGGGCATGCAGGGGCACCACTTGGCGGCCATGCCTTCCCAAGAGGTAGGAGATTCCTCCCTGACTTGGGCTTCCATGACTGCCCTTGTGACAGTCCTCTAACGTTCAATTTTCTCACCTACACACGCATGCAAGGCAGGGAGCATTAATTGACTGTCCTTGGCTGCCATTTGGCGCAATTTCTCTTTTTTCCCATTGAACCTAGAATTCGCCCTACCCCGAAGCGAATTCAAAATTCATCCCTGGGTGGGGTGAATCCCATTTTGAATTCATCCCAAGGTGGGACGGATACTGAGCAAAGTGCTTAAATGTGCCAAATTGATTTGTGACCTTCTAAAATTGTTGTAAAAGTCGTTAAGACCACTGTTTAACCTTTGAGGGCTGCCATGTGGGATGTATGTGTCAAAGCAATCAGTGTTTGCAGTCACATAATCGGATTGGTGTTGTTTTGGTGTCTACAGATGCCTCTTTTTGGAAAGCGCTGCGGGTGATGCAGTGCTGAGCAAAAATAGATAACCAAAGCACTAATGATTAGGATTCCTTGGTAACCTAACCAACTTTTGATGCCCCAAGCATGGAAAGGGCATGCATTCTTGAATCCTTGCTTCTGACGAGCGAAGGCACTCAATTCAAATGTTAACCTTTTTTGGTGAGGTGTTACTTGACCTTGGACATTGATCAGTCATGAATAGGCAAAGGGTGCAACCTTTTTTCTGTGAGAACCTTGAATTCATGATCCACGAAATGCAAAATTATTTGATCAGATTGTGATTATTGCTTGTTTACTACCCCAAGCAGGAGCGTAATTGTCTTTGTCAATGATTCTTTGAATGCATGCCGTTTTCCTTAATTGGGTGTGTGTTTGTTGATTGGTGACTAAGTGTGACTACCCCCTTAAGTGATGAATTGATGAGGGAATGACCTTCATGAGAAAAGCGACGAGTCACTTGAATCAATATGACTTGTGCAAGGGTGACCTTAGATGTTTTAGCGTTAAGCGTGTATAATTTTTTGACATTTAGACCTATTTTTGGTGGGTGGTAACCCTTTTTGCGACGCTTTTTGAAGCTGAAATTGGCAAAAATTCGTCCTCCCGTGGAGCGATCCGGCTATGGTAGCCTTATTAGGGAGTAGGATAGTGACAATTTGTGACCCCAACGTCTATTTTGGATGCCAAGAATGTCAGGCACGAGGGCGCCTTCGTTCGACAATGTTATTACTATTTTTGGGTGGGTTTTTGACCTTTTTGTTGATGCCATTTGGGGATGAAATTCTCAAAAATCCGTCTTCCCGTGAAGCGGTCCGGCTAGGGTAGCCTTCTTAGGGAATAGGATAACAAGGATTTGTGACCTCGACATCTGTTTTGCATGCCCGAAATTTCAAGTGCCAAAGCACTCTCATCGGGCAAGTTTATTAGCTTTTTTTGGGTGGTTTGTGACCATTTTGCTATATTTTTGCGGGGGGTTTAGTTTGGCCATTTTTGATGATATATACAAATTACTTTACTTTGTTTATGCGAGTGATGATCTGATTTTATGGATGTATGCATGTTAGTTTATTTTTATGGATGCATATGTTATGATTAATGCAAATGTTTTTAAATTTTAGGATATGCAAATGTAATGGATGAATTGAATTTGTGTTGTTTGGTTAGGGCACCATAGAATGTTTAGGACTTTGTGGCTTTTTGTCCTAGGGGAATGCTGTGGTAATTGAATTTTCATGTATACATGTGGTTTTTTGTATTTTATAATGGTAATGTGAGGATGAAAAGTAGTGCAGTTGATTTAGAAATGTAGCTAAGGTTTTTTGAGATGCAGACGGTTTTAACTCACTAGCCATGACTGTACTTTATCTTACAAGACTTTTGAACAAGGTATGAATCGGACTTGTCTTTGACCAAGCTATTTCACATCCCTGTGTGTGCAATTGAGTTCATTTATGTGGTATTTGTTAGGATACCGCCAGTTCCGAGATAGGTCGTCAACCAAACTCGTATCGAGGATCACCTAATTAGCTCCACTAACTCCTTTGTTGTATTTAGTCGGATTAATCTACGGTGCTATCTAGGGTACCATAAGCTAGCTCATCCACATGCAAACATTGATCTGTACATGAGTTAATGTTATAGATATATCGTCATGCAGGAGGTTTATCGCTAGTGATCGATAGGCTATCCACCAAACCGATACTGAGGTTTGCCTCATGACTTGTCGGAATGCTGAGAGTTCCAGGGATTCAAGTTCGACTCCCTTCTTTTCTTCAATTGTATTGGGATACTTGCTCTTTTGTAGTGATAAAAATCACTGTTTATTTTTATATATATTTTTTTTGAGCAAAGGATTGGAATATTGAGTGATAAGAATCACTATTGGATGTGCGTTTTGATGTATGCACTCTGGTGGTGATGTCAAATTTGGAGTTTTGACTTTTTGTAAGATTTTGATGTTTGCAGCTTTTTGAGAACTAGGGATTCTTGGGGAATTGGGTAGGGAAGATGCTTTTCCTTTTGCCAACTCTCAGCATTCTTGGGGTCATTCGCACAGGGGGATGAGCAAGATAACCGTTTTGCTTATGGTGACCTGGATTGCTATGCAGGTTTCATCTTTCATTCACACAACTTGGGAATTTTTATGTGTTTTAATTTGTGTTGGGATGCTACGTAACAAGGTGTGATCCAAGTGGAATTCTACCTTTGTAAAATCTGTCTGACTTGGTATAGTATGTGGCTAGAAAGCTACATGACGACTGAAAGACGAAAACTCTTGATACATTAGAAGACCACTGACTCTGGTGTGGTAAAAAAAGCAGTGAATGGAGTTTGTATTGTTTTTTTTTTTTTGGACTACTTATAAAATGGAGAAATGTGGAACAAGATGGACTAGCGAAGTAATTACAGTCTATGGTGCCTTTGACCTGTAAGACCAAAAATATGCAATGTATGCATGTGATGCTTAATGCAGCTACATATTTTTGTATTTTTGATGGATTGATTTTTGTGAATATGAAGATGAGATGCGAGAAGAGCTTTTTATTGATGAATTTGAGCATGCCTGGAAATGAGATGCAAATTTTTGTTGTTTTTGATTATTTTACTATTTTTGAATTTTCTTATTTTTGACCAAGCGATTGTAGGAATCCTTGGAGCATTTTGGGATTGACCAAGCGATTGTGGGAATCCTTGGAGCATTTTGGGATTGACCAAGCGATTGTAGGAATCCTTGGAGCATTTTGGGATTGACCAAGCAATTGTAGGAATCCTTGGAGCGTTTTGGGATTGACCAAACGATTGTAGGAATCCTTGGAGAATTTTGGGATTGACCAAGTGATTATAGGAATCCTTGGAGCATTTTGGGATTGACCAAGCCATTATAGGAATCCTTGGAGCATTTTGGGCTTGAACAAATGATTGTAGGAATCCTGGGAGCATTTTGGGATTGACCAAGTGATTATAGGAATCCTTGGAGCATTTTGGGCTTGACCAAGCGATTGTAGGAATCCTTGGAGCATTTTGGGATTGACCAAGAGATTGTAGGAATCCTTGGAGCATTTTGGGATTGACCAAGCGATTGTAGGAATCCTTGGAGCATTTTGGGATTGACCAAGCGATTATAGGAATCCTTGGAGCATTTTGGGATTGACCAAGTGATTATAGGAATCCTTGGAGCATTTTGGGCTTGACCAAACGATTGTAGGAATCCTTGGAGCATTTTGGGATTGACCAAGCGATTGTAGGAATCCTTGGAGCATTTTGGGCTTGACCAAGCGATTGTAGGAGTCCTTGGAGCATTTTGGGCTTGACCAAATGATTGTAGGAATCCTTGGAGCATTTTGTTTGGGATATGGATCTCTTAGATATGGAATGGTCGCAAATGACTGATGTTGAAGGGTTCTGGTTTCTTGATTCCATCAAGAGAGGCTAGTCGGTACATCCCGGGTCCTATTTTTCTATCAATGACATATGGACCTAACCAATTTGCCATGAAATTGTCCCTTAGGTGGGACGACAAACTAGAGTTATGTTGGTTTTCCTTCAAGACCAAATCACCAACCCAAAATTCCCTTAGGTGAACTTTCATGTTGTATGCTTTCTTAAGTCGCTCTTGATAGATACATAAATGCTCGAGAGCATTAACGCATCGTTCGTCAAGCAACGTAAGCTGGTCTAATCGGGAATGTCATGCAGCGCCATCATCGATGAACTCTTACATTGATATGCACAGGGAAGGAATTTCCAACTCGAGAGGCATGACTGCCTCGAAGCCATACACGAGCGAAAACGGAGTTGCCCCAGTGGGCATCCGAATGCTAGTGCGATAAGCCCATAGGGCAAGTGGGATCTGGATGTGCCAATCCTTATGACTATCTGCGATCGTATTTTTAAGGATGGCAACTAGCATTTTGTTTGACGCCTCTGCTTGCCCATTTGCCTACGGATAATAGGGTGTCGAAAAACTGTGCTGAATTTTGTACTTTGTGGTCAAAGCACACACGTCTTTGTTCTTGAATGACGTCCCATTATCCGAGACTATTTTGGATGGAATACCAAAACGACATGATTTTATGCAAAATGAACTCCACAATGCGGGGTCCTATCGTAGAGGTAAGCGAAATTGCTTCCACCCACTTGGTGAAATACTCTGTGGCCGTTATGATAAACATGTGATGGCCTGACGACACAGGGGAGATATTTTCAATTAGATCGAAGCCCCACTACAAAAATGGCCAAGCGGACTGGACTGTCTGTAAGGCCTAGGAAGGTATGCCCATAAAATTGGCATGATATTGACACTTCACACACTTCTTGACATATGTGCAATAATATCGCTCTAAAGATGGCCAATAATAGCCCATGCAAAGAATGCACTTTGCGATGGCCATACCACTGAAGTGGCCACCACATGTACCATCGTGCACTTGGGCGACTGCCCAAGTGGACTCTTGCTGGTCCAAGCAACGAAGGAGGATTCCTTCGTAGCTGCGATGGTACAAAATGTCTCCTATCAAGACATACTTAGCCGCTTCTGCTTGAATGCTCATTTTACGGCATGCGTCAATCCAAGTGGGAGATTACCTAACTTGAGGTAGTCTCTAATGGGTAAATACTAGTCCTGCTGATCGAAAGCCTCGACGGTATGAACAACCAATCCCTCTTGAAGTTCATCCCTAGCAAATGCTGAGTGGGAGAGAACTTGTAAGAATAGTGTTGTGTTGCTATTAATGGGAGTAGGGGAGAACAAGGACCCCCAGTTGGCATGTTTCAGACGATCGTGGATTCGAGAGAACTTATCCGAGGATGGTTCAATTTGGATCATGTGGATTCCTGGTGTCAAGTCAAAGCTTGCACACTCCATCACGGATTGTGATAGAGTTTTGAATTGAATGGTTGTCATATCACCTGAAAGGTCTTACGGGATTAGTGACCCCAAGGAGGCCATTGTGTCCGCAAAATGATTCGATGACCGAGGGAGTGCCTCGATGTCGTACCACTCAAGTTTTTCCAGGAATTTGTCCACAAGGGCTTTATAAGCCTGCAGAACTAGGCATTTGCATTGGAATACCCCTTTGACTTGATTGACAATTAACAATGAATCACCAAAGATGTTCAGTCATTTGATGTTCATGGTGATTGTTGTCTGAAGACCTATGAGCAAGGCTTCATACTCTGCATTATTGTTGGTGCATGGGAAATTTAATTTAAATGACAGGGGAATTGGAGCGCCCTGTGGTGTGAAGAATACTATTCCTGCACCACCACCTTGCTCACATTTAGAACCATAAAAAAATAGGGTTATGTCAGCCTGTGACTCAGGCTCATCAGAATCTGGCAATTCTGAGACATGGAAGACCCCATCATCGGGTAGCTCTATGACCAAAGGCTGATTGTCTTCGAGATAAGCCTCTGCTAGTTGATCGGTTATGACCTGTCCTTTTATGGATTTCTTTCCAATAAACTCTATGTCAAATTTCGTCAACAACATGATCCATTTCGCCGTGCGACTACTATGATAAGTACGAATCATCATGTATCGCAATGGATTCTCCTTAGACACAACATACTTAGTGTTGCTCAGCATGTAGTGGCATAGATTTTTGGTAGCAAACACCACTGCCAAGCAAAGTTTCTCGACGTATGCATAGTTAAGTTCATAACTGACCAGGGTGCGGCTAAGATAGTAAGTAGCCTATTCTTTGTGAAGTTCATTCTTCTGGGCCAGCATGGTGCCCAGTGCCACCTTAGTAGCTGAGATGTATAAGTAGAATGACACTCCTAGTCTAGGTGGTGCCAATACTGGCGGTGAAGCCAAGTATTGTTTGATGTCATCAAAGGCTGACTGGCACTCGTCATCCCAATGAAATGCTACCCCCTTGTGCAATAATTTGTTCATGGGTCGGCACTTGTCAGATAATTGCGCTATGAAGTGCTTAATTGACGTGACCTTTCCCTGCAAGCTTTTGAGCTACTTGATGGTAGTTGGGGGGAGCATTTCAAGGATTTCCTTGACTTTGTTTGGGTCCACCTCAATGCCTCGCTTTGAGACTATGAAACCCAAGAGTTTTCCAGATGTGACGCCAAATATGCACTTCTTGGGATTTAGTCTAACTTTATGCTCCATGAGGCGATCGAGGATCTTGCTTAAGTCATCGAGATGATCTGGGCACAAAAGAGACTTGGACAACAAATCATCCATGTAATCTTCCAAAGTTTTATTCATGTAATCATGGAAGATGTACGTCATGGCACGTTGGTAGGTGGCGCCAGCATTTTTAAGGCCAAAAGGCATGACCTTATAACAAAATGTCCCCCAAGGCATTGTGAACACCATTTTTAGTTGGTCCTCAAGATTGATACGAATTTGATTATATCCCGAGAAACCATCCATGAGGGATAGCATTTCATGACCTGTTATAGCGTCTACCAATGCATCGATGCTTGGCAAGGGAAAATCATCCTTAGGACTCACTTTGTTTAGATCTCAAAAATCGGTGCATATGTGAATCCTCCCATCGAGTTTTTTGATGGGCACCATGTTGGAAAGCCATGGCGGATAATCCATGTAGATGACAAACTGTGCATCCAACAACTTTTACAATTCTTCTTTGACCATCAAG
Organism: Wollemia nobilis; assembly: GCA_028583015.1. Taxonomy (NCBI): domain Eukaryota; kingdom Viridiplantae; phylum Streptophyta; class Pinopsida; order Araucariales; family Araucariaceae; genus Wollemia; species Wollemia nobilis. Next base: position 18,991,414 of record JAQPPZ010016726.1, read on the forward strand.
GCCACTGTTGGGTGCATCTTATGTAGTTTTTGCTTAATTGGCTTGATTGTCGGATCAAGCGTAAGATTATGCATGACTAGCTACGGGTCTAGCCCCAACATGTCTCTGTATGACCATGCAAAAACCTCCTTCTTCTCTTTGAGAAGGGAAATGTAGTCGACTTGCTCTTTAGGGGATAAGCTTACCCCCAGCTTGATAATCTATGGATTCATTGGATCCAAGCCGATGTCTACGTCAGTCGTCTCCTCGAACGACATGTGGGATCTATCCTCCAACTGATGTGGAGTTGGGATCAAATGGATATCATTAGCTGAGTTTAAATCTGTGTTGGGAACCTCGGGTTCCTCTTCGACATGAAAGATATCCTGAGTTGTCCCTGGGGTAAAATGAAGTATTTTACCGAAATGCCAATACTCTGATGGGGATGGAGGTGAATTGATGTGATCCCAATCAATGGAATCTATGTCTAGATGCAAGGACCGTGTTGGATCGGCCAGATTTTGGATGGGTGTGATTAAGTCAATGGAGATCATGTGGATGAAATTATTTTGGTCTCCATTACCATGGGTGTGATGACTCAAACATTCTGGATGTGCTCTATGTTCTAGATCTGGCTCTAGAGGTACTGGAATGAATGGATCGGCCCTATGTGCTAATAGGAGGATAGGGTCTACCCTCGACACTGATATCACCCTAGGGTCTCGGAGTGGAAGGTGCTCTTCATGTACCTAGAGCAGTGGATCCAACACTTGATCCCACCCTGCTGGGTCTACGTACCACTCATGCCCTGGCACTATGCCCATCTATGCAAATATGTCATTAATCTCCAAGGGGTATCATTGTTGCATTTGTCACATGTGGTTGAGATAGGCCATCTCAATTTCATCTTTTGAATCACTGTCGAAGATCCAAAAGCCCTCATTGGCTCCAAAAACTGTTTGAGGCATTACAGGGTCATCCTGTTCAAGCAAATTAATCTGGCCCCATTGTGGTTGTTCCACGCTTCGTGGGGGGACCTGATTCCCTTGACGTGACACTGGCTCGCTTGGAACCTCTAGAGGGAACATTGCCAGGAGGGTCTCTTGCCAGTTATTCATGGGGATCACTTGTGAGTGATCACTATCAGATTCGAAGGGATCATATGACACTGGTTCATATTCTAATTCATCCTTCGAAGATCCTTCTTGACACTGTTTATACTTTTCTTGAAAGTGAGTTCTCGAAATTTCGCCTCTCTCTAGCAAAGGAGAAGGGTTATTGATGTTAACAAGGGTGGTTGTTGACCATGGGAGGTAATCTCCCAATGTATATGTTGTGTTTGGGTTGGCATAAGGATTTGATGCCAATCCACCCTTGTTGCCTATTCCTAGGCCTTGCATGTTTTCCACCAAGATGTCCAAGGGCAGGGGGTGGTTGAACCCTACTCCCGACTTATCATAAGGCATTTGGTATCTTGGATGGCAAAGGACACACACTCCTTGCTCATACCTGCCTAGCCCGTATCCATGCCAATTGCATTTGCCCAGATATCTCAGAGCAAAGTCCGAGTTAGATAGATAGTTGACATCTTCTGCAAAAGGCTCTTCATCCTCATCCTTTTGCATGCATGGCTCAATACCATGATCAAGGCCCCCATACACAAAATTTGTCTGGTTCGGTGGGTAGCCTAAAGGAACAATTGTCCCAATGGGGAGGCAAGGTCTCCCCATGTCTTGCACGGACTCTAGTGCGGTAGTTGCTACGACATTCCGCACTAGATACTCCCCCAGGCCCGTACTGGCCATTTCAACAGTAATTATTGGCGATTGAGAGGGAGGGAACGAAAGCTCTTCCTGAGTCCATTCCATGTTGGGTGGACTAGGAGCCTCAACTTCCATTGTGCTAGGCATCTCTTCGATAGAGATGGTTGATATTGTTGGCAGTGCCTCTTCCAAGGGTTGAGCCTCTTCCAAGATTTGCTTCCCTTTGTCCTTCTATTTAGCCATGATAGGTGGCATTGGTGGTGAAGGAGTTGACGATGAAGATGCACCTGGATGGGGTTTTGATGGATTTGTCACCAGTGGTGCTTGCGGCATCGGACCCTGTCTAGATGGATTTAACTAAAAATCCAAGTGCATCAATGGGAGGGTCAATTGCGGCATCAACTGCATCGCATTGCAATATTTTAAGGGTTCTAAGTCCATCGAGACTACATGTACTTCCCATTCAAATGCATACTTCAAACACTGGTGAGCTATCGAAGGGACACACTTCATGTCCCTGATCCATGGCCACCCTAGCAATATGTTATACGCCATCTCGCCTTCCAAAATATGGCACAATGTAGGTATCATATTTTGTCCTACCTGAATGGGTAGAACAATTGTGCCAACTATTGAGCATATCGCATCATTGAATGCTCGCAGTGTGTAAGTGGAAGCCATGATGTGAGAGGCTGGAAACTTTAGATGTTTCAATGCTGTTGTAGTAATGATGTTACTGGATGAGCCAGTGTCTATCAACACCCTCTTATATGGGATCCCATTGACCCGCACGATAACATGCAGGGGTGGATCTGCCATGTCATCAGACACTGATTTTACTTCATCTTCTTGAAAGGTGATGACTGGCTCCGTGCATAATTTTACATGTCCCATGAAGTTGTTGAAGGAATTCACTTCGTGGGGCTGCAACTCGATGGCTTTCAAAATCTCCATGAGAGCCTCCCGATGGGGCACTGATTGCTATATAAGCTCATATATGGAGAGCCTAGCCGACGTGGTCCGCAAACTCTATGTGAGTTTGGTCCGTATCGTGGCCGCGGGTCTAGGCGAAGGTAGCTACATAGGGTGTTGTTGAGGTTGTGACATCGATGGAACCTCTCTTGTGGCTTCCTCGGGGGAAACTCCTGGGTATTTCTTGTTCCTAGTCACTATGCTTATCATTCCTACATACCCTTGCATGGGGAAATTCTGTTGCACCTCATTGACCTGAAGGGGTTTTGCTTGTGCCTCATGGGTAGGCAAGGGGTCCTTGAAAACCCCCATCTGCTGGTTGTTTGGTGCTATGGGGTTGTCCACTGCCAATGTATTATTGTCAATCAGGTCTTGTATCAATCCTTTGAACTTCCAACATGCATTCAGGTCATGTCCCCTTCACCTGTGGAACCTACAATACAAGTCCTCTCTATATCCCTTAGGCTTGGGAGCATTAGGATCTATGGTTTGAATCTCTGGAAGGGTGATCAAGTTCACCACTAACAAGCGGTCAAATAGGGAGTCCCTAGAATCCATATAAGGGGTGTACTACCGCTTAGGGCGACGCTGCTGATTTTGCTCCTGTTTCTAATTTTCTCTTTAATAATTTTTAGGAGGCACTGCCTGATAATTAGCCTTTTGAGGCTGTATTTCTTATGCAGGCTTAGGGACATTTATAGCAACTTGATTAACCGCAACGGGTTTTTGTTGCATAGTCCATGTCTTTGTGTTCTTGTTCCACTCTTTCTTCTTAGGTTTGGCAATTTTGCCATCCTATATTTTGATCTCTTCGATAATTTTGGCTTGTGCCAGAGCTTCTTCTAAGGTGGCATATTGCTGCAGCTGCAATAGCATAGAGATCGATCTCAAACAACTTCGTGAGAACATTTGTGTAAGGTTGGACATAGGGGGAAGGTAGGGTAGCTTGGAAAGCAGAGTCCTCCATCGATTCTCATAGGCCACCATGGTCTCCTCCTCATATTTCCTGAGGCTGGCCAGGTCACTCAATGATGCCTTCTTCTTGGTGTTGAAGGCGAAGCATTCAAGGAATGCATCCACTAACTGATCCAAGTTATTGATGTTGTGCTTCGACAACTGGGTGAACCAATCCGAGGCAGGGCCTGTGAATGTGGTTATAAATGTCCTTAGCAACAGTGCATCATTATCCTGAATGCCAAAGCATTGGCTCAAGAATATTGTCACATGCTCTTGGGCATCCTCTTCACCCTTAAAGACTGCCAACTAAGGCATCTTGAAGTGTTCAGGGTAAGGAGGTGCAAGCACTGATGGATGCACAGGGTGACTACGGAGTTGGCGTAACGTGGGCTTTTGGGGCCCAAAAGCTTTGGTTTCCACAGACTCCAAACACTCTAACAACACTTTGTATGCATCGGAAGATTTAATCTCTTCCTCTTTAGTTTGCTCCCATTGTGGGTTGTGGGAGACTTGAGGCCTATGGGGGGGTGGCCGGATAGCAACCCCTCCGCCTTGGTAGGGCGTTTCGGCCCGCTCTACTTCTTGTTCATACTCCTCGTAAACTTCTTGAGGAGTCTCTGGGCGAGACCTATGACCTTGAGTGGGTCCCCGCGGAGGGTACCCATCATTGTTTCGGGAAGTGGCCTCCCTCTCAGGTCTATGGGGTCTCGGAGGTAAAACTTGATGAGGTCATGGAGACCTATCCCGCACCAAGGGATTATGCCTCTCATATGGTTTCGCTCTTTGGGTGCGAGGGGTTGGAACCCTCTCAGGTAGGTTATGAAGCAGCTCATCTATTTGGCACTGAATGCACTCCTTGCTAAGGCGGTATAGACGCTCTAGCTACTGCTGATCTTGCTCAAGCCGCGTGATCTGGGCTTGGTGGGCGGCATGTCTGGTGACTGCCAGGTCAATTTGGTCCGCCATCTTGGGCCTAGGAGGCCTGGATGCCTCTCCTATGCATTTGCATCGGTCGTGATGATCCGAGATCTCAATGGGTTGCCTCCCTCTGTTGAGGTTGGCGGCATTTACTTGAGGCTCTAGCCTCATTGGGTAACCATGGTATCTAGCAGGTGCGGAAGCGCATGGCTCCCGCGCTATATATTGCTCTCAAGGAATGTGATGGTCTTCCTCATACTCCCTTTCATAGGTGTGAAAGGGGTGGGCAGAGTTAGCTCGCCCGGTTTGGAGAGCCCTACGCTCTGGGGTTTGTCTATTGGTTCTAACAGTGATGGGAGGCAAAGGAGGGATGCCATAGTCATGTGGCCTCTCCTCATGGACACTATGCCTCTCTAGCGCTTCATCGCACGGTGGTCACTCATATCTAGCTTCTAAGGGAGCTTTTTTATCTACGTTGAGTGCCACATGTAAATATTCTTCCTGAAAGGGGCTGTGATGAACGGGCATGTCCCCCAGAGGGATGTCCCTATAATTCCACCTTGACATGGAATGATGCAGACTCTCTTAGGGGTCAGGCCGCCAATGCGGTATGGCCAAGTCCTTAGGGCTAAAGCGGAGGCGACTTGTGCCTGCTCCTTGTATAATTTTTGTAGCTTTTGCCCTTGATTGGGCTTGGATACGGGTGTATACCATGGTGGTGCTCTTCTACAATCTAAGCAGATTTTTATCTCTTTTATGATTTTTTTTTATGCTACACTAAACAGAAAAGAACACACACATACACAAACGGTGATTATCTCGTTTAAAGGTTGAAAGTGTGTCCTAAAACTGGTTTAGTGTGTTTTGTTATTATTTTTGAGGTTTTTGTAAAGAATGTTTAAATGCAAAATGAAGGCTCTTATGGCTCCCAAAATTGGTCGCCCCTTCGATATACCATTGCCATACCGATATACCAACCTCTCTATATACCCGCCCTTACATGAGGGAAACTATAGGTACGTGAGAGCAGATGGTACGTGGAACATAGGCGGTATGGAAGGGGAATCGCTCTGTTTATGACACCTACCATAGAAGAATTATCCTCGCGTGCTGGGAATCACCCCAGCTACACTTGATCAGCTTTCGTCAAGATTTATGTCTAGCAACAGTAGTGATCGGGGTGTATGAATGCAAAATTCAAGCCAAGGTGGTGATGAAATCCATCGTTGGTCTTGATCAAGGGCTGGGGTTTTATGACCAACACCTTGGTTTTAAGTTGCCACGTGGTGTGTGGGGTTCTTTTTATTTGCAAAAGGAAATAAGCAAACAGCAAAAGGAAAACTTTCCCTAAGCCAACAAGTAATCCAAAACAAAAACACTGAAAAAAAAATAACAGAGAAAACTACAAAATCCTTACCTCTTCTCTGCTCGCATCCGTCAGTTCTGATTTTCTGCCCAAAAACCTCATAGGTTGGAATTCGTCCTAGGGTGGAATGAATTATAGTACTATATTCGTCACAGGGTGGGGAAAATTCCCATTCATCCCTGGGTGAGACAAATTACAGTTCTGCATTCGCCCTTTGCTGGAATGAACAGCAGTCAATGCATGAAAATGCGGTACCTGTAAGCAAAAAACAAGTTTGGATCAGATCTCTGATCTTAAAAATAGAGGACAAGGTCCCATCGTGATCGCCACTGAAAGCATGAGGATACGAAAAAAACAAGGGAAAACTCCAAGCACGATGCAAGAATGAAACTAAACTTGATGCTACAAATTAAAAATACATAAAATGGAGAAAGCATAGACAAATTGGAACCCAAATGGAATGAAACAACCCTCTTCTTTTATTGATGTATTTCAAATTCGGTTACAATTCGCTTCCTCCCTTTTTAGGGGCGAGGAGCATCAAACTTGTCTCTTGGTCACATCAATGGAAAGCCATCCCTCTTTCGCGTGCCCACATGTAATATGGGTGGACCAAACGTCACTGTTGCTTGTGTATACGAGTGTTGATTCCTTGCTGCTCTTCTGATGTTTAGAACCTGCATTCAAAGGAATAAGAAACCATTAGTAGCACCTACAAATAAGACAAAGCATGTGATCCTCAAACCTACAATAAGTGGATGAGAAAATGAATTAAACTGTAACTAAAACTTATCCAAATGACATGAAAACTTGGCAAAGACATAGAAACATCACCAAGAAGGCATTGCAAAAGGAATAGTTAGGAAATTCCTCACCGATTTGAATTCACTCCTGGGCGGGACGGATTCGACTGTAATTCATTCTGGGGTAGGACGAATTCACCTGCAACAAAGCGCCAAAGTGATATTGCCCCAAATGTTGCATCTAGGGAGCTCCAAAAGACCTGTAAACTTGGGGTTAGCTAATTGGAGGCATTTTGGGAAGACCCAGATGGTCGGATTTCCCCAATTTGGCCTCCATCAATAGTAATTTGATGTTGCTACCTGCAAGTTAGTGAGGACAACAAAAGCGATAAAACATGATAAGATTTGATCAAAGCATTATGAAATCAGAATTACAAGCTATTTAAGTAGCATAAGATGAAATGCAAAATAAATAAATTACAAAAAGAACAATCTGCCATGAATTCCCAATCTTTCTTAAAAAAGAATATTAGGCTCACATCAGTGCGGGGCGCCCGAGCGGGCCGCCCATCGTTGGAACCTGATTTTGGCACCAATCCACTTGGGATGGGCCCAAAATCTCTTGTAATGTGTTGTTGACAAATTGGTAGATTGATGTGGTCAAGTTTCGGGTTTTGGATCCGGATTCACACTTCCAATAACCACCCAATGACCTCCATTGCGAAAGAGATCAAGGATGTGGAAGAGGTGAATCAAAGGTAAAGCGCGGTATTAATTTGGTAGCACTTCGTTTCTTAAAAATGCTTCCAATCCTGTCCCCTTTTGGGGTGAGGAAGCTCACCAATTTATAGACCCAAGGGGTCTCTTTGGATGGACATGCAGGGGCGTCACTTGGCGGCCATGCCTTCCCAAGAGGGAGGAGATTCCACCCTGACTTGGGCTTCCATGACTGCCCTTGTGCTAGTCCTCTAACGTTCAATTTGCTCACCTACGCGTGCATGCAAGGCAGGGAGCATTAATTGACTGTCCTTGACTACCATTTGGCGTAATTTCTCTTTTTTCCCGTTGAACCTGGAATTCGCCCTACCCCGGAGCAAATTTATAATTCGTCCCTGGGTGGGGAGAATCCCATTTTGAATTCATCCCAGGGTGGGACGGATACTAAGCAAAGTGCCTGAATGTGCCAAATTGATTTTTGACCTTCCAAAATTGCTACAAAAGTGGTTAGGACCACTATTTAACCTCTAAGGGCTGCCTTGGGGGCTGTGTGTGTCAAAGCGATCAGTGTTTGCAGTCACATAATCGGATTGGTGCTATTTTGGTGTCTACACAAGCATGCCTTGATCATAGAGACCTCATGCAAGGAGACTCTAAATCAGGGAAGAATATTTTCTCCTAAAATAGGGCAAGCAAGCCAAGTGGCACCTTGCATGCTTATTCACAAGAGACCCTCAGGTATATAAAATGGTGAGTATTCTCATCCTAAAAATAAAAGAGCAAGAGCATTTGGAGCAACGGAGTGCTGTCGAATTACATCCTTACCCATCGCTTGTGCTTCTTACATCCTTGATCTCTCTTTTGGAAGGGAGGTTATTAGGTGATTATTGGAAGCGTAATCCAAACCCAAACTAGAACATTTTGGCCACAATACCCCACCAAATTTATCGACACAACCCCCGAGGAGGTTTTAGACCCATCCCAAGTGGATTGGTTCTGAAACTGAGCCCTAAACGGTGGGCGTCCTGGCCCCGGGTGCCCCCCGCACTGTTGCAGTCCTAATCGCCCCACCCCAAAGTGATTAGAAATCTATGGAATTTTTCCTTACTATTTATTTTGCATTTGATTTTAGGTTATTTACATATGCTTCCATTCAAGTTTCATGTGATTCTGATGATTTTTGGCTATGATTTTATTATTTCTCGTTTTCGCTAACATACAGGGAGCATCATCTGTTACAGGGTGATCAAGTCCAAATTTGCAAAATATGACCTTCTGGGTCATTCCAAAATGTCTCGTTTTACCTAAATCCAACTTTGTAAGTGTTTTGGAGGCCTTTGGATAGTACATTTAGGAGGTCACCTTCTGACATTTTATGATAGTCCTAATCGTCCCACCCCGGAGCGATTAGAAATACGTGGCAGATTTCTTGACTGTTCCTTTTACAGTGTGTTCTTGGTAATTTTTTATTGCTTCTGTCAAATTTTTAGCTCATTATGATATGTTTTAGTTATCATTTTAATTATTTTATGCATGCATTAACCGTAGTCATGTTTCCCTCCATCCGTAGGTGCTACTAATCATTTACTATTTCTCTGAATGCACGATCTCGACATCAGAGGGATGACAAGGAAATATAGACGCATTCACACAAGCGACGGTGACATTTGGTCTACCCATTTTCAATGTGGGCATGCGAAAGATCCCCAAGGGAATGTATCATTCATAGTGTAACCAAACTATGTCCAAAGCTCCTAGCCCCTAAAAAGTGAGGAGGCATATTGTAACCTGATCTTAAGCAAATTAATAAAATAAAGGGCTGCACCTTTACATTTTCTTTAAATATCGTTTCAGTTCTTGTGTTTTCCCTCTTTTCATGCATTCTCGTTCGTAGGACTTAGCGTTGCATTTCCATTTTGTTTTCTTCCATATCCTCGTGCTTTCAGATAAATTTTTTAGATCCATCAATTACTTGAATAATATCAAGGATGCCATGAGGAGCCATAGCTGCAAGATAATGCTAGGTCAAAAATCTATCGACAACTTGGGAAGGAGGAATGAATTAACGAGGACTCATGGTCTATTATTGTTGTGATTGAGTCTTTAAAAAACTATAACCTATGGGAAGAAATAAGGGTGCAAGTGCTAGATAGAGGTAGATACCTGCATGTGCTTTATTGGAATGAACTTGGTTGTAGAAGATAGTTAAATAGTGTCATGATGAAGTGCAATAAAAGGGATACAAAGAGGTAAAAAACATGATAAAATATATTCTCCTTGTGAGAAAGAGGTCTATCTAGTGTTTTTGTATCTTGATAGTGTGGCATCCTAAATATTAGAGTAATATTTTATATTTTATTGGTATGGAGCAGAAGTGTGGTGTTTCTTATGTAGCTAATTATAAAGGTCTTGTGCTCATGATGCATGTTGTAGGTATTATGATAATATTGGTCATAAATATGACACCAAGGGAAATGGTGGACCTACATAAATATTGAATGACCACTAGGTCGAGGTGGGGGTGGTCGATCTCTATAGGAGACTGATTCCTGAATGGTGGTCCTAGCTACCTACACCGCATAACAAAAAAAGAGGAAAAAGAGAGGAAGGAAAGAAGAAAAAAGGGAGGTCATAGCCAAAAATCACAAGGATAGGATATGATCGCATCAAGACACATGCACCCTCATCATCACTATCGATGAATATAGGAATACTACCAAATAGGTTACCCAACTAGGTTCCACTCAATGATCAGTATGACAGGATAAAAGTGAATTCCAAGACTATCAGGCGGGTGCATGAAATTTAGAGTTCAATATTAAAGTACTCCCATCTAGAAAGCTTATTGCAAAAATAAACCCTAGCCCAATTGTAAACCCAAATTCTAAAAACTATACAGTGATCCTTACAAAATCTAGTTTAGCAAAATTAAATGAGAAACAAACACTCAAGCAACAACAACAAAAATAAGAATTTACAATTAGCAAAATATATAAGAACAATATTAGAAACCAGATAATAGTATTCTTGTATTCACATGACGATAAAAATATTACATGAGAATTATAATGGCCAAAGAGCCACGATTAGGAATGACCAATATTCCACTATTTATAGGTATTTTGTAATAAATTTAAATTATAAGTATTAATGGTGGAAGGTAGGAGAACTGCACTAGAGAGCACAAGTGCTCAAATAGTACAATACTCCTTGGTATGGTGGCAATATTCTAGAAGGAGGTAGATGCATCCGTATTGATTTGAATCCTTGATCCCTCTGTTATCTCTGTACAGATCATTAATTCTTATCTACTTTTCCCCTTCAAACAGTCAATGGTATTTCAGTTAGGTGGTGAATGATTGAAATTAATTATCTTGGGGGAAACATATTTTAAATCAATCACTTCTATGCATAGATGGGTTGTACTGGATAAATGTAGCATTAAATGCCCCTCTATTTGAATTTTTAGGTTATGATAAGAGTTTATATGCTAGGTGATCACTTCAATCACCTTATTTTCACCCGCAGGAACTTTATGAAAGAGGAAGGATATTTCCTAAGGTTTTTTCCATTATTGTATTACATAATTATGGGTGGGAACATATTTCTTCCTTGTGGATGAGGATATTTGATATTTTCATCCCTTTTATCTAGTTAAAATATTCTCTTGTCAGGTGGGCGGGTTTTTAGATTATCACCTCCCAGAGTTAGGGGCTTAAATGTCCACCCATTTTATCATCCATCCCGCATTCAATAATGTTTAGGAAATATAACAATCAAAAGAGAGAGAGGATGAAGAGGAGGAAGCAGCAAAGAGGAAAGGAAGATGCACAAACAAGAACAATGTATGGAAGAAATGGGATACAAGGAGATTTTAAAGGAAGTAGTTCCTCTAATACCATGAAAAGTAGAGTAGAGGTAAAAGGACACAGGATTGAGGAGCAAAGGTAGGGAGAGTAGATAAGAAAAAGAGAGATAAAAAGCTACAAAGAAGAAAGAGAACACAAGAGACAGTACATAAGGGAAGGGAAGAAAGAAGATGAGAAGTAGAAACAACAAGAAAATACTAGAAAAGCTTAGATAGGAATGAAAGGGGAAGGAGGGATAGTACGAAATAGTTGAGACAAAAGGCCTTTATCACCAACCCAAATAATTACAAGCAACAAAGGAAAGAGGAAGGTGAATGAAAGGGTTGAGGAAAGAAATGAGGAGACACGAAGGAAAAAACAACATGAAGCTTATCAAGTGATATTGATAGGGCATAGAACCTTCTCCACAAGGCACTCTAATGGATTGAATCTTCTTAAACATATCCCACCAAGGATATGAGACATTCCAAGAGTGCATAGATCACCATTGATATTAACTTTTCTTGTGATAGGTCTTCTTTTTCACAAAATCCAATAATGACCCTATTTTACTAATTTTTATCAATCAAGAGGCCATTCTACTTCAACTGCACCTAGAGGTTTACACTTCTTGGACAAACATGCATTTACCCATAGGGTGCTATTTATAACATGTTCAACCTACTTGCACTTGCGATCTTCTATTTGTACTAGGGGTGGATCTATTTATACAAGTTTTGATATTTATTCATGTAGCTCCTGAGGATGAAATAAGAGGTCTTGATAATTACTGGATACATCCATTGGGCTATGGGGTCGCAACAACAATTAACAAAAGAAAAAATGAGAGATACAATATTCTTGTATTCACATAGTTTTTTGTTGATTCATTCCATGTGTACATGAAAGATGCTTTATTTTTAGAATAATATATTATGAAAATTTGTGTATGTAGGTTATGTAGGTTATAACCCAAAGTGTAGAATTTAAGTTATAAATATGGCAAGAATCATCTCATCATTTAAAATCCTCAAAGAGTGACATAGTAAAGCTCAAATTTCCAAAATTTTAGAACCAATGTATGTGTGATTATTGTCCAAAAGTAAAAATGACATTCTACCAATTTTAATAACAACTAGCTATCATTCGAGAGGTGAAAAGAATTTATTGGAGTAAGCAAGCATTTACTCAATGGATAGGAATTACCAACTTCCATGAGTTTCTGGGGTCACCTTACTAAACCAACACGTTGAGTGATAAAACTACCCAATGTACTATTGTTCAATGACCTTCATACAATAAAGAGTTGGAATATCGATCAAAGAAAAATAACTTTTATATGGAGGATTGATTGCCATTATCTAGCCATCGTAAACCATCTTACATGAGGATACCTTATTGAGACATTGTCATCTTAGGTTGATGTAGTCTGCATATTGCTACCTTATTGAGTATGAGATATCATCTCATAGTACTACCATCACATGATAAAACCTCATTGATCTAAAGTGCACAAAATGTGACCATATTAAAGCAACGATATATTAAATGTTGTTGTCATATGCATGAGAAGGCATCATTCAAAATACTTTACCATCTAATAAAGGTCCTAAGACCTTACTATCTTGTGTTTTCATATAGAAAACTTGTGCTACTTGCAAGGACCAACCTTCTTAGGAACCTCTTTGCTTGTCTACATCACTTATATACAAGTTTTGTGTATGATAAACTAGTTTATGAATGAAATTATATGGTTATGAACTTTTACTATCCTAGATGGTCATGACAATATGGTAGCCACATAGTTGATATTATGTATTTTCCCTCTACTAATTTACAAAAAAAAAAAAAATAGTATAAAAGTAATAATTCTATTATAAAAAAGTCCACAAGAAACTTTATGATGTCTTTTTCTTATTTACCAAAAATGATCTACCCTCGGCAACACATGAACATTTATCTTTTTATTTTTTTAAAATATTTTCATTCTTTAAGATTCATAAAAAGTACGCTAATTAACCTAAAATATTATAAATAATTTATATATATAAACTAGGTTTACATTACTATGATTAGTCTTCTTATGCAATCTTCAAATTTAAAATATGACCGACTTGGATCGTTCCTCTAAGATTAAGGAAACCTAATTTTTTATATTTTGATATCCACTTAAGGTCGCCTTTGGAGACCCATATTCTTGCATTCACTCTAATGTAATGACTAGTTTTAAAGGAATTTAAATTTTGAAAAATAAATTTATTATTAAAATTTTATTGTTTTGATACTAGAAAGCAAAGTATAAGAAAATAGAAATAAAATCTATTATATATTGAGTCCTCTCTTTACAATTATCTAATTGTCATACTATATGATATTATATTATCTACAAGTTCTTACTATGAATATGATTTTTTAATTATTACTAATGGCTAATTAAAATTAATAAATTAAGTAACTATTTTTTTCTATTAAAAATAATAATTTTCTATCAAATACATAGAAGTTATTTCAAAATATAAGTGAGACAAGTACTAAACATCTCAATAAGGCATATGTTCTACATTGTTTGATACTTATAATGATTACACTAAGGTCTGTACTTAAATATATATATATATATATATCATAAAAGCAATATGCAATGGATTTCAATTAACTAAAAATTTACCAAGATGATACTTATGTATAAAAGTAGGGACATAAAAATACAAAATGTTATAGAATGATCTTAGGTACAATCTATCTTTCCAAGCTATTTAGTACCATTAGAGAAATAAGTAAATGGATAAGAGAAATATAAATTAGAAATATTTCCCAATGTAGCTTTTGATTGTTTACTAACTCTTACATATATTACTTATAAAGCATTCAAAGTAAGCACAACTTATTTATATTTTGTAAATTTTGTCAAAGCTTATTATGTAGTCCCAAAAATAAAAATATGAAAAAATATAGAAAAAATAAAAGTCCTAATTGAGTGGATAATTAAAATTATGCTTAGACATATTGACATAACTATAATACTTAGAGATGGTAAAAGTAAAATAAAATAAGCTAAAATTAATAGTAAGATTAATGTAAAATAAGATTAGCAATATTCTTGAATATTGTTTAATGTATTGTAGATTAATTAGAAGAATGGATTGGGAATTATATGTGAAAGAAAATAATATTGTAGGGTATGTTTCAATGTTAATTATTTATATAGATGATGTCAAATCATTGGTAAAATATAAAGATATATTGTAAACATTTATATCTATCTTAGACAAATTTTGTAGTTACTTTGAAATAAAATTAACACAATAAAGGTAATATGAACATGTTATCAATATAACTATACAATTATCATTTTCAAGGATGAAAACTTGAAAGTAGTTTGGATTTTCATATTGGTTTTACCTAATATTGAAATTTATATATAAAAAAATATATATGAAATATCTTTATACCATGCTAAAAGTGTACGTAAATTCAATTAAAAAATTAAAGATTAAAGTATTCTATTTGAATAATCTCTTTTATGTGATTATTAAGGTTCTATTCTATAAAAAAATGCTCAAAAACATGTTATATTAAAAATAAGTAGGAGTAAAGATATAAAATCTTTACCTTGGGATATTAACTAAAATAAGGATTGTGAAGTAATTTTTTAATTTATCCAAATACAAGTAAAAAATAATAACAAAATTTTATATCAAAAATATTACAAATTAATGTAAGTATTGATAACTTAAAACTATGATATATATATATATATTTGCATCCATAAAAAAATATAAAGCAAACTAACTAATATATTTTAACAAGATATTAATGAAATTTTTTAATAAAAAATATAATTATACCACTCATATTTATGTTAAATAAAATTACATAAAAAATATTTTAACAATTTTATAGAGATTAAATTTACTTGATATAGAAAATATATAGGAATAGGAATATTTGTTTTTTAATTGAAGGACAAAACAAAAACAAGGTAAGATACATATAATTATACTCGAATAAAACTATTTATTTGCTAGAAAAAGTGCGGCGGCACTTACTCGAACCAAGTTATAGGCATGTGAGAAACTGGCTAGTCATAGTAAATATGCTTCACAACATCCTTTCAGGAACACAAATAATTTTATTAATAATAAAATCAGAAGCATCAACGTCGATGACAATGACGATGAGATGAGGCTCTGACAGTTTATTGAATTTTATAAAGGTTCTACTTATTTCAAGTTTAGGACAGCTAAAAACATGTCGGTTCCACAATATTTTAGGAAGCCCGAGAGGATAAGCTACATGATACATAAGTAATCGATAAGCCTCCCTTATTGTTTTGATCTCGTCATTCTGCATTTGTTCAGATGGTGACGCTATTGGGAATTCCCCTACCTGTCATCCCTCCTTTGTGGCTCACATCAGAAGTGCTTGGATACAGCAGCGTATAAGGAACCTGGGCCGGACCGGATCTGTTCTTCAACTTTGCGTCCTCATTTCTTTCAGTTATATTCTTCTCAATCTTTTTCAATCTGCAACCGAATCGCTCGAAGGCCTCGAGTATCCGCTTGTTCTCAGTCCATCCAGGCGTGTCTCTCTGTCCCAGATATACCTCGGCCGTGGAATGCCGGGACAAGATCTCTATTATAGACATGCCAAGGGTCGCCTGAAACCGATTCGCAACTGTCTTGAGGAAAACCAAGTCAGGATTTGTAGCAAGCTCCGAATACTCTTCCGATCCTTCCTCCGGCAGAAGCCTTCTGCTCACGGCGGGCCGATTTGGCATGTATCCTGAGTACGCATACTGCCCGAAATTCGTTGCAGCATGCAGTGCCGAGGCCACCCATATGATTGTTGTTAGCGTCTTCTCGAGCTCAACCACGCTGTCCATCTTATACCACCATGTCTCATCCTTTTTGTCCGCGTGGCCAACATAGCGAACTTCGTGCCACCATGCTTGAAGCTCCGTATCGGTTCTCACCAATTCATCGTCGTCGTAGTATAAGGACAAGTATTCTTGAACCCAGGACTCTATTGCAGACCAGATCTCTAGCCCATCCATGGCGTAAGGGTAATCTTCAATTATAAGCTTGAGCCCGTGGGGCATGGATTCGTCCACCGTTGCCATTCCCCTGTTTGTTGCCACGCGCAAAGTGGGTCAGTAAACGAATTGTGTATTACGAGATTCGCAAAAGGAAAATTTCGGTTAATTTTGTTGGGTTTACCTTTTCAGGAGATCAGCAGGTAGCCCTTCTTGGTCAAATCTCCAGTCTTTGTAAACTACAGCAGACATTTCCATCGAATATTTGCCAGAGAAGACTGAATTTTCAAGAATGCCTCCGGCGTTTATGAGAATCTGGCGAGCCAGAGCATTGATGTTCAGTGTGTCGAGGAAATGGGGACTCAGTAGCTTATAAACAGGATGCATCACACTGAGCTGCCTGTTTGCGGCTATTATATACGGTTCTATAGACGCATGGGTTTTCAGCCTGACAAAAATGCCAAATCTAGGATTAATTCGGAAGGCATAATCACAAATTCCATTAGCTAAGGAAACCTGGAAAAAAGAAAAAGACCTACCAGTGGCTAATCAATTCATGAATGCCAGAATCATTGACCGCCACATACGCTTTGGCGAGTTGCCAGAGGGCACCTTGCGGCCCTTCCTGTGAAGGAGTTAACACTTTTCGAACGCTCGGTCGACCCTCTGAAGGCGGTAGACTCAGCTCTATCGCCACGGGTTTCAATGTGCCATCCTCTTTCAGGAAGAGAATTGTGCGAGTAGCATATGTCTTGCTAGAATCTAAAGCGTTTATTCGATTGATGTAAGGCATCAGGGATTCGTAGTGATCCAAAATGAAGAGCTTGTTTTTCTCCAGAGCCTGGAGACGATAAAATGAGTAGGTATTTCCATTTTGGTATGCAACGACTAATTGAATTATAAAGCATTCTAAATTACTCGTTCAGATCTCTGAAGAGATGGAGTGCCTGACTGGAATATGGAAAATACCTCACTTGCAGTCAAACCAGCAAGGTTCTTTTCAATATGCGCGGCTGTGATAGAACTGCTCTCGGGGCCATATACGTCCGGATCTAATTTGCTCTTCCGTGGAAAACTCTAATCGTTTATAGAGTTCGACAATTGGCAACATGATTAGAATATTTAAAAAATTCAACAGATCTCCTTTGAAATTTATCTCAAAGCCTCTCTAAAATATAAATGAAAAATATTCTTGTTTGGAGTTGTACTTACATGGAGACGTTCTATACGCACTGGATTAACACCTGAGAGCATCTCACGCGCAAACTCTTTGTCTTTTCTCCACGCATGTTGATTGGCTGCAATTCTCCGTTTTAAAAACGAATTCGGTATAATTTTCTTTTGGATATCAGAGAGAGAGAGAGAGAGCGTTTATGAAGAATACTCACCATCAATGACTTGTGGATAAGGATAGTTGTGCAGCGGTTCACCTTCCGTCTTGAGAAACTGCTTGATCAGCTCGAGAGGAATAAAATCCTTTGCAGCCTCAATCACATGGTTCTCGGGCAATCTGATGCCATCTGTATACAGTTTCATAATGTCTTCCAAGGAGTCGAACTCCTTCGGAGTGGAGTCAAAAATCGAGGTCACTTGCGGCACTACAAATTGCAGGATGGACTTAAGACCGTAGGCCAAAAAATCGGAGAATTTGACACGCCTTAAGCGCTCGTCTCGTGGAACGTATATATCGAAGAGGCTCAAGAGAGGCAGCCTGCTTTCGCTAGCGGGATCTATCAAACACAAAGTCGGCCGCTTCATCCCATGATTACTTTACTTTCCCTTATTGGGTGGAAACTAAAATGTTAATAACGTAATGTCATTAGACTCATAACTAACCTGTTTTAGTGGGAGGACGACCAGTTCTGCACCTCCGAGGGTAAGGGTACTCTTCAGATCCTCCCAACACCGGCCGTTTAAGTTCATTATCTTTGTCAGGGTCCCCAAGATCGTTGTAAACATCGTAGTCGTAAACTCTGTCCCACTCCTCTCTCGTTCCATGTCCGTTTCCTCTCAGGATTTCAAGTTCTCGGCTCCTCAGGTTCACAAGAGCAGGGGGAGTATCACCTGGCAGATAGCTCTGAAAACAGCAACGGTAAATACTGAATATATAGCTAAATCTGGCCAGTTTAGCAACTAGAAAAATTTAAGGTTTCCTACCTGGTTTGAGAAGAAGACGCGATCGGCCTTGTACTTATTGACAGGATAAACCCATGAGTTACAGTCGAAATCAACTGTGGTACCTTCGTGGTGAAGAGTCAACGATTTGAGGTAGAATTCGCTATGGTGTGAATTCCTTATAAAAAAGGCCACTGGGGTACCATAGCGAGAATTCCAATTGAATTCCACTTGATAGGCGTTCTCCCCCGCAAGAAGGCCTTCGTGAGTAGAGAGCCACTTCTCCAGAACCGCAGGCTCGCCCAGATTTCCAGTTCCAGTACCTGCAAACTCAAAATTCTAGTGATTTTTCTAATTACAAAAAAATAAAGGTCAATAAAAGTTGAAGCTAATATAAAGAGCAAAAAAGAGCACTCACGTGGATCTAGATTGGCGCCGACAAGCTGGATCGAGACCCGTTTCCCAACGAGCTCGCGAAGGTCATCTGCAACGCTTGCTGCGAAATCTTTGAAATCCAAGAAGTTCTTCTTCTGGAGAACAACGTGTCCTTTGATTTTGTGTGCCATATCGATGCAAGTACAGCTTTTGATAATGCGGAATTTGATGGTAACGAAGGGGCTGGGAGGCGTTTTATAGAGCTGGGGGATGGGTGAGAGTGGCGGTGTGCGAAAGGAAACCGAAACGTGGTGCGCAGCATCCCATCCCTGGTAGTTGGTTGAGGATTGGTGTCCTCGTTTACCGTTGCTGACTTTCTGAAGGAAGGGTTATTAAAAAAAGAAAAAAAAAACAAATTTGTCTATCGCTGAATGCACGCTATCTGCAATACGTAGCATTTGTTAATTATAATACGGAATTGAATCTAAAGCAAAGGAGACATGTGAGCTCTGGTTGTTTAGGTTCTCGTACTTAGAGAACAACGAGGAAAAGTCGTTGCCCACAGTATCTGAGTATTCGTACTGTCAGAAATAAGAAATGTCCAATTCAAAGACGCCAAGTTCAGAGAAGCCGTGCACGGGACCACTATACGATTGCACTCGCCATGTCGTATTCTCCATCCATGTCGCTTTGTCAAGGAGGATATGCAAACCATGACAATGCATCAAACTATTACATAATGTTAAAAAGGATGAGCATGGCCCCACACCATAAAACCACTATACAAAATAAAATTAAAATTCATAATCCAATGCATAATGTCTCCGTCGGTATTGTTTATTTATTTATATGATATCGACCCGATTGTTATTGTAAACTTTTCTTTTTGTTTGATAGAGAAATGTGAGATTATATTCAAATTCCTTAACAGTTGTATAGAATTTGAACATTAGTTTTTGTATAGAACTCGAACATTAGTATTTATCTATTGATTGAAACGATGATGAGCTAGAGCATCTAAAAAAGAATCGCCAGCTAAAACTATCAACTATAACAGACAGTGTGATAGTGACAGAAAAATATGTTCCTTCATTGCAGATGCTTAAATATGATGGACTTATCCTTTGGCGAAATCAGTTATAATGATTTAAGTTTTCATAATTTAACAGTTTTTTTAAGAACATTCTTACATGACACTTAATTTCAATAGAAAAGGAAAACAAACATAACAGTCATCCATCAAAGAGGAAATTAGTTCGATTATTTTTCTTTTGTTGCAGAGGTTCTTCCTCCTTTAGAGTGGCAAGATCTGAGAATGCATTTTTGCACTTCAAGCTCTTGAGGTAATATATAGTTGTAACATATTTTGGAGGATCTTCATTTTCAAAAAAATGATTGTCATCAATTGTTTCATAGTTGGATTCAAGAATACCATTTGAGGTGCTAATCTTTTCCATGGAACCATTTGGATGGTCTTTAGTAACCATTTGGTTTTTATCAATGATATGATTCAAATTCTCCTTTTGGGGTTGAGTCTTTTGTTGCTTGCATGATTCCTATTGGACAATTGGTGCATCTAGAGGATGAGCTTCTTTCTTTTGAATTGAGATATTTGAATATTTTGAATCATTCACATGCAAGGCCTTCTCCTCCACCAAAGAGGAATCAAAGCATGATCAAATGATCGAGCATCTCTTCTTTAGGTGGTCATATTGTGATAGCCCTAACATCTTAGGGAGATGTTTTCATATTAAGTATTTTGGATCCATTCCCCTTTGCTTAAAGAGATAGTCATTGATTGAGGCCTATGAATTAAAACATACAAACAACTAAACTTGCTTTACTAAGTAATTTTATTGGAAAATATTTCCTCTATTTGGGCATCCATATATTGGAATGCACCAATGACATTACCGATTTTAGCGAATATCTTCTCTACCCAAAAATCCACATGGAGAGCATAAAGATTCATCCAAACTAGGAACTCATTAACTTCTTCTATAAAGGGGTTGAAACTGGGAGGCCAAGGTCTTATATGGACACTCCTTTGTTCGAAAAACCAATTATATCTATAATTCATTATCCTATTTCTATTTGTTAAATTATAAAAGGAAACTAAAAAAGAAATTTTTGGATAGAAGAGTTATTAGAATTTTGTATTGGTCCACCAATCCTTAATGTATTATCCATCAATCCTCCAAGCATGGTATTTTTCTCTTGATTTTGAAGATAATTATTTGGGCTTTATGATCAATAGGATCCAACCTAAAATCATCCTCCAAAATCCTAATAGAGGGTAGAAGTTCATCCACACGTGAACCCAAGTATCCCTGAGAGATATTTCTTCTAACCAAAGAGGTTTTTTCACATACTAAAGTGATAATTTGCAAGCAACCCTCTTGCTTCAACGCTTGACTGCACTAATGGTTTGCATCCATTTCACAAAGACTATAGCCAAATTTGTTACTTTGTTCCATTGCTTGACTACACCTAGGGTTTACACCCCTTTTGCAAATACTATAGCCACAACCATGAAAAGATGAAAATTCTATTATTATAGAGATATTAATTTTTATAAATTTTTAATTTAATTAAAAATATTATATTATTATTATAATAATATTATATTTTTAGACATAGAAATTTTATGAATGTTTATAAATTATTAAAGTGAGTCAATGAAATTAAAATAGTACAAAAAATTTGTACAATTGAGAAAAGATATAAGTATCTCCATATTCCTAAAAGATATTAAAATTAGATAAAGTTATTCCCTCACAAAAATTGATGAGCATGCAGTAAACATATATGTTCATCCACTTGTATTTACATTGAAAATATTTAGCTATCAACTTGAATGACATTCTCATACAAAGTTTAAGAATATCATTTGGAGAATGCCATTCTTGCACACCAAGGTTTGAACCTTTTACATCAATTTAGTCACTTTGATCTTTTAGACTATTTGGTGCCACAACCTTGGTGTGGTTTACATCATCCATAAACATTGAACCAAGGCCTCATTGGCATTATTATTTACTCTTTAAAAAATAAGTAATATATCTAATTTTTTATTATCTTAATAAGATACCTTTAGCTATCCTCCTTCAAGAGATGGTTATGCCTAGGTGAGTAACTCTTTGAGAATATTATAATCTAGTGTTGCTATGAAAGTATTTTTTCCACTGTATGTGTTGCTAGTGGTTAGAATCGATAGGTAAACATTTATATATGTGATGAAAATAATTATAGGATAGATATATTGACCATTGTATTCACTTTTTTTAAAAACACTATATGGTACTCATCTCACAAGAAATTTTATGAATGTTTATAAATTATTAATGTGAGTCAATGGAATTAAATGAGTACAACAAATTTGTACAATTGATAAAAGAGATAAGTATCTCCATATCCCTCAAAGATATAAAAAATAGATAAGTTATTCTCTCACAAAAAATGATGAGCATGCATTAAAAATATATGTTTAAAATTTGTTAAAGTGAGTCAAAAAAATTAAAAGAGTACAACAAATAAGTATCTCCATATTCCTAAAAGATATAAAAATTAGATAAAGTTATTCTCTCACAAAAATTCATGAGCATGCAGTAAACATATATGTTTAACATTTGTTAAAGTGAGTAAAAAAAAATTAAAAGAGTACAATAAATCTATTGAATTGAGAAAACACACAAGTATCTCCATATTCTTAAAAGATATTAAAATTAGATAAAGTTATTCTCTCACAAAAATTAATGAGCATGCATTAAACATATATGCTCATCCACTTGTATTTATATTGAAAATATCCAACTATCATTATATCCACTAAATGAGATTAAAAGAGTGCAATAAACTTGTACAATTGAGAAAAGAGATAAGTATATCCATATTACTAAAATATATTAAAATTATATAAACTTATTCCCTCAAAAAAACTAATGAGCATGTAGTAAACATAAATATTTTACAAATTATTAAAGCGAGCCAATGAAATTAAAAGAGTACAACAACTCCGCATAATTGAGAAAAGAGATAAGTATCTCCATAATCCTAAAATATTTTAAAATTAGATAGATTTATTATCTCACAAAAATTGATAAGAATGCAATAAACATATATGTTCATCCACTTGTATTTACATTGAAAATATTTAGCTATCATTATACCCACTATATGAAATTAAAAGAGTAGAACAAATATGTACAATTGAGAAAACATATAAGTATTTCCTTATTCCTAAAAGATATTAGAAGTATATAAAGTTATTCTTTCATAAAAATTGATGAGCATGCATTAAACGTATATGTTTATAAATGATTAAATTGAGTCAATGAAATTAAAAGAGTACAAAAAAATTGTAAATTTGAGAAAATAGATAAGTATCTCCATATTCCTAAAAGATATTAAAATTAGATAAAGTTATTCTCTCACAAAAATTGATGAGCATATAGTAAACATATATGTTCATCCACTTGTATTTACATTGAAAACATTTAGCTATCATTATATCCACTAAATGAAATTAAAAGAGTACAACAAATCTGTACAATTGAGAAAAGAGATAAGTATCTCCATATTCCTAAAATATATTAAAATTAGATAAAGTTATTCTCTCACAAAAATTGATGAGCATGGAGTAAACATATATGTTCATCCACTTGTATTTACATAAAAAATATCTAGATATCTTTATATCCACTCAATGAATTAAAAGAGTACAACAAATTTGTACAATTAAGAAAAGAGACAAGTATAACCATATTTCTAAAAGATATTAAAATTAGATAAGATTATTCTCTCACAAAAACCGATGAGCATGGAGTAAGCATATATGTTCATCTACTTGTATTTACACTAAAAATATCTAACTATCATTATATCCACTAAATCTCATGAGATGAGTTTAATGAGAATGTTTATATATCATATGTGTACAAATTGTGATTGTCCTATATATTGATGAGGATATTATAGTGTGTTGGAAAAAGTACATATAAAAATCATATATCTATCCTAGAATTGTTTTAATCACATATACAAGTATATGTCTATCTCTTTGAACCACTAGTAACATATAGAGTGGAAAAAAATGAGTTTATTAGCAACATTGGATTATACTCCTCTCAAAGAGTTATTCACCTAGGCATAACTATCTCTTGAAGGAGGAGAGCTAAATGTATCTTATCAAAGATAATTAAAAAAATAGATAATTTACCTATTTTTTAAAGAGAAAAAAATACTACCAATGAGGCCTTGGTTCAATGGTTAGGCATATGGATGAGTAGCCCACACCACAATTGTGGCACCAAATAGGCTAACTAGCTCAAAGTGACTAAGTTGATGTAAAAGGTTTAAATCTTGAGGTAGTAGGAATGGCATTCTCCAACTTATATTCTTAAACTTTGTATGGGAATGCCATTCATGTTGATATCTAAACGTTTTCAATATAAATACAAGTGGATGAATGTATATGTTTACTACATGCTCATCAAGTTTTGTAAGGGAATAACTTTGTCTAATTTCAATATCTTTTAGTAATGTATGGAGATACTTATCTCTTTTCTCAATTGTATGAATTTGTTGTACTCTTTTAATTTCATTGACTCACTTTAATAATTTATAAACATTCATAAAATTTCTATGTCTAAAAACATCATATTATTTCAATAATAATATAACATTTTAAATATTATAAAAATTAACTTCTCTATAATAATAAAATTTTAATATTTTCATAAATTAATTAATCTATCAAATTATAATAAATTGATTAGATCAACCATTCAATTTCCTTTACTTTCAAAAAAGAGACCTAAATTTATTTTTTGCCAAACAATACTACGTTTACCAGGTCAACCTCTTGTAGTCCAATATTTTGTATACTATTGACTCTCCTCCATGATGACATCCCTTTCTTCATAAACATATTGCCATGACCCTTCGTAGTGATATTTTTCATATGATGGGCTTATGAATTTATATGTTGTTTTAAATGATAGATTATATGGCTTTATGATGATTTGATGATGAATAGGATGCTACTAATGGATTTATATGTTTGCAGGAATAGGCATCTTCGCAAGTGGGCAAAAAAATGATGGCTAAAATAGTCAAAATGATCTGACACATGATATATCCATTTTAGACCTAGTTTATGCCTTTGCATTTTGATATGTCATTTTTGCATTTACATTTTATTTGGTATCATGTTGGCATTACTAACATGCTTTGTGTTGGACTATGGAAGGAATGTCTAATGTATTTAATAAAAAGACTTATTAATAATAAGGAAAGGAAACTAATGTGCTAAACATTAGAATAAATGAAAATAATGACATTTATTAAATAACCTTGCAATAGCTTCAAATTGAAACCTAACTTAACAAAATGTTATTGTAGGTAGTTGTGAGTTCATTTCCTTGAGTGAATTCTCTCGGGTTTTCTTTAAACCCTTATGGGGAAGAAGGAGGAAATGGTTGCTTTTGTATTTTGAAAAGAGATTGCTTCTCTTGAAGATGGTAGATACAGAGAGATTGTGGAGGTTTACATAAGCTCAAGCATTGAAGGATTGCATTGACTTTGAGAACCTAAATCCTCTCCAAACAAGAAACTTTATAACAAAGAAGGTACTCTATAAGCATCAAAGGATTGTATTGCTTGGGTTTTAAAAAGAAACAAATACATTGGATTTTATTATCCAAATTGTGTTTATAATGCATATAGACCTGGTATTGAAAGACTCTATATACGTATCCTTTTTATCATCCAATGGCAATGGTATTGGTTTTTATAAGGATTGTGATATTTGTAACAAGTGTGATCAAGATTGTAATTCTCTTAATATTATTTAGAGTTTCACCCAATGTTTTGTGCCTTACAAAATTGAAAATAAAAGATATTTAAGGTTTGATTATGGCTTGTCTTGCCTTACGTGGAGGGACCACGTAGAATCTAGTTGAGTGCTTGAGACCATAAGTCAAACTGTGTGTTGAATCCTATTTTGTGTTGAATACATAGATGTCATTGTCCAATTACTTTACTATGTGGGATTTTGACCACTAGACATAAGCCATACTTAGTCCATTTATTGCCATGACATATTTGCTCATTTTCATAGGAGGAATGTTAATTCTCAAGTGTGAAACACTTGTTTCTTGTTGCAATCACCTATAGATATTAAAAGGAAGTAAATTGATTTATTTAACCCAAATTTAAAAGGGATTTTGATTATTAAAATAATGAACCCTAAGTTCTTGAATGTTTTTAAGGACTCAACGTGCTTAAAATAGGTGCGGATTAAAAAAAAAAATTATTTCCTACGTAGAGCATGAAACAATTTATATAATTCATTTATATTATGATTAGACCATCAAATCGGGACATAGGAACATAGGGTATTCATTAAGGTTTGATTTAGATTATATTTTGTGGTTCATATGGTAAAACATAATATTTGTGAGGGGGGTATTTTTAGCTTATGATCCTTTCTCTTGTGATTTATTTTAATGAACATGATTGATAAGGATGAATTGTGAGTGTCATCATAATATAGGAAGATATTGCAAATGGGTTTGTTTTATTTGTATTTTCCTTCAATAGAAAACTTGCTTATAGCTAGAACTATAGAGAAATGATATTAGAGTGACTTCTCTAAAGATAATATGGATTACTAAATGATTATATGCACATCCTTTAATTTTGTGAAATTTTAAACATGATTAAGGGATTATGATTAAATGATTAGAGTTTCCTTTGAAACATTAATAATGTGGATGAAGTGTTGTGTAGACTCTATGGAAAACTAAACTATTATTTGAGTTATAAATGGATTAATTGATTTATTGTTTAGTTTGTTTTTGGTAATCAAAATATGACAAGATATATGTATCCTTAGAAGATAAAGAAAGTTATTTTTGTACGGTGATAGAGAAGGATATTAATGTTGTATTTTTTAATATGTATACTTTAGGAAAGTAAGTAAAATATTTAGATGGATTATTATTTTTGTGGAAATTCATACAAATACCTTTGAAAGATAAAATATATGTCTTGGAAATAGGGCTTGGTGCCCAATAGATAGATTAGGACTTATGGGGGTCCTTAAGTATTGAAGCTTGGAAGAATGAATGAGGAATTCATTCAAGATAATTATGGGGTTCCCTTATTGTTTTGTAAGATAAATTAATGTTATGCATGTCTTAGGGACATAAGAATTATGGGGTTCTTATGTAATGGCCTTGATGTGTTGGTAAAATGAATAAGGTATTCATTTATATGTAGTTGTACCAATGAATGTTAGATTTATGCAATACAAATGGATATTTCAAGGCTAGGTTTTTCTCGAAAGGGTTTCCCAAGATATATGATGTGTTATATGTGTATCATATTTGGATCTTGTTTTAAAATTATTATATGCATGAAAGTATCTAGCTGATTGTTTGATTTTCTATGAAATGTATATGAAGAGAAAATGGATTTGCTTACTTAATTTTTCCATGCTTATAATTGAAAATTGTTATTTTTTAGAGTAATATAAATGCTAAGTATTTATTTACACTTGCAATAAAGTAAGGTTTATATAAATGTATTAAACAAAGGAAAGAGAGACAGTGTGAGAAAGAGAAGCTAGTACGTAGTTTACTTTGAGGTTGGGGGTTTTTCCTTAGGGAGGATTATCCATAGGAATCCATCCTAGTTAAACCCTAAAGGATAGTACCAAGACTAAGGTAGTTATGGTGTAACAATACCTTAGGGTTGCAATGGCACTTTGGTAACAAACCACCAAAGTTATACCTAATGGTAGGATAAGGTTGGATCCCACTGTAACTAGATTTATTTGATGGAAATCTGATGGATTGTGAGGTACCCATGTGAGAGATATCATGTGAATGGTAATCATAGGTAATCTATCGAGTGGGAGATACCCATAAGAAATATAATTTGGTGTTAGTCACTAAAAACCCCATTTTATTGATGGGTAACCAGGTGAGAGTTGTCACACAGGTGATAGTCTCCTTAGGAAAACTATAAAAGGGATGGTTTAATTGAGCATAATATTTTTACACATGGTGTAGTGGGTAAAATTATAGAAGCTTTATGCTTAGTTACTAGTGGAAATTGAAAGAAACTAGTAGGGGAAATTGGCATCCCTTCTTAAAAGGATGGGATAGGATTAATCCCTATGCCATGGTAAAATTATTCTTCAAATAAAGGTAAGGAAATGGGAAGACCATGTGAAGTCTTACTTTAAGTTGTATGGGCATTTTACAAGGTTAATCCCCATAGTCGACGTGGGAGTTTGGCCACTCCTATCCACCTAAGGAATGCTAAAACATCTAGGAATTTGAAATGTGGTTGAAAGATTTTGTTGAATCTATTTGGAACATCTTTTGTGGACCTTACTTGTGAAAAATAAAAACAATCGTCTCCCAGGTTGGTTAGAATTGGGTTGTTACACATATGAGCAAAGACCATATTTGGAATTTGAAACCATAAATTGTGGTTTTAATTTTATATCGATCGTAGATTTTTATGTGGTATGTTTATATAAACCGTAAATTTTATTTGTGAATATTTGTAAAAATCATATATTTTTTATACTAATTTTTTATTTTATTTTACAGTATTGCTCTAAAAACCTAATCTTGTCATGTATTACAAGTCTCAAGGTAGTCGTGTTAATTTTATTGGAATATATTACATTATTTGACACATTTAAATGTACCACCTTGGGTACATATTTAGATTAGGATAGTGTCGTAGAATAGAGTGTGAGTATTTACTTTATGTAATGTAATAATGTGTAGGAAATGCACAAGTGTCTTGTAGTTAAGTGTGCAAGTATGATGAGTGTAGATGTGCACAAGTGTCTATTGTGTAAGAGTGCACATATGTCCTTAGAGTAGGAAAGTGAAAAGTCAAAAGAAGGGTGAAGGCCAAGATTACTCCATATGAAGAGTCAAATATAAAATATATATATATATATATATATATATATATATATATATATATATATATATATATATATAAGTCCATGTGTGTGTGTGTGAGACACAATGTAGAGTGATAGTGTGTGGAAGCATGGTGTATTGGAGATCTGTATTCGATCAAGATACTATTTTCATGAGAACTTTTTAATTGAATTTTCATTAGTTGTTGTTGAAGTTATTTATGATTTTCGTATGTTTAGAATAATTTCATTGACTTATATTTCTTACAACAACATTATTTTAGATCTTGTGGTTATTTTTATTTAAGTTTTAAGCATAAAAAACTAACAATGATATCAAAGCCACAAGGGCGATTGATAGGATATAAGGAGATCCATAAGAGACATTGAGAGGAGATAGAGAGATTCCATTTACAAAATTTGAAAGTTGCAGTTTGAATAGAGTCTTTCCATAGGGTTGGTGAAAAACTCATGAAGACTAGGACTTAACATATATTTATTTCTACTAGATTGAAAGATAACTAGTGAAGTTTATTTATTTTAGAATTCTAGATATTTTGATGTATTTGATTACTACTGTATAAGTTTTTATTGCAAAAAAAAATTAGTTCTAAAAATTTGATAAGCTTCCTATAAAAAAAGAGAAGAATTTCACCTTTGATTGCCTAAAAGTCGATGAGCTTTCCTTGTGCAAGGATTAGTTTTGAGTTGTACCAAAAGAGTAGACATTAAATATTAATGAGGTCCAAGAAAGAAATCCCATTAAATA
The DNA here is from genome assembly GCA_028583015.1 of Wollemia nobilis. Classification (NCBI taxonomy): domain Eukaryota; kingdom Viridiplantae; phylum Streptophyta; class Pinopsida; order Araucariales; family Araucariaceae; genus Wollemia; species Wollemia nobilis. Next base: position 19,020,923 of record JAQPPZ010016726.1, read on the forward strand.
TTGAAAATTGAATATTGAGGAGATCCAATAAAGAGGTTCCCATTAAAGATAGAATATTGTATATTGAAGATTGAGGAGATCGAAGAAATAGGTCCCCATAGTAGATTGAAGTAAGAAGAGAGAAAGTAGTCTAAGAAGCTCTATTGAATATCGAAGAAAGAGGATACTCAAGAGAAGAAGTCACATTGTGGATTTGAGAAAGGATATAGAAGATTGAAGAATTTAGAAATCTAAGAGAAGAGGTTTCAAGCGAATTTGGAAGTAGCATGAAGAAGACTAAAGAAGCCCTATTGAAAAAGTTGAAGAAGTGGCCATTTAAGAATATTTGAAGAAATTTTGAGGTAGACTATTGCAAGAAGAAGAAACTCCTAAAAAGAGGTAATCACATCAAATTTGAAAAAATTATTGATATTCAACAACAAGCCCAAAAGGATTTGTGAAACTGATTCAAGGAGAAGTTTTTTGACAATAAATATTCCAAATTTGAGAAATTATTTTTTGAATACTTCAATATATTTAGATTTGAAGATATAATTTAGAAAGATCTAAGGAGGAGAAAGAGAACATAAGAGATCAAATTTGAAGAAAAAAATCAAAGAGAGCTAAGGAGGATAAAGAGGATAGAAGAGGCCACAAAATTGAGAAGTTTGAATATAAACATTAATATTTTAAAGGATGATTTGTAAAGAAGAAGTTGAAGGGTCACAAGATAAAAAGTTGAAGGTGACATAGAGCTACAAATTGGATATATTTTGTAGTGCCATTGAGCAGCAATTGAAGGAGAATTTGATAAAAAACTAATATGGAAAATTGAAAGAGTTAGAGACTATTTTTTGATAGCAAGATACAAGAGGAGAAATCATATTTTGTGAGTAGTGATTGAAGAGTTTTAGGACTGCAAAATTAGGTAGAATTAGAAGGAGATAGTAGAGCTTCATTTTGAATATTTTTAGATCAAATTTGAGAGAGCTTTGAATAGCAAAGAAAAGAAATATTTGGAATCAATTGAAGTTGTAGATTGTAGAGATTTTGGATAGAAAGAAGGCTGATTTCAAACAACATACTTTGAAGAAGGTAGAAGTTGTTTTTGGAGCAGCAAAGTAAAAGGAAGTGGAGCTGCAAAAATTTGTAAATTCAAGATAGCAAAAAGGTAAATCAAATCACCAAGGATATTAGCTACAAAAGGAGGTAAAAGAGGTTTGTAACATTGGTGCTATAAAAGTTTATTATTCAAGCATTCAAATCAGCTTATTATAAAGTTTTTTGAAAGCACCATATTAGATTTATTATAGCCAAAAAAAGATAATCTAAGCGAAGTGTCTCCAATACATGGAAGGAGGCATCATTATCATCCTATAATCTAAAAACAAAAAAAAAGTGAAATATTGCTTGAAAGGGAGTAATAAGGAGAAGGAAAAATTAATATATATGTTGTTTTTATAATCCAAGAAAGTGCATAATTTTTATAAGTCTTATTGGATAAAATAAAGAGATCAAATAGTGCACAAGAACAAGGTAAAGTTAGAGTGTCCAAAGACACCATAAAGTATAGGTAAAATTTGTAAAAAATATTGGTGAATAAAAGCCACCAAAGGAGTGGTAGAACTACCAAGCACAAGTGGAGGCATAATTGTATTGAAGGAAGGGCCACTGAAAAGTGAAGTTTGAGCACCATATGAGAGAATCCAAGGTGTTTTTAGAATGAATACAATCAATCATACCACATGGGGGTAATAATTCAATATTTACCTAGGAAGAGCCATCGTGCAAAGGAGAAGAGCCACCATGCAAAGGAGAAGAGCAATTGTACAAAGGAGAAGAGCCATTGTGCAAGGGAGAAGAGCCATCAAGCTTGAAAAATAGAGCCACCAAGCAAGGAGGAGGAAGCATAAGCATTGGTAGAAGGAGTAGAAATTTCAAAAGCTAAGGAGACATCATGGAGAGCTGAAATATATGTTAAAATTAGGTCAAATCACTTGAGTACGTAACTACTATAAGGAAGACAAAGAATATGAGATTTGTAACCACCATAAGGAAGATAAAATGCTTACATTGAAGAGAGTGCCAAAGAAGAGTGTCAGTTGAACAACCATTGAGGAAGGATCCAAAGAGATATTAGGTTTATGGAGAATCATCATTGAATACAAATTTGAGCATCATTTCATTTTGTGCTATTACAAAGCTCCTAAAATATTATTTTACTTAGGACATCAAAAGTTGCATTATTTCATTTTGTGCTATTACAAAGCTCCTAAAATATTATTTTACTTAGGACATCAAAATTTGCAAGGGTCATATGTAGAATTAACGCAATAAGATAATCAAAATTGTAACGTTCAAACATTGAGCACCACTTGGTAATAATATTATGAGGAAGTGAAGAGATTGTTTACCACATGTTACATCGTATAAGAAATGTGTCATGACCCAAAAAAAAACAAACAAAAAACACTCAAAAAGAAGAAAATATTTCTTTTACTAAGGAGAGGGATTCATAAATCCCTAACCAGTCTAAAATTTTCCCATTTGTTTAATTCCCCTAAGTTATCCTGGAGAACTACATCTCACGAGCTACCCTCACACAAGTACCATTTGTGTAGGTATACCATGTGTCACTGTAAATAAGTCTATCTATCTCACCATCCTTGATGAGCTAGACTTATCATCTTCTATCCATTGAAGATGTACACGCATATCCATACCATACACAAGCTAATCTATGTAGGTATGCTATGAGTACTGTGAGTTAAGTTATCCATGTGATCTCCACAATGAGTTATCTTAACTCAGATGTATACTTCCCACAACTTAGTTACCATTCTCCCTAAGAGGAATTTATACTTTAGATCTTACTATGTTCACCCTAAGGGGTCTCAATCCCTTAGGTTATCCTCTAAGTTCACCCTAGAACTTATTTCTTAATATTTTTTTTCTATTTATTGGCAAGAAGACAAGGAAGATACTAGATACTAAATCTAACAAAAAAAATCAAAGATACCAAGAAAGAAGCAACATTTAAAGGAGCGACCATAATCAAAAAGGAATTTAAATCAAACATAAATAAATCGAGCAATAAATTAAAGGATACAATCTTCATCATTTTATAATTATTACATGCATATTAGTATGGTAAAACCTCCATACTCTTAAATAATAATATATTACATCAATTTCATCAAGGAAATATCCTCGCAGTTCTAATCTAATAGAGCATAAGTAACACATGCAGAGCATGTCCTCTAGTACTTGGTTTACCTTGGTATTTTATAAACCAAAGTCCCATAACCTTTAATTTAGAAAACAATCATTCTCTTTATTTAATAAATCAAAGATCCTCTACTTCAATTCTTAAATAAATTATTTTATTTTTATTTTATAAACCAAAGTCCCATAACCTTTAATATATAAAACAACCATTCTCTTTATTTAATAAATCAAAGCTCCTCTACTTCAATTCTTAAATATTTTTTTTTATCCACACAACAGACTAGCATCCTTAGCCTAGCATAGATGTAAAGGATGTATGAATAACCATGAATCCAACATATCGATAAAATGATTGTCTCAATGGGTTCAAATGGTAGAGACTAATCATAAGGTCATTGCTACCGATGTGGCATCTACAAGACTCTAAGTGGCTATCAACAATGAAGACCTTTGCCCTCGATGATTATAAAGAGGTGGGGGTTAAACTCTTAAAGGTGCACTCGAGTAGTTCAACCCTACGTTTACGTAGGTCACTTAGTTCAGACTGAGCATCAATGAAAAGTTAGAGCTAATGGGAGTTTAGAGTTACAGACTAAAACACCTAAACATAGACTTAGCATGGTTTGTTGTGGTTACTGATAGTGATGGTCCACCACAAGTTTCCTACTCAAGCATACATTCCACGGATAACAACTATAAAAATATGAGGTATCCCAAAGAAACTAAATTATTCTTAGAAAAGTTAGGTAACTACCCAAGTCTAACTAGCTCATACCTAGGGAAGGAGCTACATCATCAAGTTATAACAAACTAGGGAATGTATTACCAAAGCAAGGGAAGTAACCAAATGAAATTCATCCTAAAATAATATTTACGCAACACAAAAATAAAATTGATATTTTTATAGAACCATGTCATGGAGATGAATTTTACAAGTTTCTTTCCAATTCTAGTCTATGCTCGCTTTACATTCACTTCCATTTAGAACTGCTTTTTTTTCCCTCTTCCTATCACTAATTGAGATGACATATATGAGCGTGCCATCCTAGACAGAACTCTTGCTTCATAATCCTCCTCTTCCTTAAGGGGTCAAGTCCTCCACTCTCTAACGGTTGACCCATGCTCTTTATTTTCTTACCATCCAACCATTACTTCTTACCACCAAATCATTACTTCTTGACTCCTCAGGTGGTCAGATGAGGCAAGACATTTTTAAAATTTTAAAAACCAATTCCCCAAAACTTTACCTTACACACAACCTTCCCAAGGTTGACGATAAAAATACCTTCTACCAACCGATTATATCCTTAAAAAAGGGTGATCTTTCAATTCTAATCTTGTAAGTCTTGCGTACATAGTTTCCCAGTTATTTAAACGAAAGGCTTCGTTTTTTTTTTTTAAATAAGATATTCATTATACAATGAAGAAATCCTTATTTTTTCTTTTTTCTTTTTAAATAAAATCATATCCTTATTTAAAAACTATGGTTATTAATAAATGAAATTCTATTATCACCTATTATTTATAAATGAAAATCTATTATCATTTAAAATAAACAACTATTATTATAAATGAAATTCTATTATCATTTAAAATAAAAAACTATTATTATAAATGAAATTCTATTATCATTTAAAATAAAAAACTTCTATTAGTTACACACACACACATATATACAAAATAAAAGGTTTTCTTGATGATTATTTTTGTCATGCAAATTTTGAAGGGTTTAAGCAAAACAAGGAGTTTTCAAAAACAATCTACTCATGCATGATTTTATCCCTTAAACCATAAATGTAGATAGTTATGAAGTAAAATACAATTAAATATATGCAATAGACAAAGATATAATCTTTCCATCAACCTAGTCACTTGTCTTTACCTCTAGATTTTATGATAGCTACTAGGCTATCAATCTGGGGCTCAAGGTGGCTAGCTATTTTATGATTATACCTAAATGAATGCATACCTATATGAAGGTATCCATAAATTTTACCCTCGAGTTATCTTAATCATCATTTCCACAACCTCAAGTACCCCCGCTTTTGGTGGATGATTCTGCTACTTCCACCTACGAGTGTACCTGATCCTGCACATCTTGGTAATATGTCAGCAATACCATGCTATTTCAAATCAACTTAAACATCAAATAGTTGATTTAATTTCCCAAGTTAATTAATAAAGCGTCATAAATTAATACATTGTTTCTTTGTGCCAAAAAGTCCACCAAGGAGGGTCATGACATCCTACCCCGTTGGACTAAACATCATCCTGATATTTTGAGTTTTAAAAACCAAAAACAAAGTTATTAAATTATATATTTTTAAACAAAAAGGATAAATAATTTTGCATTTCATCTACTTTTTTGTGTGTGGTATTTCTTTCAAAAAATTGATCCCATTGGACCTTACATTGCTCTAAAATCTGATTCCTCATAGACTTGGAACACAACTCAAGGATATTTATGGGCATTACTTTGATAGCCTCCAGGTTTACCATCTACAATTTAGAATATCCCACACATGTTCAAGTCATAAACATATTTTCTAAGCAAGGATATGTGGAAGGTGTCATGGATCTTGGATAATTTAGGTGGTAAGACAAGTCGGTATGCAACTAGACTGATCTTTTCAATGATTTCAAAGGGTCCCATAAACTATGGATCCAACTTCATATATTTGGTAGTTGGTTTAACCATTAAAAACACCTTGTCTCTAACTGAGTACTCTCTTGAAGTTCTCTTGAGATCAGCATAAATATTCTACCTATTAACACCTTCTTTAAGTCTTTGCCTAATTACTTTCAATTAATCCTCTATTTATCTAACTATTTCTAGCCCAATCACAACTTGATATTCTAGGTTTTCCAAGACAATGGTATTCTACACTTTCATCCATACAAGGTATTGAAAGGAGTCATTCCTAGCAAGGAGTGATGTCCATTATTATAGGTGAACTCTACCAAATATAGATAGTATTTCCAATGAGTCTTGTGATCCATGTAACACATGCAGAGCATGTCCTCTAGTACTTGGTTTACCTATTCCATTTGATCATTTGTTTTAGGGTGGTATGCTGAGCTCATGTTCAGTTTTGTGACCAATGCATGATGTAGGGACTTATGGAACTCAAAAGTGAACTTAGAATCCCTATATGAAATTATTACCTCAAGAAAACCATACAAACATAACACCTCTCTAGAAAATTTATTAGCCACTACCTAAGCATCATCCTTGATGTTCCTAGGTATAAAGTGTGCAACCTTAGTCAATCTATCAACTATTATCAATATTGCATCATGTTGGTACTAGGTTTTGGGTAAACCTATTATAAAATCCATAGATATAACCTACCATTTCTGCATGGGTATATCATGCGAATATAATTTTCATATAGGATACTTGTGATTTGCCTTAACGTTTTGACATTCGAGGCATCAAGTGATAAAATTGGCAATGTTATTATGCATTCCTATCCCAAAGAAGGTTATTTTCATGTTTTCCCTCATCTTAGCCCCTCCAAGGTGAGCATAATAAGGGGTATCTATGGGCCTCTTGAATTACTAGCTTCCTTAGATCACTTGTCCTTGGTATGATAACTTTACCTTTGTACCATAGGTCATCTATCATGCCAAATTCCTTATTACTTTCTAGATATCTATTCATTCTAGTTTGAATTTCTTGGCAATACTCATATTGAGATTGCTCCTGTATTACCTAATACATCATACCTATGTGAATTTCGTGAAGAACACAAGCTTATACTGAGAGGGGGGGTGAACAGTATAAGACCTCTTTTTACTTTTTCCTTTATACTTCAAAACAGTAAAGCAATATATCCAAAGCAATATCAAAGCAATGCACAAAACGATCCACAAAGTGACACAACAATTTACATGGTTCATCCACAAAACTTTTCTCTAAAAGTTATCTCAAAGTTCTTTGGGAAACCTTTCAAATTACAATGTTTATGAGCCTCGGCTCAAAGGAGAAACCTTCCCCCAATCTGAATTTATGAGCCTCTGCTCAAAGGAGATACCTTCCCCTATCTCTGCTCTGGCTGGTGATCCTCTAGAAGACCTCTGCCTCCACTACCCTTAGCAAATGGAACTCTATCCACAGAAGACACCTGTCTTCCCTGCTCTGGCTGGAGACCTCTGTCCTCAACTCTATCACCTCAAATATGGTCCTTGAATTTGCACTAAACACAGTCCTTTAGTTTAGCATAAATGTCCTCGTCCTCTGTCTTTGATCAGCACCAAACACAGTCCTTCGGTCTGGCACAAATCTGTCCTCAGGTTCTTCTTATAGAACCAATGCACCTCTGTCCTCAAGTTCTCTCGATAGAACTATCAACCTCGACTTCACAAGTCCTCTGCTAAGACCTGTCCAAATTTGCTCACAAGTACCCATAGGAACCTGTCAAAAACCTGCTCACAAGTCCCCAATGGAACCTATCCAAAACCTGCTCACAAGTTCATCAAGAAAAAATTGCTTGGCGTGAACCCACAAAGAGAATTTTTAGAGACCCAATGTGATTCATCAACCTCATAGAAGCATAAAGAGAATTGTTAGAGACTCAATATTTTCTATACTTAACTCCCAATCTCAATCTCAACTCAATCTCAATCTCAATAGAATAAGATAGATGTAGTATGCTATTCTCAAGAACATGAAACACAACCCAACAATTGCCAACCATGCAATATCTCATATAACAATGATACTCATGTTCTTTCCAACAACCAATATCTTTTCTTAACCAATTTGGGCTTCAACAACAATGCTCATAGACAAGGTTTAACCAACATCATTCAACTCAACATTAACCTTGAAGCATTCTACCAATCATCACTAGAAAAGGAAACAAGTAGAAATCCTTTTCCCTCCAAAGATATTTGAACAAAACAGCCACCCACACAATATCACCAATCACACTCATAAGAAGAATGTGCCCATACCTTATTGAAGTGAAGGAAACCCCTTTGGAAATCTGCCACCATCACAAAATTCTTTTGCCAATCTTCACAAGGGTTAGTAGATCACAACATAATCAACATTACTCCACTTTTCATTAATCATCACCAAGGTCTTTAATTGCACAACTTCCTTATCTCTCCTAAAACCACTTGTACCATAAAATAAAATAAATCACAATATTGCATAACCTTATAACTCCCAAAACCACTTATGCCATAAAAGTAAAATAAAACATTTTATATCATGCATAACCATTCCATACTTTAGTTATGACTCCCCTAAACCTTTGATGTCCAATTTACTTTTCAAACATTCAAATAAAAAATATTTTATTTCCCTTCACCTTATAACTCCCTAATTGAATGTGCACGTCATAACATAAATTAATTAACTTAAAACCTTATGACTCCCTCATACGACAAGACGTAGACCACAATAACCAAGCATTTTATGACATACCTAAAAAGTGCAGCCGCGTAATTCGAACACGAGTGCTCTCCTTTCCTAGCACCTTAGTTCTGTCTTGGGAACCACTCGGGCTATGCACCCTCTTGGATTTTACACCGCTCACACTTTTATTTGTCACTTCCTAGAACCACAAACAACATTCGGCACGTGCACATGAGTTTTGACCCATCAACCTCTAGTATCTCAAATCTGTCCGCGACCACCTGGGTTGGATCTCTTTGTTCTCAATGCTTACACAGCAACCATCAACCGATTCCCCTATGTTTTCATCTTTATCCTCTTTGAAATCCGTGCCACTTCTATTCGATGTTGTATCGCCGAAAAATCAAATCACATGCTCTTTGTTTTCTTTTGTCGCACGATTGAGAAACAAATTACGTGCACCCTCTCTTCTTCCAAGGTGTGGCTATCACATCATTTTTATATCCTTACACCTTCGACCACTCAAGAAAAAGTCTTCCTCCTTCGTTGGCGCAGGGGCTCAATGACGAAAATGAAAAAAATGACGATTAATATCAAATGCCCCTTCTTAATATTTCACACACACCGTCCCTTCGCTGGCGCAGGAGCTTAATGCCGAAATCGAAACACATCAAGTATTAAATATCGAACTCCATCCCACCTTTTATATGCACTAAGATGCATTGATTAATACGTCGGCACTTTAATTTATTTTAATATTTTAATTTAAATTTTAAATAAATAAAATTTAAACTAAATATTTAAAATTAAATATCTTCATCACCGAGGCACCTTTTTCAACGAAACAAAAAGCCAGCTTGGGTTTTAAGAAAAACCCACTTCAAATATGTTGTCCATGGTTTTAAATAAAACCTTTTATTTTGACTTCCTTGGTTTTCACAAAAACCCTTCCGCTTCTTCACATCAATGACAACATCAAAACTTGAGCAAAGGCAATGTACCCAATGTACCCAAAATTGCCAACATTCTGGTTATAGCTGCTATGTGTTTCCTTCTACTCAAGGCATGAATAACCTTATTCTCTTTTCCTTTAATGTATTCAATTTCAAAGTCATACTCAACAAGAAATTCAACCCATCTCTATTGTCTTGCATTGAGTATAGGTTGGGTGAATATATAACTCAGACTTTGATGCTTAGTTCTTAATTCAATTGTATTTCCCACCAAGTACTGGCACCAAACATTTAGAGAATGCACCACTATAATTAATTCTAAATCATGTGTAGCATAATTAATTTCATGCTTCTTGAGCTTCCTTAAAGTATATGCCACCACTGACTCCTCTTGAGAGAGTACTCCTCCTAACCCTTCTAATGATGTGTCTCTACATACTGAGAAGTCCCCTTGAGGATCAAGGATATTTAGTATCATTGTGGTAGTGAGATTAATTTTAAGCAATGCAAAACCAACCTCACACTTTTTTGATCACTTAAATTCCTTCCCTTTCTTCTAAAGGTTATTTATTGCCACAATAATCTTGGATTAATTATTTATGTAACATCTATAGTAGCCCACTAGTCCCATGAAGCTTTCCACTTTTATGATATTAGTTGGGGTGGCTAATTTAGGATGGCCTCTATTTTCTTGGGATCCACAGTGATTCCTTCTACTGATATGATATGTTCCAAATATCATACATCTAAAATATAGAAATCACTTTTAGCTAGATTTCTATGGAGTTGATTTTCCCTCAATAACTCTAACATGATTTTGATATGTTTATCATGCTCTTATTTGTTTTAAGAGTATATTAATATATCATTTAGGAATACAAGGAAAAACTGGTCCAAGTGTCTTCTTGACACACTATTCATTATATTCATGAACACAACTAGGAAATTATTTAGTCCAAATGGTAGAACTGTAAACTCGTAATGCTCATATCTAGTCTTCAATATCATTTTATTAGTGTCCTCCTCACATATTCTTAATTGGTGGTATCCTGATATCATATCAATATTAGTAAACATTGTGGTATCTTCAAATTGATCAATTAAATATTTGATCCTAAGTAAGAGATATCGGTTCTTGATTGTAGATTTATTTAGCATCATGTATTCAATACACAATCATAAAGAACCATATTTATTTTTGATAAATAAAACTGGTGCACCCCACAATGACACACTTGGTTTTACCAGTCTCTTTTCCAATAATCCTTACAATTGATCTTTTAGTTCCTACATCTCGATAGGATTCATCCTATTGGTGATCTATAGATAGCTTGTGATTTTGGCATAAGATCAATTATGAAGTCAAATTCCCATACTATTCTAGGAAAATATTTAGAAAATACATCCTTAAAATATTATAAAATTGGGTGCTTTCCTAGCACTTCTCTCTTTTGTTCTTCACCTACTTTATTAAGTTTTATAGTATATACTATCCCTCTTCTCTTGAGGGCTTTCTTTAATTGCATATCCGATAACATGTGGGGATTGAATACCCCTTGCTCGCTATGAATTATTAGCCTTTTCCCACCTTTCTCTGAATACTCAATCCATTGATCTTGAAAATTGATCAAGGTTTTATGGGCCTCTAACCAATCCATTTCTAGGATTACATTAAAGGCATGAATTGGACCTACATACAAATATTATTTCATGGTCCCAATAGATTAGACAATTTCTACCATTAGATAACAATGGTTTACCGAGTAGGTCTATCTATAACCATACTCAACCTTCCATCCATGGGCCAAATACCTTGGCCTTTTCGATATAGTCCTTGCTATACTAGAAGAAATAAAGCTATATGTGGCACCACTATCAATTAAAAATTTTACTTTTTTGTTAAAAATATTACCTTTTATAAGCAATGGGACAACTTGCCCATCTAACTTCTATTTACCGGTTGTAGTGTAATTTGATGCTCAGGTTCCTTTCCCTTTGCATTGTATGGACTTGGTCCTGTTTGATGTAGATATTTATTATCATAATGTAGACCTCTACAATGACAACACCCATCCATGGGTTATTTCCTCCTTGCTATTTTTTTCTTCTCCACTTTAATTATTGGAGCTAAAACTCGTGGTTTCTAAGGGTGAGGTTTTGTATTGTTGGGATTAGTGTTGGTTTTATTTTAGAAATTTCTTCAAAAAATTTCCCATTTTTTGTCATTTATCTTCTCAAAAAATTGAGGGTTCTTGATATTTTGTTCTTCTTCCTCTTCCTATTTCAAGAATCCTTGACTATTCCTCTTTCTCAGTGTTTGTTGATCTTGATTGGATAGGGTGGCATAGTCAAATTGGAAGTGCAACTCTGATTTCTTTGCTAAATCATACATTTTTTATAGTGATTTAGGCTCATGCATGTTTACATCATGCTTTATTCTATATTCCAACCCATGGATAAACTTATGAACCCTTATTTTATCATCATAGGAAGGTACATACTTAAGTAGCCATACAAGTTTCTTATAGTATACCTCCATTATTTTTGTTCCCTATCATAGGTTGGCAAATTCTTCAAATTTCAATGCATAAAAATGCTCTGTTAGGAACCTTTTCTTGAAGATAACTATGAATTATTTCCATGGAATATCAATAGGTTCAATATTAGTCTTCTCATAATGGGTTTCCCACCAATCTAGAGCAGCTCCCTCTAAGTTGATCATGGCCCAAACCATTCGGGTTCTTGGGGAATAGACTTTACCATGAATTAAACCTCTAATTATCTCATATATTGAAGGACAGATAGGCCAATAAATCAAAAGAAGGTCAAAGACTTGAAGTTCTAATATTGAAAGACAGATAGGCCAATAAATATGTAAAAGGAGGTCAAATATTTGAAGACCCAAATTTAGTGCACCATATACAAGGAACTATATAACATTTGAATTTATTCAACCCTTTGCAAAGATAAAGGAGGAATAAGGAATAATATTATTAAGGTTAAGGTTAATTAATCTATTATACTTGATATTAATTGAATGAATGAAGAAATATGATAATGAATTGATTAAGTATAACCTTATAAGATTTATTGAATGCTTTAGAATAATATTGAAGTGAGAAGTATTTAATTTGAATTTTTTTAAAATTACTCTATTCTATTTTGAAATTCAAGTTGCATAGAAATATTTGTAAATATTTGAACTTGGAGGAATAAGGATTTCTACATAAAAATAGGAATATTAAATTTGCAAATACCTTTGTTTTATAAATTTCTAATTAGGGAGTTATAAGGAATTCAACACCAACATAGTTTTTGAAATTTAGAAACCATATTATTGAAATTTGAGAGATATAAGAAATATAACATAGAGTTTTTTGAAAGTTGTAAAAATACATTGATATTAGTCTCTTATTAAAAATTAATGAGACATAAGGATTCCAACAGAAAGTATTTGAAAGAAGAGAGTTTGATCAAAATTGAAATTGCATCAAAACTATCTTTAGCTTTCTATTTATAATTGGGGAGACAAAAAGGATCCACCCCAAAGGAAAACGTAGAAAGATAAGTATTTTATCAAAGCTATCTCACATCCAAAATTCTAGGGAGCTATAAGGAATCCTACTTCAAATATTTAAAATATTTAGTTAAGAGAAACATAGATGAAATAGTGAAGAATGCATTTAATGATAAACTATTTCATGAACTAAAGTTCTATTCACAAAACTTAATAGATACTTTTGATGGCTATAAATATATGTTTGCTAGTTTAAAAGAATGATTTTCTTTGTTTCTCAATGAAGCAAAATAATAAAATTTTATGAAATTGATTTGTTATCTTCATGAAGTACTTTTCAAGACATGGTGGAATGCTCAAAACATAGTTATGCTTTCTTCAGAAGAATGTTTGTTGATATGCCTATAATTAATTACTTTTGAATTATTTCAAGGAATTAAATAAAATAAAGATGAACATACTAGCAATGAAGTATTAAATTATGGTTAATATTGTGATGACATACTAACTCATCACATTAAAAATATATCACTAGAAAAGTGCAAGAACAAAGAGAAAAAATAAATAAGAAAATAAGTCAGATCAAAAAAGGAAAAATAAAGACTAAACCTAAAGAGGATACTTGTTTGAATATTTCAAGATAAAAAACTAAGTTGTATTATTGTGATGATTTGCCAACATAATGCTTAGGAGGTGAATCATCAAAGAAGATACAAAAGCAAATAAAGGAAAATAAGAATAGAAGTCACATTAGAAGGGTAAAATAGAAATTGTTTTGTGCAAGTTCAGTAAATGATATTAAATAGATAGATTGAAGACAAAATATGAAGACTATATTGAAAACTAAAGTCTTAAATAACCAAATAATGTAACAAGGATGGTGTTGGAATATATTACATTATTTTATACATGCTAATGTATCATATTGGGTACATATTTATATTAGAAGAGTGTCTTAGAATAGAGTGTGAGTATTTACTTTATGTAATGTAATAATGTGTAAGAAATACACAAGTGTCTTGTAGTTAAGTGTGCAAATATGATGAGTTTAGATGTGCATAATTGTCCATACTGTAAGAGTGCACATGTGTCCTTAGAGTAGGAAAGTAAAGAGTCACAAAAGGGTTAATGCCAAGAGTACCCCACATGAAGAGTCGCATTCCATTATATATGTATATGTGAGAGAGAGTGAGAGAGAGACACAATGTAGAGTGAGAATGTGTGGAAGTATATGGTGTATTGGAGATATTTATTCTATCATACTATTTTTGTGAGCATTTGTTAATGAATTTTTATGATTTGTTGCAAAAGTTATTTATGAGTCTTATATGTTTAGAATATTTCCATTGAATTTTCTTATAGAAACTTTATTTTAGACCTTATGGTTATTTTGCTTTAAGTATTAGGCATCAAAAGCTAACAATTTTTTTAAATATTAATTTTTAATTTTATATAGTTTGAACTTTTCAAAGTTGTTCATGGATTTTTGTGGTTCCTAATTAAGTTGACAAACTATCAATACCAATGTAGTCGTATTAAAACACTGCAACATACATAAATATTTCAAAGTTTGAGACTTCATTAATAGTGGTACCCATTCTCACACTATAAATTAATAATGCAGTCACAAATAAAATTTTAAACTGTAAACTAAAAATCAATAAAAATTTTAACCTACCTAAAAAAATTTGTTTATGAATAATTGTTTTTAAATTCCAGCCCTACATAGGACCACTACATGATTGCACTTACCATATCATATTTTTCATCTATTACTATTAATATGTAAGGTTGGATGAATAAAATTTTATTTACAGAAGGTGACCCACCTTTTGAAAACATGTAAAAATCCTTTGTTGAATTATTGTGTTAAATACTCTTTCTAAATAAATTTTAAATGAATTTAACCATTTACTTTGGCTATAACCTTAGGATGTCAGGAATGTATTGTATGCTAACTGGCAAGATAAGTGGTGAACCTTAGGAAGTCATAAATGCAAGGTATGATGAGCCATAAAGATGAGTTGTGAGTCCAATCAAAGGATGAAAAGCATTGGGTGGGAATATGCATGATATTAGACCATCTGTATAGTATTTGATATTTGAAATAGTAAGTAATGGTTTTAATTTTATAATAATTATAAATTTTTATTTGTTAGTGTTTTATAAAGTGCATATTTTTTATACTAATTTTTTATTTTATATAGTTTGAAATTTTCAAAATTCTTAACCTTCATAAAATTTCTTGGTTTTTTTAAATAGCAACTCTAGGTGCGAGCATAATTAAAATGACAATTTTTAATACTAAAGTTTCCAAGATATTGCATTTAAGTTACTATCACCTTTTATCACATCAAAATACAACCACAAACAATGAGGTATAAGTGACCCCACAATCAAATAAAAATAAATGTTAATTTTAAGTTACTACTTGGGTACATGAGCTTCACCACTATATATTGCACTCACATATCTAATGAAGGCTTCATATTTCAATGTTATTTGAAGTGAAGGATGTGTCAAGGAGGATATGAAAAGCATGAAATTTCACCAAACCATTAGATTATGTTAAAAATGATAAGAATAGTCCCACACCATAGAACCTCTAAACAAAATAAAATTAAAATTCAAAAAACTCACAAGGCATCATTGAGAGAGGTTTGGTATTGCATAAATACAATGCATAAATACACTTATCTCCCCTTTAAAATGTAAAATTACAAATGTATTTTGAATCCTATGATTTCTAGAAATTTTGAAATTAATAATTATTCTAAGCTTGTAGATAAAACTTAATATAGGTAAGTTATAGGTAGTTTACTCTATCTTACTATTTCTAGGTCTAATATTGATTATATTGTTCATGTGATGATTATATTTATGCATAAGTCTTATGATGTTCATATTAATGTTGTTTATAGAATACTTAAATATCTAAGTGGAACTACTAATTTAGCTTTGAAATATTTAAGTAATTCTCATATAAATTTGTTTGGTTATTGTGATAGTGACTATGTAATAATGTTGAAAAAAATCTACAAGTGGATCGTATTGTTTCTCCTTGGGATCAGGTATGATCTCTTGGTGTAGTAAGAAAGAACTAACCATAGCACGCTACTCAAATGAGACTGATTATAGAAGTGTTACTCTATAATATTAAGAATCCATTTGTCTTAAAAGACTACTAACAAAAAATAGGTTTAACAACAATAAATATTTCATAATATTTTTGTATAACCAATATTCAATAGCTATAGAAAATAATAATGTTATGCATCGAATGACAAAACACATTGATATTCAAGCACACTTCATTAGGGAGAAGGTATGACATGGGACAATGAAACTCATATATTGCCCCACAAATGAGAATATTTTTGGTATTCTCACAAAACCATTAGTAAAATCTAAATTTTCTTACTATATAAGTAAACTAGGTCTAAAAGAATTACCCTCAAGAGGAAGTAATGCATAATATTGTGTGATGTCAATTATTTTAAGGTTTTTTGAATTCCATGTTGATGGATGTATGCTAGTTATATTTTTTCCATGTTGATAGAATATGTGTCTACCACTTGTTTATTCATGTTTATAGAATATATGTGTATACCACTTGTTTATCCATATTTATGGAATATGTGTATATCATTTGTTTATCCATGTTGATGGATGTTATGTTTTCCATGTTGATGTAATATGTATGCCACTTGTTTATCCATGTTGATGGGCTATTATTGATGTTTTCCATATTTTAGATACATGATATTTATTTATCCATGTTGATGGAATATGTATACCACTTGTTTATCCATTTTGATGGATGTTATATTTTACATGTTGATAGAAACCTTATTTGCATGACATATTTATATATATATATATATATATATATATATATATATATATATATATATATATATGATTACTAATTCTATGTCATGTTTTTCTTTTGTAGATCCATGTTGATGGATGATGCCTTGCCTATTGCCACACAACTTGGAGTATCTATAATGCTATTGTTGAAGAAGTCTTTGTAAAAATGTATGCTCCTTGGTAAATTGATTCTTTGGAACTTCACCTCTTGTAAAATTGAATTATAATACCAAAATTAGATTAATGGGGAGTATTGGAACAAATAATCCAATTTTGGGATTATATTGTAAATTCATCTAAGTTTAAAGGTGAATAATAAATTTAGGTCTCTAATATTTAATATAAATTAAATAGATAGGTATTTATTTTATATTTATTAATATATATACATTATTTAAACTAATATATATTAAGGTGTATGGATAAAATAAATATATACCTATTTTTATTTTATTCTACACCTTAATATTATTATTCCTACAATTACTAATTTAAAGTGATTCTAATATCTAGTCTAACTCTAGTCAAATCAAAGTCAAAGGTGACATGACATGATATTTGAGTGTGGATGCATGGGGTATATAATGGTATGGGGTATAAGTGTGGTTGTATGTGACATAAGTATGGTGGCATATGGTATGAGTATCGTGGCATGTGGTATAGGTGTGGTGGCATGTGACTTGAGTGTGGTGGCACATGTTGTGGAGGTTTTCCTCCATGAAGAAATTTCAATAGAAGGATAGCCCAAACTATATATTTGGTCTAAATACCCTATGTTGATAGAGAGAGCTAACACTAGAGAGCTAAGGGTGCAGATTTTGAACAATGTGCAAATAGTGCAGTGTGAATGGTATAATGTGAACTATGAGAGCTAACTGTGAGACACTATTGTTGACTTGAGATATTGGTGATTTGTACCAATAACATTTGAAAAAAAAGGTTTGTATATTTTTGAAGATAATATATAAGTGGAGATACGATTTTGGCTATGTTTTTTTCCTTTACAAGGTTTTCCACGTAATATTGGTGTCTTTTATGTGGTTTGATTTATTTCTATATTACCTTACATTTTTATTTAAATTTATTAAATTTTATGTTATTAAATTTGTGTAATATATATACTTGGCATACTAATAATTTGTTGTTTGAGTTTGTTTTAATCCACTACATTTGGGAGATTTTTCTTACTTCCTCCCCCTTCATCATATGGTCCTTAGTGATGCTTGTATATTTATATTTTTCTAAAATTTCTATCATGGTAATATTTTTATAAATTCTTTGATTAGTATATTTTGTTAGAAATTTTAAGTATATTGTGTTGTAATTGATGTCATAGGTTGATGATATTGGTTGCCATTGATTTCAAAGGAAAAATAGGTGAGAATGATCTTCAAAGGGCACATGAGGTAATGTGGAAGCAAGAAAAAGACAAGGTTCTTCATGGTTGTGTAAGCAAGAAAAAAATAAGGCATCCTTCATGGTGGTATTTGCAAACGAAAAATAAAAGGTTTAATTGATTTATCATGGTGGTACTTGCAAAGGAAAAAGAAAATATTTCATGGTGGTAAAGGTTAATTGATTTACCATGGTGGTACTTGAAAAGAAAAAAAAAAAGAAAATGTTCCATGGTGGTAAAGACTTATTTTTAAAGAAATAGCCCAAAGGAGAAAATATAAATTATAATATTTAAATATATTTAGATTTAAAATATTATAAAAATCAAAAGGTTAAAAAGGAAGTGCCAAAGTCTTGAATTTGAATTAATTAAAATGGTGAGCACCAAAGCATAAGGTAAAATTACAACTACTCCAAGCACCGATGTCCAAGTTCAAAAGGGCAAGCAAAAGTGTATAAAAAAGTTTAATTATTTGCATGGACGAAGGTTTTCATCAAGGAAGAATCACATGCATTTGAGCATGTCATGGAGGCAGAGAAGAATACAAATCATTTTGCGTATTTCAAAGGCAGAAAAGGTCAAGGTTGAAACATGAGGATTAATATTGAGATTGCTTGCATGGGAAGAGAAAAATAAAAGGAGTACACTTACTTCAAGATAGGGCTACAAAGATATTAAAGAAGTAGTTCACGCTTTTGTTCTAAGTGGGCGAATAGCCCAAGTTGTAGTCAAGGCTTGCAAAGAGCATGGTAGGTGAGATGTTACGTGTTTGAATCATGATGGATTTTTTTATTTTGGTTGAGGAAGAAGCACCGAACGTAGCAGGTGAAAAAGGAGTGCATGCTCCTTGGTGATCATGTGGACGACTAGCCCACATGGTGTCCTACCTAGCACTAGGTTAAGGGCTAGAGATAAGAGATATGATCGAGTCATGGCAACAATGCTTGAGGCAAGAAAAAAATATTTTGATTAAATTAAGGTATGCATAGCGCACGACTTAGGGAGATATAAGGGTTAAATTTTGTATTGTTTGGTGTGCAATTTTCTAGGGAGACATAAGGTTGTAGCTTTGCATAATAATTACTATGTGATATTTCAGATTATGTGTTTAATTAAATTGAGATATATTAGGAGGTATAAGGTATATTGAAGTGGGATTTAATTTGTGATATGCACTTAGGGTTTTTGGTTGCTAATATTGAAAATCACTTAGGAGTAATAAGGTGTGATAAGTTGCTTGACATATTATTGTAATTCTTGCATGGTGAAGAGAAAATATGAGAGTTTTTATTGAGTATTAATGCTTTATTTTTTAGAACAAAATAAGGGACTTAGAGCATCATTTTTAGATTTCATTGTGCACATCCTTTTGAAAATAAATTTCATGTGTTAGTTTTGAGAAAGTACATGTTGGAACAAAATCTGCCTTCGGTTAATAGTGTTGCGCCTTAGACTTTGCCAACATTGAATAGACAGATCTTGCTTGAGATCATCTGTCTAGTCTCCAGAGAAGGCTGGTTCCTTTGAGTTTTTTAGAGAAAATGGGAACAAGAGATAAGGGAAATATAGCCTAAGCTAGAACTTTTATCATGGTACAGATTAGACAACAACAAAGACAGATTTACTTACTTCTATCCAAAGCATTTAAACACATTTCCATGCAAAAATTATATAATTCCGGATATGATTTCTAGATATTTCGTTTAAACATGCGTATATATTAGATTCTTATTCCAGCAATATGATTTATGTATTGCGAAAGTTTAGATATAAGAACGAGACTCAATTTACAATTCAATATTGTAAGCAGAAATAAAGAACATTAATACATACACTTGCACGATATGAACCAGAAGCCAATGGGAGATGTGATTTTATTGCTTGTATTCGAAGTATGTACATTCAGTCTTGTAAACGTCCAAGAGCCGACCCTTTTTTTGGAGTCGCTCACCCCTATATATACCCTAAAAGAGTATCTTTTTCTAAGTACATCTTACTATTTTACAAGCAATCATCTGCAAGTTTCTAATAATACACAAGTCAAGTATTCTCATGAATTAGATAGATCTTCCTTCTGGCTAGATTCTAGATGAGCCTGTCACATTTTCAATCATCTCGGAGCTGGACTCTATCCTAGATTTCATAATCAACAGCGTCTCGTCAGAAATCACTTCTTGGTGTCAGTGCATGCCTTTGATTGCCAAAAATATATTTTATTCCTTTACAGTTGGCGTGTCGCGAAATCGTGACATTCTTTCCTTGCTTTGCTCTTTTGCCGCCTCCAGCCACGAAAATGAGACATGTCATGAAATCGCGACATTCTTCTCTTGCTTTGCTCTTCTGCCGCTTCCAATCGTGAAAATGAGACATGTCATGAAATCGTGACATTCTTTCCTTGCTTTGCTCTTCTCGCTTCCATAAAATGAGACATGTCACGAAATCGTGACATTCGTCTCTTGCTTTGCTCTTTTCTGCCTCACCATGAAAATGAGACATGTCATGAAATCATGACATTCTTTCCTTGCTTTGCTTTTCTTCCGTCTCCAGAAAAATGAGACATGTCACGAAATCATGACATTTGTCTCTTACTTTGCTCTTCTCCGCTTCAGCACAAAATGAGACATGTCACGAAATCGTGACATTCATCTCTTACTTTGCTCTTTTGCTTCCTCTCCTCGCAAAAATGAGACATGTCACGAAATCATGACATTCGTCTCTTACTTTGCTCTTTAGCTACCTCCCACCGTGAAAATGAGACATGTCATGAAATCGCGACATTTCTATGTCTTCAGCTTGATTCTTCTTCTTGCATCACGAAAATGCGACATGTCACGATATCGTGACACTTTTGCCTCTTTGCTCCCTTTTGTTGCTCTTAGCCACGAAAATACAACATGTCGCGATATCGTGACACTTTTTCCCTTTTGCTCTAAACAACATGTCGCAATATCGTGACACTTTTCCTTTTGGTCGTGACAAAGCAACATGTCGCGATATCGTGACACTTTTTCCCTTTTGGCCAAACATTCGCATATCGCGACACTTTTTCTCTTTTGGCCGTGACAATGCAACATGTCGTGATATCGCGACACTTTTTCCCTTTTGGCCGGACAATGCAACATGTCGCGATATCGCGACACTTTTTCTCTTTTGGCAAATCCATGTCGCGATATCGCGACACTTTTTCTCTCTTCCCCTTCTATCTTTTTCCCTTTGCCCAAATGCAACATGTCGCGATATCGTGACACTTTTTCCTCATCTGGTCGCAACAATGCAACATGTCGCGATATCGCGACACTTTTTCCTCCTTGCTCTTTCTCTTTGCTTTGGACCGTGAAAATGCAACATGTCGCGATATCGCGACACTTTTTCCTCCTTGCGGTGTTTTGCTTTTTCTTTGATCTTTAGCATATGGGCCACTTCGGTCTTCTTGGAAAATATGCAAAAAGGTGCATCAACTATTTTTCTGTAGTTAGTCACTTTTTGACTAACATTCTTGGCGCCTTCCGGGGGATTTTTTGCTTGCAAAAATTTTGAACCAGGCCTTCATCCATTGGGAAACGGAGTCAACAACGCAGTTGTAAAAAGAATCTTTCAGAGAAAGACAAAGAACACAGGAAAATGCACTTAGATTAAACGTGAACATTACCTCGTCAAAACTCCCTTTATACCTTAGTATCTCTATTCAAAAAAAAATGTCGACTTCTGATTGGCTGCGACTGAAATTTTTTTTGTTAAGGCCGAAAAATGGTAATATTTACAAATATTGTCTGAATATACTTATATTATACTGTACATATAATTCCTTTTCTGCTTTCTCAACAGAAATATAACTTTAGGTGAAATGCATTCACCGTGATGGGAAGAACCAATCCATCTTGATCTTTCAACTCGAAAGCATTGAACTGTTTCTCTGAAACAATTTCAAATGGTCCCTCCCAGAAAGCATCGAATTTATCATGGTTACCTGGCTTAGCTTTCTTTACATTCCATTTCAAAACCAAGTCTCCCACTCTAAATTTTTTGGCAGTTGTCTTTTTGTTGAACCATCCTTCAGTATCTGCCATATGCTTCTGATTGTGATTGTATGATTGCTCTCTTTGTTCTTCTAACTGTAAGAGTTGCATAACTCCTGCAACTGTGTGTAGCATTTGGTCAATCTGAGGTAGCGGGTAATGATCTTTGAGTGATGCTCTGTTCAGATTTCTGAAATCTACACACAATCTGATATCTCCATTTTTCTTCCTGACTGGTACCAAGTTTGCCACCCAGGTGGAGTGTTTAACAGGGTATACTATTTTAGCTTGAAGGAGTTTTAGCAGTTCTTGTTTCATCAAAGATTCTATCTTCGGATTCACTGGTCTTTGCTTTTGCCTAAAAGGCTTAGCTCCTTCTTTTGATTCTATGGTATGTTGAATAACATCTTTATTGTACACTTTTAGATCACTATACACCCAAGCTATGATGTCAGGGAATTTTTTACACAATTCTCTGATCTGGTTCACTTCCTCTTCTGTACAACTCATTCCAACCTTAATCATTTTGCCTGGCTCCAACTCTACATCTTTGTATCTTCGTTTATCGACCTTGATTTTTTGGCCAACTGCTCTATCATTGTTATCAAACAGGCTTTCAAGGGTGATGAGACCCTTAGGAATATGATTGTTTTTTAACTGAATAATATCCTCTTCCTCTTCATCCTGCAGATCCCGGTTGGCTGAGCAATTCATTTCATGGATTAAGAAATCAAGTATCTATTCATCATTTTCAAAAACTTGCCAGAAAATATTTTTATCAGGCATTGAAGGCCTGTATATAAGTCTAACAGTTTTAGACTTCTGAATAACATTACTTACAGGACAAAAATTAGCTCCCACTGAAGCTAACAAATCTACGTGGGTATTCTGTTCTCTAGGGATAAAATTTATATTTAGGGCCTCAAAGGCCTCTAAGAGATCCCACACTTTGTTCCTGTAAGCCTTCAAATAATCTTGTTTACTTATACATTTTTTGGTGACTTGATTCACAATAAGTTCTGAATCTCCATAGATGAGTAACTGTTTGATTCCCAATTTCTCAGCCTTTCTTAACCCTAAGCACAGGGCCTCATATTCTGCTACGTTATTGGAGCAACTCCAAGTCAACCTGTAAGAGAAAACCTTTTCCTCTCCGGTGGGAGAAATCAAAACTATTCCGGCACCAGCTCCATTCTTGCACCTAGCCCCATCAAAGAAAAGCTTCCACAATTGATTCACAGAACCATCCTTTTCTAGGGAGGGTATCAATTTTCTTTTTGGTTTCTCAATAGAATAGTTTCCTATTTCTGTTTCTATCATGGCATTAAAATTCTGTAGAGAAAACTCGTCCTCAGCTTGGAGCTCTTCTAATGTTTCTTCCATTAGATCTTCTTCTATTGTTTCTTCGAGTCATCATATTTACACGGTCAGTTTCACCAATATTTTCTACATGAAACGTAGATGGTTTCTCATTAAAAATCTTGACCCTTCTACCTTTGAAAGGTATCTCCAAATGAGAATAATCTAAGGATAAGTATCCTCCTATATTTGTTGTGAACTCTCTGGATAGACACATACCAAAATAGGGCTCCAAGTCTACGACTACTACCTCTTGTATGACTGTCATCTGAGGCATTTTATGCAGCCGTATGGGAATATCCTTTATCACTCCTACAGTTTTTACTGGAGTACCATCTAACTGTAGGATGCCTATGCTGCTCCTAGTGTACTCCATTCCCATAATATCACATACTGCTTTGGGTATCACAGTGGTAGCAGCGCCTGAATCTATCATGCGATTGTGGACAACCCATCCTTCCATTTGAAGGGACAAATAAAAGGGTGGTGGCCTGTTCTTACCAATGGCAGACGTCAAGTTCGTTAGAACCATTTTTGAAGATGATGCAGTCCCACCTCCATTTTTCATTGTTCTTAGGGATTCCTGTAGGAGATCGATTTGACCTGGGATTTGAAGAGCATCATACATACTTGCCTTAGAAGGAGTCTTTTTCATTTCCTCTACTATACTGAATGTAGGTGAATCAACTATTCTTTCTCTTTCTTTGGCAAAAGTTTCATATTTATTTTTGTATCCCTGGGTAGCTTCAGTTCTTTGCCTTTTTGTCAGCGAGGGGAATCTCAACCTTTCCCTAGCCTGTTCTTGGGTTTCATTTTCCCCCCGAGGAATAAATTCTTTGTGTGTTTCTTGCCCTTGAATTTTGGCTGGAAACTGATATTTTCTTTCCTGAGGGAGACTTCCCTTAGGAGTTTCTTTGGGAACTTCCTTGGGAGCAGGGGAAACATTCAATGGCTAAAGCTCTTTAGGGTCTACTTGCAGTGGTTTCTTACCTGATCTTGTCAAAACTGAAACTTGTTCTACTGTAGGCATCATGAAGTTGTGGTCCTTCTCTCTAATTATATTTACATGGCCTTTCATTTTTTCTTTACTCTTTTCAATTGCTATACTTTGTACATAATTTTGGTGTATCATACACGAACTTTCCCCATGTGGATCGTTACATGTAGTACACCAAAAGTTAGAATCAGTGGGAGGCTCCTCGGCCTCCACTGTCTCATTTGTATATACCGTGCTCGGTCTCTCTTGTCCCCTATTGCTTGATTGTGTTGCATCTCTTATTACCTGAGGGAACCTCCTTGGCAGAAAATTCCTTTCAGCCTCTCTCTTTTTCATGGATGCCATTTCATTTGACAATGTCTTCATTGTATCAATTATGGTCATGTATTGATCATTGGGGGGAGCTGATGCAAGGGGTGTAGCTGGTAATGCAAGGAATGTAGGAGGTGCGGCTATAGATGGGAGGGCCTGCGTTGATGGGAGTACAGGCAGTTTAGAAATTGATGCTTGGGAAAGCTCTGGTAAAATTGGCAATAGACTTTTTGATGGATATCTTTTTGTAGCGATGAGATCAGCTTCGCCCTTTGCTGCCTCTACATAGATCCCAAGAAAAGTGGTTACATGGGATTGCCTTATTATCATACTGAGATCTGAATCAAAAGCCCTTAAATAATAGCATATAGCTTGTTCTTCCATGGGCTTTAGGCCTTGCGGTACTCTATCACGAGTTCTGGTAAATCTGATGTTGAAATCTTGGATTTCTTCTTGTGGATGCCTCTCAATGATAGTGAATTGATTCAGCAATGTGAAAGGATCCGCATGTATATTAAATTCATCGACCAGATGGTTGGCAAGTACTGCCCAAGAAGTAATGGATCCAGTGGGAAGCGCTCTGTACCAATAGAGCATCTTTCCTTTCAAAGATATAATCAACAATCTGACCATTACATCTTCCTGAGTGATGTTGTAAATAGATGCTAGCGATGATACATCTAAACAGTGCTCATCTGCTATTTTTCCTATTTCGTCAAAGGTCGGTAATGCTTTTAGTGCAGCTTGTGGAATTTGGTGGTGTGTTCCCAAGTTCAAAGGGCCAGTTTGATTCCACACAAGATGCGTTGGGGCAAGGGCGGCTGCCATGATTGCTAAAGGAGTTACAACCGCTATGGGATTGCTTGCGAGATGCTCCTACAATGGGTGTTAAAGAGGTGCTAATGGTGTCGGGCGGATTTGATCGTGCGGCTAGCACAGGGTGTGCTTTTAGGCTTTCGAGATGTAGTTCAAAGAACTCGATAGGTTCTTCAGAGTTTCTAGCTCGGGATCTGGTTATCATATGGCTATATAACCAGAAGGTTTTTAGACAAGGTCTTTCTTTTATGGTCTAAATTGCAACGGAGTCGCCAGGTGGTTTTTCTTGAGATTTTTAAACAAAAAGGCTCTTAAGGTAAAACACCAAAACTTATACAATATTGTGGGATTGTTGGTCCCATCGGGCGTGCCAAAAATTGTTGGAACAAAATCTGCCTTCGGTTAATAGTGTTGCGCCTTAGACTTTGCCAACATTGAATAGACAGATCTTGCTTGAGATCATCTGTCTAGTCTCCAGAGAAGGTTGGTTCCTTTGAGTTTTTTAGAGAAAAGGGGAACAAGAGATAAGGGAAATATAGCCTAAGCTAGAACTTTTATATGGTGCAGATTAGACAACAACAAAGACAGATTTACTTACTTCTATCCAAAGCATTTAAAACACATTTCCATGCAGAAATTATATAATTCCATATATGATTTCTAGATATTTCATTTAAACATGCGTATATATTAGATTCTTAATTCCAGCAATATGATTTATGTATTGCGAAAGTTCAGATATAAGAACAGACTCAATTTACAATTCAATATTGTAAGCAAAAATAAAGAACATTAATACATACACTTGCACGATATGAACCAGAAGCCAATGGGAGATGTGATTTTATTGCTTGTATTCGAAGTACGTACATTCAATCTTGTAAACGTCCAAGAGCCGACCCTTTTTTTGGAGTCGCTCACCCCTATATATACCCTAAAAGAGTATCTTTTTCTAAGTACATCTTACCATTTTACAAGCAATCATCTACAGTTTCTAATAATACACAAGCAAATCTTCTATGAATTAGATATCTTCTCTGGTAAGATTCTAGATGAGCCTCTCACATTTTCAATCATCCAGTGGACCTATCTCTAGTTATAATCAATAGATCATTCGTCAGAAATCACTTCTTGGTGTCAGTGCATGCCTTTGATTGCCAAAAATACATTTTATTCCTTTACAGCTGGCGTGTCACGAAATCGTGACATTCTTTCCTTGCTTTGCTCTTTTGCCGCCTCCAACCATAAAAATGAGACATGTCACAAAATCGTGACATTCGTCCCTTGCTTTGCTCTTCTACCGCTTCCACCATGAAAATGAGACATGTCACGAAATCATGACATTCTTTCCTTCTTTCTTTCCAAAAAAATAAAAAAAACACAAAAACACATTCTTCCTCTTCTTTTCCGCTTCCACCCAAAAATGAGACATGTCACGAAATCGTGACATTCGTCTCTTGCTTTGCTCTTCTACCGCTTCCACCGTGAAAATGAGACATGTCACGAAATCATGACATTCATCTCTTACTTTGCTCTTTTGCTGCCTCCCGTCGCAAAAATGAGACATGTCACGAAATCGCGACATTCGTCTCTTTCCTGCTCTTTTTTCCTTCCCCCAAAAATGAGACATGTCACGAAATCATGACATTTGTCTCTTACTTTGCTCTTCTGCCGCTTCTACCATGAAAATGAGACATGTCACGAAATCATGACATTCATCTCTTACTTTTCTCTTTTGCTCCTCAAAACACTCTTCCAAAATGAGACATGTCACGAAATCATGACATTTCTATGTCTTCAGCTTGATTCTTCTTCTTGCATCGCGAAAATGCAACATGTCACGATATCGTGACACTTTTGCCTCTTTGCTCCCTTTTGTTGCTCTTAGCCACGAAAATGCAACATGTCACGATATCGCGACACTTTTTCCCTTTTGCGAAAAAGCAACATGTCATGATATTGCAACACTTTTTCCCTTTTCCCCCCTTTTTCTTTTTCGAAAATGCAACATGTCGCGATATCGCGACACTTTTTCTCTTTTGGCCGTGACAATGCAACATGTCGCGATATCGCGACACTTTTTCCCTTTTGGCCGCGACAAAGCAACATGTCGCGATATCGCGACACTTTTTCTCTTTTGGCGCGAAAATGCAACATGTCGCGATATCGCGACACTTTTTCTCTTTCCCGCACTTCCATATCCACACTTTTTCCTTTTCCGCGAAATGCAACATGTCGCGATATCGCGACACTTTTTCCTCCTTGCTCTTTCTCTTTGCTTTGGACCGCGAAAATGCAACATGTCGCGATATCGCGACACTTTTTCCTCCTTGCGGTGTTTTGCTTTTTCTTTGATCTTTAGCATATGGGCCACTTCGGTCTTCTTGGAAAATATGCAAAAAGGTGCATCAGCTGTTTTTCTGTAGTTAGTCACTTTTTGACTAACATTCTTGGCGCCTTCGGGGGATTTTTTGCTTGCAAAAATTTTGAACCAGGCCTTTATCCATTGGGAAACGGAGTCAACAACGCAGTTGTAAAAAGAATCTTTCAGAGAAAGACAAAGAACATAGGAAAATGCACTTAGATTAAACGTGAACATTACCTCGTCAAAACTCCCTTTATACCTTAGTATCTCTATTCAAAAAAAATGTCGACTTCTGATTGGCTGCGACTGAAATTTTTTTGTTAAGGCCAAAAAATGGTAATATTTACAAATATTGTCTGAATATACTTATATTATACTGTACATATAATTCCTTTTCTACTTTCTCAATAGAAATATAACTTTAGGTGAAATGCATTCACCGTGATGGGAAGAACCAATCCATCTTGATCTTTCAACTCGAAAGCATTGAACTATTTCTCTGAAACAATTTCAAATGGTCCCTCCCAGAAAGCATCGAATTTATCATGGTTACCTGGCTTAGCTTTCTTTACATTCCATTTCAAAACCAAGTCTCCCACTCTAAATTTTTTGGCAGTTGTCTTTTTGTTGAACCATCCTTCAATATCTGCCATATGCTTCTGATTGTGATTGTATGATTGCTCTCTTTGTTCTTCTAACTGTAAGAGTTGCATTACTCCTACAACTGTGTGTAGCATTTGGTCAATCTGAGGTAGCGGGTAATGATCTTTGAGTGATGCTCTGTTCAGATTTCTGAAATCTACACACAATACTGATATCTCCATTTTTCTTCCTAGCTGGTACCAAGTTTGCCACCCAGGTGGAGTGTTTAACAGGGTATACTATTTTAGCTTGAAGGAGTTTTACTAGTTCTTGTTTCATCAAAGATTCTATCTTCAGATTCACTTGTCTTTGCTTTTGCCTAAAAGGCTTAGCTCCTTCTTCTGATTCTATGGTATGTTGAATAACATCTTTATTGTACACTTTTAGATCACTATACACCCAAGCTATGATGTCAGGGAATTTTTTACACAATTCTCTGATCTGGTTCACTTCCTCTTCTGTACAACTGATTCCAACCTTAATCATTTTGCCTGGCTCCAACTCTACATCTTTGTATCTTCGTTTATCGACCTTGATTTTCTGGCCAACTGCTCTATCATTGTTATCAAACAGGCTTTCAAGGGTGATGAGACCCTTAGGAATATGATTGTTTTTTAACTGAATAATATCCTCTTCCTCTTCATCCTCGAGATCCCGGTTGGTTGAGCAATTCATTTCATGGATTAAGAAATCAAGTATCTGTTCATCATTTTCAAAAACTTGCCAAAAAATATTTTTATCAGGCATTGAAGGCCTGTATATAAGTCTAACAATTTTAGACTTCTGAATAACATTACTTACAGGACAAAAATTAGCTCCCACTGAAGCTAACAAATCTGCGTGGGTATTCTGTTCTCTAGGGATAAACTTTATATTTAGGGCCTCAAAGGCCTCTAAGAGATCCCACACTTTGTTCCTGTAAGCCTTCAAATAATGTTGTTTACTTATACATTTTTTGGTGACTTGATTCACAATAAGTTCTGAATCTCCATAGATGAGTAACTGTTTGATTCCCAATTTCTCAGCCTTTCTTAACCCTAAGCACAGGGCCTCATATTCTGCTGCGTTATTGGAGCAACTCCAAGTCAACCTGTAAGAGAAAACCTTTTCCTCTCCGGTGGGAGAAATCAAAACTATTCCGGCACCAGCTCCATTCTTGCACCTAGCCCCATCAAAGAAAAGCTTCCACAATTGATTCACAGAACCATCCTTTTCTAGGGAGGGTATCAATTTTCTTTTTGGTTTCTCAATAGAATAGTTTCCTATTTCTGTTTCTATCATGGCATTAAAATTCTGTAGAGAAAACTCATCCTCATCTTGGAGCTCTTCTAATGTTTCTTCCATTAGATCTTCTTCTATTGTTTCTTCAGTCATCATATTTACACGGTCAGTTTCACCAATATTTTCTACATGAAACGTCGATGGTTTCTCATTAAAAATCTTGACCCTTCTACCTTTGAAAGGTATCTCCAAATGAGAATAATCTAAGGATAAGTATCCTCCTATATTTGTTGTGAACTCTCTGGATAGACACATACCAAAATAGGGCTCCAAGTCTACGACTACTACCTCTTGTATGACTGTCATCTGAGGCATTTTATGCAGCCGTATGGGAATATCCTTTATCACTCCTACAGTTTTTACTGGAGTACCATCTAACTGTAGGACACCTGCGTTGCTCCTAGTGTACTCCATTCCCATAATATCACATACTTTCTTTGGGTATCACAGTGGTAGCAATGCCTGAATCTATCATGCAGTTGTGGACAACCCATCCTTCCATTTGAAGGGACAAATAAAAGGGTGGTGGCCTATTCTTACCAATGGCAGACGTCAAGTTCGTTAGAACCATTTTTGAAGATGATGCAGTCCCACCTCCATTTTTCATTGTTCTTAGGGATTCCTGTAGGAGATCGATTTGACCTGGGATTTGAAGAGCATCATACATACTTGCCTTAGAAGGAGTCTTTTTCATTTCCTCTACTATACTTGAATGTAGGTGAATCAACTATTCTTTCTCTTTCTTTGGCAAAAGTTTCATATTTATTTTTGTATCCTTGGGTAGCTTCAGTTCTTTGCCTTTTTGTCGGCGAGGGGAATATCAACCTTTCCCTAGCCTGTTCTTGGGTTTCATTTTCCCCCGAGGAATAAATTCTTTGTGTGTTTCTTGCCCTTGAATTTTGGCTGGAAACTGATATTTTCTTTCCTGAGGGAGACTTCCCTTAGGAGTTTCTTTGGGAACTTCCTTGGGAGCAGGGGAAACATTCAATGGCTGAAGCTCTTTAGGGTCTACTTGCAGTGGTTTCTTACCTGATCTTGTCAAAACTGAAACCTGTTCTACTGTAGGCATCATGAAGTTGTGGTCCTTCTCTCTAATTATATTTACATGGCCTTTCATTTTTTCTTTACTCTTTTCAATTGCTATACTTTGTACATAATGCTTGGTGTATCATACACGAACTTTCCCCATGTGGATCGTTACATGTAGTACACCAAAAGTTAGAATCGGTGGGAGGCTCCTCGGCCTCCACTGTCTCATTTGTATATACCGTGCTCGGTCTCTCTTGTCCCCTATTGCTTGATTGTGCTTGCATCTCTTGTTACCTGAGGGAACCTCCTTGGCAGAAAATTCCTTTCAGCCTCTCTCTTTTTCATGGATGCCATTTCATTTGACAATGTCTTCATTGTATCAATTATGGTCGTGTATTGATCATTGGGGGAGCTGATGCAAGGGGTGTAGCTGGTAATGCAAGGAATGTAGGAGGTGCGGCTATAGATGGGAGGGCCTGCGTTGATGGGAGTACGAGAAGTTTAGAAATTGATGCTTGGGAAAGCTCTGGTAAAATTGGCAATAGACTTTTTGATGGATATATTTTTGTAGCGATGAGATCAGCTTCGCCCTTTGCTGCCTCTACATAGATCCCAAGAAAAGTGGTTACACGGGATTGCCTTATTATCATACTGAGATCTGAATCAAAAGCCCTTAAATAATAGCATATAGCTTGTTCTTCCATGGGCTTTAGGCCTTGCGGTACTCTATCACGAGTTCTGGTAAATCTGATGTTGAAATCTTGGATTTCTTCTTGTGGATGCCTCTCAATGACAGTGAATTGATTCAGCAATGTGAAAGGATCCGCATGTATATTAAATTCATCGACCAGACGGTCGGCAAGTACTGCCCAAGAAGTAATGGATCCAGCGTGAAGCGCTCTGTACCAATAGAGCATCTTTCCTTTCAAAGATATAATCAACAATCTGACCATTACATCTTCCTGAGTGATGTTGTAAATAGATGCTAGCGATGATACATCTAAACAGTGCTCATCTACTATTTTTCCTATTTCGTCAAAGGTCGGTAATGCTTTTAGTGCAGCTTGTGGAATTTGGTGGTGTGTTCCCAAGTTCAAAGGGCCAGTTTGATTCCACACAAGATGCGTTGGGGCAGGGGCGGCTGCCATGATTGCTAAAGGAGTTACAACCGCTATGGGATTGCTTGTAGATGCTCCTACAATGGGTGTTAAAGAGGTGCTAATGGTGTCGGGCGGATTTGATCGTGCGGCTAGCATAGGGTGTGCTTTTAGGCTTTCGAGATGTAGTTCAAAGAACTCGATAGGTTCTTCAGAGTTTCTAGCTCGGGATCTGGTTATCATATGGCTATATAACCAGAAGGTTTTTAGACAAGGTCTTTCTTTTATGGTCTAAATTGCAACGGAGTCGCCAGGTGGTTTTTCTTGAGATTTTTAAAAAAAAAGGCTCTTAAGGTAAAACACCAAAACTTATACAATACTGTGGGATTGCTGGTCCCACTAGGCATGCCAAAAACTGTTGGAACAAAATCTGCCTTCGGTTAATAGTGTTGCACCTTAGACTTTGCCAACATTGAATAGACAGATCTTGCTTGAGATCATCTGTCTAGTCTCCAGAGAAGGCTGGTTCCTTTGAGTTTTTTAGAGAAAAGGGGAACAAGAGATAAGGGAAATATAGCCTAAGCTAGAACTTTTATATGGTGCAGATTAGACAACAACAAAGACAGATTTACTTACTTCTATCCAAAGCATTTAAACACATTTCCATGCAAAAATTATATAATTCCAGATATGATTTCTGATATTTCATTTAACATGCGTATATATTAGATTCTTATTCCAGCAATATGATTTATGTATTGCGAAAGTTCAGATATAAGAACAGACTCAATTTACAATTCAATATTGTAAGCAGAAATAAAGAACATTAATACATACACTTGCACGATATGAACCAGAAGCCAATGGGAGATGTGATTTTAGCTGGGGGTAAGTCTATCCCCCAAAGAGCAAGTCGACTACATTCCCCTTATCAAAGAGAAGAAGGAGGTTTTTGCATGGTCATACAAAGACATGCTAGGACTAGATCCGTAGCTAGTCACGCATAATCTAACGCTTGATCCGACAGTCAAGCCAGTTAAGCAAAAACTATGTAAGATGCACCCAACAGTGGCCTTGATGGTCAAAGATGAATTGCAAAAGCTGTTGGATGCATAGTTTGTCATCTGCGTGGATTATCCACCATGGTTGTCCAACATGGTGCCCATCAAAAAGCCTAACGGGAGGATTCGCATATGCACTGATTTTTGAGATCTAAACAAAGCAAGTCCTAAGGATGATTTCCCCTTGTCGAGCATCGACACATTGGTAGACGCTACTACAGGCCATGAAATGCTATCCCTCATGGATGGTTTCTCGGGATACAATCAAATTCATATCAATCTCGAAGACCAACTAAAAATGGCATTCACAATGCCTTGGGGGACATTTTGTTATAAGGTCATGCCTTTTGGCCTTAAAAATGCTGGCACCACCTACCAACGTGCTATGACGTACATCTTTCACGATTACATGCATACAACTTTGGAAGATTACATGGATGATTTGTTGGCCAAATATCTTTTACGCCCAGATCATATCGATGACTTAAGCAAGATCCTCGATCGCCTCATGGAACATAAAGTCATACTAAATCCCAAGAAGTGCGTATTTGGCGTCACATATAGAAAACTCTTGGGTTTCATAGTCTCAAAGCAAGGCATCGAGGTGGACCCAAACAAAGTCAAGGCAATCCTTGAAATGCTTCCCCCAACTACCATCAAGCACCTCAGAAGCTTGCAAGGGAAGGTCGCGTCAATCAAGCGCTTCATAGCGCAACTATCTGACAAGTTCCGACCCATGAACAAATTATTGCACAAGGGGGTAGCATTTCACTGGGATGACGAGTGCGAGTCAGCCTTTGATGATATTAAATGATACTTGGCTTCGTCGCTAGTATTGACACCACCTAGACTAGGAGTGTCATTCTACTTATACATCTCAACTACTGAGGTGGCACTGGGCACCATGCTAGCCCAGAAGAATGAACTTCACAAAGAACAGGCTACTTACTATCTTCGCCACACCCTGGTCAGTTATGAACTTAACTATGCATACGTTGAGAAACTCTACTTGACAATGGTGTTTTCAACCAAAATGCTATGCCACTACATGCTGAGCAATACTACGTATGTTGTGTCTAAGGAGAATCCATTACGATACATGATGAGTCGTACTTATCATAGTAGCCGCACGGCAAAATGGATTATGTTGTTGACAGAATTTGACATAGAGTTTATTAGACAGAAATCCATCAAAGGAAAAGTCATAGCCGATCAACTAGCAGAGGCTCTTCTCGAAGACGATCAACCTCTAGTCATAGAACTACCTGATGATTGGGTCTTCCATGTATCAGAATCGTCAAATTTTGATAAGCCTGAGTCCCAGGCTGACATAACCCTATTTTTTGATGGTTCTAAATGTGAGCAAAGAGGTGGCACAGGAATTGTATTCTTCACATCGCAAGGGGCTCCAATGACTCTGTCATTTAAATTAGACTTCTCGTGCACCAACAATAATGCAGAGTATGAAGCCTTGCTCATAGGTCTTTAGACAGCAATCACCATGAACATCAAGCGATTGAAAATATTTGGTGATTCGCTGCTAATTGTCAACCAAGTCAAAGGGGTATTCCAATGTAAATACCCAGTTCTATAGACCTACAAAGCCCTTGTGGACAAATTCTTAGAAAATCTTGAATGGTACGACATCGAGGCACTCCCTCGATCATCAAATCATTTTGCGGACACTATGGCCTCCTTGGGGTCATTAATCCTGTAAGATCTTTCTGGTGACATGACAACCATTCAAGTCAAAATGCTATCGCAATCCGTGATGGACCATGCAAGCTCTAACTTGATTCTAGGAATCCACATGATCCATATTGAACCAGCTTAGGATAGGTTCTCTTGAATCCACGATCATCTGAAACAAGCCAACTGGGGGTCCTTGTTCTTGCCTACTCCCCTTAATAGCAACACAATGCTATTCTTACAAGTTCTTTCCCGCTCAGTGTTTGCTAGGGATGAACTTCAAGAGGGATTGGCTATTCATACCATCGAGGCTTCTGATCAGCAGGATTGGTATTCACCCATAAGGGACTACCTCAAGTTAGGTAAACTCCCACTTGGATTGACGCATGCCACAAAACGAGCATTCAAGAAGAAAGTGGCAAAGCATGTTAGGAGACATTTTGTATTATCGCAACTATGAAGGGATCCTCCTTTGATGCTTGGACCAGCAAGAGTCCACTTGGGCAATCACCCAAGCGTACGATGGTACATGTGGTGGCCACTTCAGTGGTATGGCTATCACCAAGCGCATTCTCCGCATGGGCTATTATTGGCCATCTTTAGAGCGAGTTGTAGCACATATGTGAGGAAGTGCATGAAGTGTCAACACCATGCTAATTTGATGCACGTACCTTCCTAGGCCTTGCAGCCGATCCAGTCATCTTGGCAATTTTTGCAGTGGGTCTTAGATCTAATCGAAAAGATTTCCCTTACGTTGTCAGGTTGTCACACATTCATCATAACAGCCACGGAGTATTTCACCAAGTGGGTGGAAGAACTTCCGCTTACCTCTACGACTGGAACCCGCATTGTGGAGTTCATTTTGCATAACATCATATATCATTTTGGTATTCCATCCAAGATAATCTCGGATAATGGGATGTCATTCAAGAACAAATATGTGCTTGCTTTGACCACAAAGTACAAAATTTAGCACAGTTTTTTGACACCCTATTATCCGCAGGCAAATGGGCAAGTAGAGGTATCAAACAAAAAGCTAGTTGCCATCCTCAAAAAGACAGTCACGTAGACAGTCATAAGGATTGTCACATTCAGATCCCACTTGCCCTGTGGGCTTACCGCACTAGCATTCAGACACCCACTAGGGCAACTCCATTTTCGCTCATGTATGGCTCTGAGGCTGTCATGTCTCTCGAGTTGGAGATTCCTTCCCTATGCATTTCAATGCAAGAGTTCATCAATGATGACACTGCATGGTAGGCCCGATTAGACCAGCTTACGTTGCTCTATGAATGACATGTTAATGCTCTCGAGCATTTATGTATCTATCAAGAGTGACTTAAGAGAGCATACAACATGAAAGTTCACCTGAGGGACTTTCAGGTTGGTGACTTGGTCTTAAAAGAGAACCAACAAAACTCTAGCTTGCCGCCCCATCTAAGGGACAAGTTCATGGCAAACTAGTTAGGTCCATATGTAGTTGATAGTAAAATGGGGCCTAGAACATACCGGCTAGTCTCTCTTGACGAAATCAAGGAACTAGAACCCTTGAACATCAATCATTTGCGACCATTCCATATCTAAAAGAGCCATAGTCTAAAAAAATAGCTCCAAGGATTCCCACAATCGCTTGGTCATCCCAAAAATCTCCAAGGATTCCCATAAATTGCTTGGTCATCCCAAAAAGCTCCAAGGATTCCCTAAATCGCTTGGTCATCCCAAAAAGCTCCAAGGATTCCCACAATCGCTTGGTCATCCCAAAATGCTCCAAGGATTCCCACAATCGCTTGGTCATCCCAAAATGCTCCAAGGATTCCTACAATCGCTTGGTCAATCCCAAAATGCTCCAAGGATTCCTACAATCACTTGGTCAATCCCAAAATGCTCCAAGGATTCCTACAATCGTTTGGTCAATCCCAAAATGCCCCAAAGGTACCCGTTACCGCTTGGTCAACCAAAAAGCTCCAAGGATCCCCACAATCGCTTGGTCAAAAATAAGAAAATTCAAAAACAACAAAATCATCAAAAATAACAAAAATTTGCATCTCATTTCCATGCATACTCAAAATCATCACAACAATACAAAGCTCTTTTGCATCTCATCTTCATACTCACAAAAATAAATCCATAAAAAAAAAAAAACAACACAAACATATATAGCTGCATTAAGCATCACATCCATACATTGCATATTTGTGGTCATCTAGGTCAGGGCGCCATAGACTGTAATTACTTGGAAAATCCATCTTGTTCCATATTTTTCTGCTCTATAAACAGTCCATCACAAATAAATGCCATTTGCATCTTTTCGCCATACTATAGTTAGTTGACATTTAATGTATCAAGAGTTTTCGTCATTCAGTTGTCAATAGCTTTTTAACCAAATGGTGTACAAAGTCAGACAAATTTTACGAAGGTAGAGTTCTACTTGGATCACACCTTGTTACGTAGCATCCCAACACAAGTTAAAACACATAAAAAATTCCCAAGTTGTGTGAAAGAAATATGAAACCTGCAAAGAAATCTAGGTCACCATAAGAGAAACGATTATATTGCTCATCCCCCTGTGCGAATGACCTAAAGAATGCTGAGAGTTTGCAAAAGGACAAGAATATTCCCTACCCAATTCCCCAAGAATCCCAAGTTCTCAAAAGAAGTTGCAAACATCATACAAATTTGCAAAACGTCAAAAATCCAAAAATTTGACATCACAACCAAAGTGCATACATCAAAAAGCACATACAATAGTGATTCTCATCACTCATTATTCAAATCCCTTGCTCAAAAGAAAAATAACAAAAATAAACAGTGATTTTTATCACTATAAACGAGCAAGTATCCCAATACAATTAAATAAAATAAGGGAGTCAAACTTGAATCCCTAGAACTCTCAGCATTCGAAAGGTCGTGAGATAAACCTCAGTACCGATTTGGTTGATAGCCTATCGATCACTCGTGGCAAACCTCCCGCATGATGATATATCTATCACATTAACTTGTGTACAGATCAATGTTTTCATGTGGATGAGCTAGCTTATGGTATCCTGGATTGCATCGTAGATTAATTTGACTAAATACAATAAATGAGTAAGTGGGGCTAATTAGGTGATCCTCAATATAGGTTTGGCTGATAGCCTATTTGGCACTGGCGGTATCCTGATAAATACCACATAAAACAAACTCAATTGCACACACAGGGATGTGAAATAACTAGGTCAAAGACAAGTCGGATTCATACCTTGTTCAAAAGTCTTGTAAGATAAAATACATTTTTGGATAGTTAGTTAAAACATCTGAGTCTCAGAAAACCTAACTACATTATAAACCAATTGTAACTATATTTCTGCCCTACTTCACCATCATAAAATACAAAATACCATACATAAAAAGTCACTTACCACAGCAATCACCTACGACAAAAGGCCATCAGTTCTAAACAGTCTATGGTGCCATCGCCAAAAATCACAAATTCAATTTATTCATATTCATTTTGCATATCACAAACATTAAGCAACATTTGCATTCATCATAACACATGCATCCATCAATATAAATTAGCATGCAAACATACACATTCATCAATCATTAGGCATAACATCAAATCATGACACATGTGTAACAAAAAATAAAATCATTTGTATATATATCATCAAAAATTCCCGCAGGCTACAATATCCGGTCATCTGACCCCTCAAAAAGCCAAAAGCCCAAAAACCCCCAAGCCTAAGGCATCGACCACCATGATCACACAGGATCGGTGCGATAGGAACTACCCCCCATGGTGTGGGTCCTATGGGACCCCTCAGGGCAGCTGTTGCTAGCCCCCGCATCACGCCTGTTACCCCCTCCCTCATCCAGTCGCCTGCAATGAGATGATGTTGACTGCTCAGTACCACTGCCCCTCATCCGACGCAATGCTCCACCTCCTGGGGGCTAAGGTAACCGCCCATAGAGGCAGATAATCTCTCCCTCCATATCCATCTGATGTCGAGACCAATCTGTCTCCCGTCACAACCACTCTGCCTCCATTCAACGGTAATAAGCTACTGCATCATCGTGCTGCACCAATGCCTTCGCCTCCTCCGCTAGCTGAGTCCGTAGGAGATCCCTCTCCTGTAAAGCCTCCCCTAGCTCCTCATCTCACCTCCATAGTAGCTTCACCAATCGCAC
Source organism: Wollemia nobilis (assembly GCA_028583015.1). Taxonomy (NCBI): domain Eukaryota; kingdom Viridiplantae; phylum Streptophyta; class Pinopsida; order Araucariales; family Araucariaceae; genus Wollemia; species Wollemia nobilis. Next base: position 19,060,071 of record JAQPPZ010016726.1, read on the forward strand.
ATTCTCGATGCATACCCCTGCCTCTGTATCCTCCGAACCTACCAGAGGCGTGGGCATCTCGGGAACAACAGCCTGCTCTGGCTCCCACTATTTCATGATGTCCTGCATCTTCGACTGATCCAGAATCCCAAGATCTACATCCGCATCATCTACCTCCACCATGTTTGCATCATCTAGCAGAGCTCCCCAATCATCTCCTAGTGCCTCGGCACCCTCCTCGCCTACTGCTACTGCCTCCGCGTCTCCTAGTGGCCCATCTCCCCGCCATCACTGTAGTGTCCACCACTGGTCATACTCTATAGTAGTCCCGATGTCGTCCACATCCGAGACATCAATCACCGCATCAAAATCCTCACCAAGTGGCATGATGACTGGTCAGTCCAGAGTCCTCTCGTCCCCCTAACACCGATAGACCACAGGTTCACCAGGCAACCCTTGGTGCACCCCAAACTATCGTGTCACCTAGCTGTAAGGGAAGAACTCATGCTCAGTCCCATCCCTCCCAATCAGCCACTGCCCCCTACGTACCCGCCGAAGCCACTCTCCAGCCTTAGGCCAGGCTGGACAGTCCCAGTAGGGGTGCCAGGACACCTCCCTTGGAGTAAGCCGAGCGAAGGCATCGACATAGTTCCCTATGACACCTGCCCACCGTTGACTCTGTCTTTGCTCCTCAGACCACTGCCATAACACAACATAGCCTATATCCTTATCCACCATCTTCGTACGAGTTGTCCATGATAACCCTGTCGGCCTCTCCACTACTATGTGCTGCCAAGCCCAGCTCTGCAATGAGGATACGAATGACACCAGGAGATCAGCGGATAACAGTGCTGACACCTAACTACTCCTTGTGCATGAAGCAGCGTGTCAACACTGTTGTCCGCTGATCTTGCGACGTCATCAGGATCGACAATCCGTCTATTGGAATCCAAAGAATCTGATAGACATCCTCCAATGTCACTATCATCTCCCCTATTGGGAGATGGAAGGTGTTGGTTTGGGGATCCCATAGGTTGATCAGGGCCGTCAGATAGGCCCGATCCCCGACCACAGGCTCCATCCGAGTCGCTTGCTTGAGCCCAAGGGCATCAAACCACTCCCAGTCAGCCACAGTTAGCACCTCCCACGCTTCAGCAAAAGTAGTAGGCACACGATATCGGCTCTTCACAACCTGCAACAAAAAACAACACAAAAACATTAACATCATGAAAAATTGTACAACAATAACATGCATATATAGCTCAACAACAACAAAATTCAAAAAAAAAAAACAACAAACATTTTGTCGGTCTTAGGGTTTTCTGTACTCTAAGTTTAAAACTGAAAGACAACATAAAAACAAGTTAACAAAAATAGTTTGTCAGTCTTGGGGTTTCTATACTCTAAGTTTAAAACTGACAACAACATAAAAACACAAAAACATATTTTAAACAACATATTATCAGTCTTGGGGTTTCTGTACTCTAAGTTTAAAATTGACAACATAAAAACACAAAAACATTCTTTTTAACTACAGTTGTCAGTCTTAGAGTTTCTGTATTCTAAGTTTAAAACTGACAAAGTATGCACAAATAAAGAAAAATTAAAATAACAGTTTTTTGACCTAGGGTTTTCCCCTACGTTTTAAAACTGACAAGTTCAGCCTAAAAAACTAGGGTTTGCGTTCAGTTTATCCTAAGGTTTTAGTTTAGCAAAACCAAATTTCAACCTAGGTTTAAACTACGTTTTTTGGTCAGTTTTAAGCTAAGTCTTGGTTTGTGCTCAGCTCAGTTTTAGGGTTTGAATTCTAATTTGGAGAACAACATAACAAAGAAAAATAAACAAATAACTTGCAGTTTTAAAACATATAACAAACAAAAGCAATAACAATCAGGAGCACTTACTGGTCTTGTTTCAGCTCCACCGCTCGATCCAGTCTGTGCACTCATGATTTCAAGAGAAATTTGGCAATGCTTCGCTTCGCATAATTAACATCTTCCTCGTCAGAGCTCCAAATCGTAAGAAAATTTGAATGCAAATGATCCCAAACCCTAGTTTTGGCCTTTAAATAGGATTTTTGAGCTTATATTCGTTCCTCCCTAGGACGAGCACTCTAGTTAGTGCTCGTACCACCCTGGGATGAATAATAAGCTGGTATTCATCCCACCCTAAAATGAATTCAGGGCAAAAATTTCAAAAACAACAAAAATTAAACAAAAATGCACCAAAACAGCTAATAAACTTGCCCGATGAAAGTGCTTTTCCACATGACATCCCGAGCATGCAAAACAAATGTCGGGGTCACAAATCCTCACTGTCCTACTCCCTAAGAAGGCTACCATAGCCGGAATGCTCCATGGGAGGATAGATTTTTGAGAAATTCATCCCCAAACGACGTCATCAAAACGGGTCAAAATCCAACCAAAAATAGAAATAACATTGCCAAAAGAAGGCGCCTTCATGCCTGACATTCTTGGAATCCAAAATAGACATAGAGGTCACAAATTGTTGCTATCCTACTCCCTAATAAGGCAACCATGTCCGGACCGCTCCACGAGAGAACGAATTATTGACAATTTTAGCTCTAAAATAGCATCACCAAAAGGGTTAACACCCACCAAAAATAGGTCTAAATGTCGGAAAACTACACACACATGTAATGCTACACATCTAAAGGCACCCTTGCACAAGTCATTTTGGGTCAAGTGACTCATCATTTTTCTCATGAAGGTCATTCCATCATCGATTCGTCGCTTGAGGGGGTAGTCACACTTAGTCACTAGTCAACAAGTACACACCCAATTAAGGAAAATTACATGCATTCAAAGAATCATTGACAAAGACAATCATGCTCTTGCTTGGGGTAGTAAACAAGCAATAATCACAAGCTGATCAATCACTTGGCATTTCATGAATCATGAACTCAAGGTTCTCAGAAACAAAAGGTTGCACCCTTTTCCTATTCATGACTAATCAATGTCCAAGATCAAGTAACACATCACTGAAAAAGGTTAACACTTGAATTAAGTTCCTTCACTCGTAAGAAGCAAGGATTCAAGAATGCATACCCTTTCCATACTTGGGGCATCAGAAGTTGGTTAGGTTACTGAGAAACCCTAATCATTAGTGCTTTGGTTATTTATTTTTGCTCGGCGTTGTGCCTTGCATAACGCATCCCAAAAAGGGGCATCTGTAGACACCAAAACAACACCAATACGATTATGTGATTGCAAACACTGATCGCATTGACACACACAGCCCCAATGGCAGCCCCCAGAGGTTAAACAGTGGTCCTAACCACTCTCACAGTAGTTTTGGAAGGTCAAAAATCAATTTGGCACCTTTAGGCACTTTGCTCAGTATCCATTCCACCTAGGGATGAATTCAAACTGGGATTCGCCCCATCCAGGGATGAATTCCAGATTCGCTCCAGGGTGGGGCAAATTGTAGGTTTGACGGGAAAAAAGTCAAATCTCAACAAATGGTAGCACAGATCTGCCACTTAACGCTTCCTTCATCGCAGGGGAGTGTGGGTGAGCATTTTCGAGCGTTAGAGGTTGTTACAAGGACAGTCATGAAGTCCCTATTCAGGGAGGAATCTCCTCTCCCCTGGGAAGGCATGATTGCCAAGTGGCACCTTTGCATGCTCATTTCAAAAGACCTCCAGGTCTATAAATTGGTGAGTTTCCTCACCCCAATATAAACAAAAAAGGAGCATTTTGGGGCAATGAAATGTTGTCGTTTTACTTTCACACCTACACCTTTTTAAGTTGTGTCTTCCACATCCTTGATCTCTTTTGGAGAGGAGGTCATAGGGTGGTTATTGGAAGCACAAATATGGAACCAAACCCAACATTTGGCCATGATATTCCACCCAATTTTCTTACAATACCCCATAAGAGATTTTGGACCCATCCCAAGTGGATTGGTGCCGAAATCAAGCCCCAAACGGCGGGCGGCCTGCCTCCTGGCGTCCCCTCCCACATTGCTACAGTCCTAATCACCCCTCTTCAGAGTGATTGGAAATCTATGGTAGATTTTATTTCTTTCATTTTTGCATTCAATTCTATGCTGCTTAGATAGGTTCCCCTTTTAATTTCATTTCGTTTCGAATAATTTTGATCATGTTTCTATCTTCGTTCGCCTTTACTAACTTGCAGGTAGCATCATCAAATTCCCATTGATGAAGGCCAAATTAGGAAAATTTAACCATCTGGGTCTTCCCAAAATGCCCCCAATTAGCTAACCCCAAGTTTGCAAGTCATTTGGAGCCTCCTAGACAGGACATTTGGAACAGTGCCTTTTCAACATTTTGTTGCAGGTGAATTCGTCCCGCCCCAGAGTGAATTCAAATAAGCGAGGAATTTCATGAATTTTCCATTTTTAGTATTTTCTTTGGGATGCCTTGATGTCCCTGTCAAATTTTTAGAGCATTTGGATTCATTTTAGTCATAGTTTAATTCATTTCTTTCATTCACTTATCGTAGGCTTGGGGATTACATGCTTTACTTTATCTATAGGTGCTACTGACTATTTCTTATTCCTTTGAACATAGGGTCTGGACATCAGAGGAGCAGCAAGGAGTCAAGACTCATCAACATGAATGGTGGCGATGTTTGGTCCGCCCATTTTACATGTGGGCACGCGGAAGAAGGAAGGGCATCCATGGATGTAACAAGAACGTATATCTAACGCTCCTAGCCCCGAAAAGGGAGGAAGCACATTGTAACCAAGTTTGTGAAACATATAAATAAAAAGGGCTGTCTTCTTTATTGGATTTTGTTCAAGTTTTGATTCGTTCATGCTTTCCCTCTTTCCATGCGCTTTCAATTCATAGGATTTAGCATTAAGTCTAAGTTTAATTTGCATCGCATCTTCGCTTTCCTTTTTGCTTCGTATCCTCGTGCTTTCAGTGGTTTGGTTATGGATTTATGCTTCCAATAACCACCCTATGACCTCATATCCAAAAGAGATCAAGGATGTGGAAGACATAACTCAAAAGGGTGTAGGTGTGAAAGTAAAATGACAGCACTTCTTTGCTCTAAAATGCTCCTTTTCTATTTATCTTGGGGTGAGAAAACTCACCAATTTATAGACTTGGAGGTCTCTTGAAATGGGCATGCAGAGGCGCCACTTGGAAATCATGCCTTCCCAGTGGAGAGGAGATTCCTCACTGAATAGGGACTTCATGACTGCCATTGTAACAACCTCTAACGCTCGAAAACGCTCACCCACACTCCCCTGTAATGAAAGAAGCGTTAAGTAGCGGATCTGAGTTGCCATTTGTCGAGATTTGAATTTTTGCCCATCAAACCTGTAATTCACCCCACCCTGGAGCGAATCTGGAATTCATCCCTGGATGGGGCAAATCCTAGTTTGAATTCGTCCCTGGGTGGAATGGATATTGAGCAAAGTTCCTGAAGGTGCCAAATTGATTTCTGACCTTCCAAAACTGTTGTGAGAGTGGTTAGGACCACTGTTTAACCTCTGGGGGCTGCCCTTGGGGCTGTGTGTGTCAATGAAATCAGTGTTTGCAGTCACATAATCAGATTGGTGTTATTTTGGTGTCTACACATTAATACATACAATTGCACGATATGAACCAAAAGCCAATGGGAGATGTGATTTTATTGCTTGTATTTGAAGTACATACATTCAGTCTTGTAAACGTCTAAGAGCCGACCATTTTTTTGGAGTTGCTCACCCCTATATATACCCTAAAAGAGTATATTTTTCTAAGTACATCTTACTTATTTTACAAGCAATCATCTGCAGTTTCTAATAATACACAACAGATTTCCTACAGATTGGATAGATTTCCTTCTGGCTAATTTTAGATGAGCCTGTTATTCTGCAATCATCCAGCGGACCTGCCAGGTTATAATCAACAGACCATTCTTTAGAAATCGGCACCTAATGTCAGTGCATGTCCCCAGTTGCCAAAAATATACTCTATTCCTTTATAGCTGACATGTCGAGAAATCTAGACATTCTTTCCTTGTTTTGCTCTTTTGCCGCCTCCAGTCGTGAAAATGAGACATGTCACGAAATCACGACATTCGTCTCTTATTTTGCTCTTTTTTCGCTTCCAACCATGAAAATGAGACATGTCGCGAAATCGCGACATTATTTCCTTGCTTTGCTTTTCTGTCGCTTCCAGCCGTGAAAATGAGACATGTCACGAAATCACGACATTCGTCTCTTACTTTGCTCTTTTGCTACCTCCCGTCGCGAAAATGAGACATGTCATGAAATTACGACATTCTTTCCTTGCTTTGTTTTTCTGTTGCTTCCAGCTTCGAAAATGAGACATGTCACGAAATCGTGACATTTGTCTCTTGCTTTGCTCTTCTACCGCTTCCAACCACAAAAATGAGACATGTCACGAAATCGCAACATTCGTCTCTTACTTTGCTCTTTTGCTACCTCCTATCGTGAAAATAAGACATGTCACGAAATCGCGAAATTCGTCTCTTACATTGCTCTTTAGCTGCCTCCCGCTGTGAAAATGAGACATGTCGTGAAATCGTGACATTTCTATGTCTTCAGCTTGATTCTTCTTCTTGCATCACGAAAATGCGACATGTCACAAAATCGCAACACTTCTGCCTCGTTGCTCCCTTTTGTTGCTCTTAGCCATGAAAATAAATCATGTCGCGATATTGCAAAATTTTTTCCCTTTTGGCCGTGGCAAAGCAACATGTCACAATATCGCAACACTTTTTCCCTTTTGGTCGTGATAAAGCAACATGTTGCGATATCGCCACCATTTTTCTCTTTTGGTAGCAACAATGCAACATGTCACGATATCGTGACACTTTTTCCCTTTTGGCTGCGACAAAGCAACATGTCGTGATATCGTGACACTTTTTCTCTTTTGGCAGCGACAAAGCAACATGTTGTGATATCGTGACACTTTTTCTCTTTTGGCAGTGATAATGCAACATGTCGTGATATCGTGACACTTTTTCTCTTTTGGCCGCGACAAAGCAACATGTCACGATATCGTGACACTTTTTCCCTTTTGGCCACGACAAAGCAACATGTCGCGATATCACGACACTTTTTCCCTTTTGGCCGTGACAATGTAACATGTCGCGATATCGCGACACTTTTTCCTCCTCGCTCTTTCTCTTTGCTTTGGACCGCGAAAATGCAACATGTCGTGATATCGCGACACTTTTTCCTCCTTGCGGTGTTTTGCATTTTCTTTGATCTTTAGCATATGGGCCACTTCGGTCTTCTTGGAAAATATGCAAAAAGGAGCATCAGATGTTTTTCTGTAGTTAGTCACTTTTTGACTAACAGTACATTTCTATCTAACCCTTGAAGTGGAACAAGAAATATTAGTTTCTTGTGAGACAGGTTCTTGAGGACATTTCTTCATCAAAACAAAATAAGAGGTATGAGGACATTACTCAATATTTTAGGTGTTTAATTGGGTATATTTTCAATTTTGCAAGGAGGAGATATAAGGATTAATTTCATGTGCATTGTTGGAAATATTTGAGATAGATTTTGTGATTCATTGATTGAACTCCATTGTTGAATGAGATTGGATACACTTGAGCTAGGGTTTGTGAAATAAATTGTGCATCCTAGTTGAAAGAAATTGGAAACACTTGTGTTAGGGTTTGTGAATAAATTGTGCTTCATTGTTTGAGTGGATTTGTGAAGCTCTTGGGCATTGGTTTGAGTGATATTGAAAGTGAATGTGCAAGTGTTAGAAATCAGATTAGTAAAGCAAATTTATACACCAGTTTGATTTGATTTGAAAGGGATTTTGCAAGAGGTAGAAATTGGATTAAATGAAAGCAAGATTTGTGAATGTGAAAAACATATTGAGTATTTGATAGTACATATCATTCTCTATATGTTTCAAAGGTTAAATAAATTTTGAGTAGAATATATATATTTGATGAAAGCATTTCCGAAAGAGATATAAGTTTTGTTTGTATGCAATATTTGGAAATATTTGAGCAAGTTTAGTAAGTAGCATTGAGGCAGATTTGAGCAAGTAATTTGAGAAGGCTTGAAAGCAGATTTGAGCAAGTATTTTGAGAAGGCTTGAATGTAGATTTGAGAAAGTCTTGTGAGAAGACTTGGGATAAAGTTGAATATATTTGAGGAAATAATTTGAGCATATTTGTGCTAGCCTTATAATGAGGTTTAGTACACATATGAGACAAATATTTGTGAGAAAAGTTAGAGTAGATTTGTGCTAACCTTGTAATGAGGTTTGGTGTAGATTTGAGATAGATATTTGTGAGCAGAGTTAGAGCAGATTTGTGCTAGCCTTGTGATGAGGTTTGGTATATATTTGATATAGAGTTGAGAGTAGCCTTTGGAGTAAACCAAAGTAGAAGGGATAGAGTTCTCCTATGGAGAGAGATCCACAAACTAGAATAGAGGGGATAGAGTTCTCCTATGGAGAGATATCCAAAAAATAAAGCAAAGGGGATATAGTTCTCCTATGGAGAGAGATCCAAAAACCATAGTAGAGGGGATAGAGTTCTCTTGTAGAAAGAGATCCAAAAATTAGAGCAAAGGGGATAGAGTTCTCCTATGGAGAGAGATCCACAAATCAGAGCATTGGGGAAAGATATCTCCTTTGGATAGAGGTCCATAAATATTGTAATATGGAATTTATTCCCAATATATTTGTTGAGAAAATTTAGAAGAAATATTTTCTCCATGGTTATAGCCTAGGATGAACCATGTTAACTATGTATCTCTCATGTGTGTGATGATTTGTGCATTGCTTTTATTACTGCTATTCATATTACAATTGATAACATTAGATAATTTGGTTTGGGAAAGAAAAGTAAAAATTGATCTTATCCTATTCACCCCCCTCTTAGTATAAGCTTGTGTTCTTCAATTGGTATCAGAGTGGGTTCCTTCAAAAATTCTAACAACTTCAAAGAAGATATTACAGAAACATAGATGGTATCTTAGATTGGATCTTCATCAAACATGGCTCAATTATTTGATTGGAATAATTATACCTTCTGGATTATAAGAATGAAGACTTACTTTATGGTACAAGGATATGGGACATGGTAATCAATTGAGGATGGGTTCACACCTACAACAACTTCTCCCACATAAAAATATGGTAAGAAGTTACATGTGAATAATAACTAGGCTATGAATGGAATCTTAAGTGGATTATGTGAAGCATAATTATGAAATTTATGCAATGTAAATCAGCAAAAGAGATGTGGGACAAAATGAAGTAAACATATGAAGGAGATAATAAGGTCAAGTTGGAAAAAATACAAAACCACAAGAAAAGGTTTGAATATTTGAATAAGAAATATGAGAAAGATATTGCTAAGTACTTAATTCATGTGGATGAGGTTGTTAATACCATGCGTGGACTTGGATTCGAAATTGAAGACTCCAATATTTCTCAGAAAGTATTAAGATAACTTCTTATAAGGTATGTAAAGGTTTCAACTATAGAAGATATGAGAGATATTGATAAGTTTACTATGGATGAGTTACATGGAATTATGATAGCTTATGAGATGAGAATAGTAAAGGATCACAATTCCAAGAAATATGTAGCTTTCAAAGCTTCAAAGAAGAAAAATATAAGAAACCAGAATCAAGTGAAGAGTCAAGAAGTAATGAAGAAGTTAACTATGTGAGAAGAAAAAATAAAGGCTCAAGAAAACACAAAGATATAAAGACTATGAAATGCTTTAATTATGGTGATTTTGGTCACTATGCATCAAATTTTCCACAATATGGAAGTAGTAGCAGTGAAGAGAAACATGATTATAAGAAGAAGGAAGAAATAAAATTCAGGCATGAAAATAAAAATAGGTATGGTCAAGGCAAGCATGAAAATAAGTTCTTTCAAAGGCACAAGAAGAGTTTCTATGTTAACAAAGCAAGTAATACTTCAAGTGATAGTGATCAAAGGCTCTCAGATAGTGAAGAAGAAGAGATTCTACTCTTGGCAATAGAAGAGGAAGAAAACACTTCTATTAAAGACCATGTAGAAGATGCTTCTATAAATGGATACCTAGAGAAAGATTCAGAAAATGAAGAGGAAGGCATTTTTGACCTAGAACAAGAACATACTGTTGCACTCAAGAGTTGAAAAGAGTTAGAAAGAAGAATTCAAGACTATAGGCACAAGTTCAAGAACATGAAGAAGAAAAATAAAAGCTTCTATAAGACCTAACAAACTCAAAAGCTAAGGAAAGGAGATTTAAAGAGGTCATGGTTGAAAATTTAGAGGTAAAAGAGTTAGAATGTGAAATATTAGAACATGAGGTAGTTTCTCTAAGGATGGAAGTGAAATATTATAAGGACAAGCTACACAGGTTTGGGAAAATTTTAAAAACTTTGGATAAAATTATCAATGCACAAATATCTTCATCTATCAAAATAAGACTTGGTTTTGAAGAAGGACAAGGAAAAAAGAAGGGTCAAGCTCAAGCTCAATAGAAAAGTAAGTTTTAGAGGAATAAAGTAAAGAAGAAAATAAGACTTATGATGATAAGTTGAAAAAGGGAAGTTTCAATAAGAAAGGAAACAATGCACAAAAAAAAAACATGGATCATCATAGAGGAGGTAAAGAAAGGGCTAAGAAACCACAGGTTTGAAAACAAGATTTCTTCAAAGGACATTTTTTTTCATATAATAATTTTTGTCACAAAGCTATGCATTGTAGGATTCATGGAAAGGAGTATGACCTCACTAAAAGGAATGTTAACTCATTCAAAGATGGATATTTTTTTCAAGGGTATTGCTACTCATGTAATCACTTTGGTCATAAAGCAATCCATTGCAGGGTTCATGATAGAAAGGATTATGTCTTCACAAAGAGAAACTTCAAATCGTTTACACCTTCCAAGAACTATAATATTAGGTGTTACAAGTGCAATAATCTTGGGCATAAGTCGAAGTGGTGTAGAACAAATTTTTCATAACTACAAAATTCAAGCAAGAACAGATACACTCAAAAGGGTCAAAAGGGTATGATTAAAAAGGTGTTGAAAAAGAAATTTGATAAAGAGCATTGTATTCTAGGAGTAGAAATACTCCCACCCTAAAATTAACCACCACAAGGAAAGGAGGTGGGAGGGGGTTGAGCTAAGAGTCTTATATTTAGCCCCAAAGGAGCCCCTTTGCCATTGATATCAAAGGGGGAGAAGTTTGAGTAAGGGGAAGATAATTCACTCAGGGAGAGCAGTTCTCAAGGGGAGCAGATTTGGAATCCAATGGTTGAAAAAATAATTTTTAGAAAGGGTTGCCATCAATGACAAAGGGGGATATTATTGGAAATTTTGAGTATATTGTGTTTTCATTGATGTCAAAGGATTGATGTCATAGGTTGATGACATTGGTTGGCATTTATGGCAAAGGAAAAATAGGTGAGAATAATCTTCAAAGGGTATATGAGGCAATATGGAAGCAATAAAAAGACAATGTTATTCATGGTTGCATAAGCAATAAAAATATAAGGCATCCTCTGTGGTAGTATTTGCAAAGGAAAAATAAAATGTTTAATTGATTTACCATGGTGGTACTTGAAAGAAAAAAATAAAATGTTCCATGGTGGTAAAGACTTCTTTTTAAAGAAATAGCCCAAAGGAGAAAATATAAATTATAATATTTAAATCTATTTAGATTTAAAATATTATAAAAATCAAAAGGTTAAAAAGGAAGTGCCAAAGTCTTGAATTTGAATTAATTAAAATGGTGAGTGCCAAAGCATAAGGTAAAAGTGTATAAAAAGCGCAAGTAAAAGTGTATAAAAAGGTTTAATTATTTGCAGGGATGAATTTTTTTCATAAAGGAAGAATCACATCTTTTTTAGCATGTTGTGCAGGCAGAGAAGAAGACAAAGCATTTTGCGCATTTCAAATGTATAAGAGGTAAAGGTTAAAACACAAGGATTAACATTGAGATTTCTTGCATGGGAAAAGAAAAACAAAAGGGGTACACTTATTTCAAGACATGGTAGCAAAGATATTAAAGAGGCAGTGCACATTTTTGTCCTAAGTGGATGGATAGCCTAAGTGGTAGGCAGATCTTGTGAAGAGCTTTCTAGGAGAGAGGTTACACATTCGAATCACAATGAATGTTTTTATTTTGGTTGAGGAAGAAGCGCAACATATAGAAGGTGAAAAAGGATTGTGTACTCCTTGGTGATCATGTGGGAAGCTATCCCATGTGGTGACCTAGCTAGCGCTAGGGCACGGGCCAATGACAAGAGATAGGATCAAGTCACAACAACAATACCTGACACAAGAAAAAAATATTTTGATTAAATTACGGTATGCATAGCACATGACTTAGGGAGATATAAGGGTTAAATTTTAGTATTGTTTGGTGTGCAATTTTCTAGGGAGACATAATGTTGTAGTTTTGCAAAATAATTACTGTGTGATATTTCAGATTTTGTGTTTAATTAAATTGAGATATATTAGGAGGTATAAGTTATATTGAAGTGGGATTTAATTTGTGATATGCACTTAGGGTTTTTGGTTGCTAATTATTTCATGGTGAAGAGAAAATATGAGAGTTTTTATTGAGTATTAATGCTTTATTTTTTAGAACAAAAGAAGGGACTTAGAGCATCATTTTCATATTTCATTGTGCACATCCTTTTGAAAATAAAGTTCATGTGGAATTTTTGAGAAAGTACCTTGCTATCTAACCCTTGAAGTGGCACAAGAAATATTGGTTTTTTGTGAGACAGGTTCTTGAGGATATTTCTTCATCAAAGTAAACTAAGAGGTATGAGGACATTACTCACTATTTGAGGTGTTTAGTTGGGTATATCTTTTGATGTTACAAGGAGGAGATATAAGGATTAAGTTCATGTGCATTGTTGGAAATATTTAAGATATATTTTTTGATTCATTGATTGAAATTAATTTTCGAATGAGATTGGATACTCATAAGCTAGGGCTTGCGAAATAAATTTTACATCCTAGTTGAAAGAAATTAGAAATACTTCTGTTAGGGTTTGTGAATACATTGTGTTTCATTATTTGAGTTGACTTGTGAATCTCTTGGTCATAGGTTTGAGTGATCTTGAAAGTGAATGTGCAAGTTTTAGAAATCAAATTAGTAAATCAAGTTATACATCGGTTTGATTTGATTTGAAAGGGATTTTACTAGAGGTAGAGATTAGATTAAATGAAAGCAAGATTTGTGAATGTGAAAAAAATATTGAGTATTTTATAGTACATATGATTCTCTATATGTTCCAAATATTAAACGAATTCTCAGTAGAATATGTCTTTTTTATGAACGAATTTCTGAAAGAGATATAAGTTTTGTTTGTATGCAATATTTGGAAATATTTGAGCAGATTTAGTAAGAAGCATTGAGGCATATTTGAGCAAGTGTTTGGAGAAGGCTTGAAGGTAGATTTGAGCAAGTATTTTGAGAAGGATTTAAGGCATATTTAAGAAATTCTTGTGAGAAGACTTGGGATAGAGTTGAAAATATTTGAGAAAAAAATTGAAGCAGATTTATGCTAGCCTTGTAATGAGGTTTGATGCATATTTGAGACAAATATTTGTGAGCAGAGTCAGAGAAGATTTGTGCTAGCCTTTTAATAAGTTGTAGTACATATATGAGATATAGGTTTATGAGAAGAGTTAGATCATATTTGTGCTAGCCTTGTGATGATATTTGGTGCAAATTTTAGACAGAGTTGAAAGTAGGATTTGGAGCAGACTAGAGCAGAGGTGATAGAGTTCTCATGTGGATAGAGATCCATAAACGAGAGAAGAGGAGATAGATTTCTCACGTGGAAAGATATAAAAAAACTAGAGTATATGGAAAAGAGTTTTCCTTTGGAGATATATACACAAATCAAAGTAGAGGGGATAGAGTTCTCCTGTGGAGAGAGATCCACAAACTAGAGAAAAGGGGATAGAGTTATCCTATGGAGAGAGATCCACAAATAAGAGCATTAGGGATAGAGATATTCTTTGGACAGATGTCCATAAAAATTATAATAGGGAATTGATAACCAAGCGATTTGTTGAGAAAATTTAGAAGAAATATTTTCTCAGTGGATGTAGCCCACATTGGATGAACCACGTTAAATTTATGTCTCTCATGTGTGTGATGATTTATGCATTACTGTAATTAATGTTATTGCTATTGTAATTGATAGCATTTGATAATATTGTTTGGAAAATAAAAGTAAAAATTGATCTTATAATGTTCACCCCTGCTCTTCGTATACGCTTGTATTGTTCATCTTTCTTTCATCCTCGATGTGCATTTAGTATACGAGTTATCATCTTTAAGTATCACCTCCATTAATATGAGATATAAAACCAAGTTGTTTATTTATATGATTAGACCATCTAATATTTTTTGTTACAATAAGAATCATATAAATACTCCTTCACCTCATCCTTATCTCACCAATGTGGATGTGATGGGGATCCTATTGTATATAGTCAAGTTAAGGGGTGTCCTACATAGGAAGTAATGATGGTAACAAAGTATTAATTATAATAAATTAATCATAGGAGTTGGTTTCCTTACCTATTATGATGAATATTATTGGTTGTAAAAGGGTCTATGCAATAAATTTGGTTTCCTCGCATAGACTCTATTTGGATAGTTCACTTTTCTATTGATTTATCATAGTGGAATGTTTTCAAATGGATAAGATATTTATTCCTTCATGGGGATATTGAACAAGATATTTACATATAACAACTACTAATATTTATTCATTTACATTTTTGTAAAGGAATTAAGCATCTCAAGCTTGATATCATAAGATCTACAAATTTTCTAAATTATTATTTTTCTTGCTATACATTTAAAAATGATGTTTACATAAAACATAATTATGGATAAATATTGATTTTTATGATTTATGTTGATGATGTAATCACTCCTATAATTTTATATTCCATGATTGAATATTTAAATTTATAACTTTAGGAGTGATTTAAGATATTAGTTTTGGACCGAGTTGTTTATGCTTAGTCTTATTTAGAAATTTATCTTTTCAAACTAAATATAATCTTAGATATTATCTAGATATTTAGAAAGAAGTATTATTCATATGAAATTGAGAGGTAAAATATTTTGCAAGAGAAAGGTTTATTTGTATTGTAAAAGTATTACATATTTATAGATACTAGGTACCTAATTACAAACCATGGTTTGGGTATAACCATGAGCCCAAAACCATAAGTAATTAAAGAATACATTAAATTTTAGTAAGTGGCTAAAAACTATACCTTATCATAATATATGTTCTAGAATATTCCTTATCATTCCTCCCAACCATAGAAGCATTGGACTCCAATGTGTGTGCAAAATAGGAGGGAGAAAGATTTAAGATAGAAAACAAAGGATCCAATTTTTCATTGAATAAAAAACTATTTATAGGTACAAAGTGCTTGAATACAAACCATGGTTTGGGTAAAACCATAAACCCAAACCCATTTTGGTTATTAAATGCTAGTAGGAAGGTGCATTATTAAATGATGGTACAATCCTTATCTAGAATAGTCCTTATCATTACTCCCCACCATAGAAGTATTGGACTCCAATGCTTGTGCAAAATAGGATGGAGAAAAATCCAATATAGAAAGCAAAATATCCAGAAGTTGATGCAGAAGCTTTGTTGTGTGCTTGGTGTGGTGTTTTCAGGTGAAATTTGTTTAATCTTACTTGTAAGGACATGAACCAAGCTAAAAAGGCTAAAATGTTGAAATTTTGAATCCATAGAGAGAGGTGAGTTTCTAGAGAGCTAAGCCAACTCCATTTTGTAGGAGTACCCATGTGATTCCTATTGATCACATATAGAAGGGTCATAGTATTGTGATGGAAGAGACAATGACAACTTCAAATTGAGGATGAAAGGAGTGCCCAAATACAAGGGCCATGGTTGTGATGAAATTATACTTCTAAAATAATAGTGAATGTCAAAAGTGGATTTAAGGAGTGTCAGGTACAATAAAAAATTTACTCTTGATTATAATCATTGTTTTGAAAGATAGGTTTTGTACAACCTAAAATTTGGATCATGCTAGGTCAGAGTAGACCATTATAAAATAAAAAAAATAATCTTTTGTTGGATGCAACTCGAAACGAGATTTCTAAAAACTACACATAAGGCTATACATATGATAAAATGGAGCCCTAATATGCTAAAAAAAAAGTGACTCTTCAACAACAAAGTAAAATGGGGAAAGATATCCTTTATAATTTTGTAACAAGAATATTCCATTAGGAATATTCTACAAAATATACCTTTAGTTAAAAATTCTATATGCCATTTTCATCAAAGAAAATTTTATGAAATATTCTATTTAGAAGATGTTTTTTTATTTTTAAAAGGTATGTGGATTGCTTGCCTATTAAACATTTATTTAAAACATAAAAAATAAGCATATTTAAAAAGGACAAAGACAATCCCCATACAAAATGTTTGATAATATAAGCAAAGCCAAAAATAGGCATAGATGAGGAATTTGTGTAGCAACCATGAAATAACAACAATATCATCTAGAGAAAAATATGGTGGAATTTGTGCAGCAACAAAAAAATAGCAATTATATCCTATAAAGTAGCAAAGTGGTAGGATCTATTCGGTAACCAAAAAATGATAACAATATCCTCCAAAGCAGCAATATAGCAGGAATTGTATGGAAACCAAAGAATGATAGAAAATTCCTCTAGAGCAACAATGTGGTGGGATCTTGTGGCAACAAAAAATGATAGCAATGGCCTCCAAAACAACAATGTGGTGTATGTCTACCAAAATAGTTACCAAGTTGCCAATACATCTCTAATCGAGTATCACAAAAATGTGATGGTAATATATTTTAGTAGATAAAGGATGTGTAAATTTAAAAATTCTACTAGTAAAAATGACCATGTTTTTCACATCTATAAATGTAAAACTAGAATCTAAAATTTTGAACCCTCAAAATCATTAGGGGTAATAGTGTAGGTAGTCTAGGGTTTAGTGGAAAAATAATTATCAGGGTTTGTTGTGAAAACAAAGTAGGGGTTTTTCTATGAAATATGGTTGGGAAATAATGTAGATTTACAATAGTGTCTCCAAAAAGGAGAGGAGAGGGTAAACAACGATGGTTTATAGAAGATAAAATTGAATACCAAAGGTAAACATTTAGCCAAAACTACCAAAAACTAGGAAGACATTGACTATATTGGAAGAAATAATACTAAAAATAATTGATAGGAATGTTTTGGCTATAGTGTCCATGTGATAACAAAACCATGATGAAATCCAAATCTATAGTAGAGAAACTAAGAACCATCACAAAATAAAAGTTAGAATGTGTAGTAGGGTTGAAGTATAGCTACGAATATAAGTAAAAACAACAATAATTATGGGTGAAGGCTCCATGATGAGATGTCTAAATGCAATAGGTAATTTTATAAGGGACATGATAGTAAAAATGTTGTCCATGGAAATCATATAAACATGATGACTAAATATTGAGCAAATAGTAGCAGGTCATAGGGGAAGCAACATCAATGTCAGATCATGATCACCACTAGGGAAGTGATGCCAACATTGACCATCAACAACTTCTAGCTTCTCATACCCAAGAAGTGATTAACTAGAATAAAATATCCCTTTCTAATAAAACAAATTGACGTATTATCATAGATTTAGATCATACTCAAAATAATTATATCAAAGTAGAGGGCTAAAAGAAGGAAGGGGGAGGGAAAATTTCCATGAGGGAAATTTTCCCTTCATAGGGAAGGGCAAAGCTTGGTCTAATAATAGATGATATAAAATCAAGAGGCAGAAGAATTTGCAAGGAAAAACTTAATTTGTATTGCAAAAATATTACATATTTATAGGCACTAGGTTCCTGATTACAAACCATGGTTTAGGTAAAACCATGAGCCCAAAACCATAAGTGGTTAGAAAATACATTAAATGTCAGTAAGTGGCTAACAACTAAGCCTTATCATAATATATATTCTAGAATATTCCTTTTCATTTATAATCCAAATCACATCATATTTGATTCAAGGTAAATTTTTAGGCTAAGTATTCTTTTACTTTAGTTGATACTATGATCGATCTATAGTAGGTATTATTCTTTGTATTATAATTAAACTTGATCATATATTGATTTTATTATTAGTATTTATTCTAAATACATGTAAGTACTTCTAAAAATATTTATAAGGCTTTCAAATAAATTTTGTATTGTATTAGGGGTACTATTTAGGTGGGTATTCATTATTGACTTGAGGTTTGTTATATTTTGATGATATATGATATGGGAGATAGTAATCACAAGATGTAAAATATGCATATGAATAAGATAATAAAGTTCTACAGTAATTATGAAATGAGCTATTAATGGAAAATCACAGAAATATGGTATTAAATACAATAGATGAAACTCTACTCTATTTGTGCATGTTATGAGCAATGCACTCTCACCAATTGATCACTCAATGTGAGTCCCTTTATATAGGAAGATGGATTCCTTGGCCAACACTCTACCTAGCTATACAAGTGGACACCTTGCACATTTACAACTTGCACATTGACACTTGTGCATTTATTACTTCTTCCCCAAGTAACTACCTAACTTTACTCTAAGGTAAACTCCTACTCTAGTTATGTACCCAAAGGGGTACATTTACATGACCCAAATGATGTAATATACTCTAACACCCCCTGTATTACATTATTTGGATATTGAAAACTTTAGTCTTCAATATGGATCTCTGTTCTAGATTTAGAATTTGTATTCTTCTCTTTTGATCTCTTCATTATCTTCTTTGTCTAAATCTGGATGAGTATCCTCATTTTATTTAGGTTCTTCCTCTTTGTTTGTTTTAGTCTTCAATTTATTCTTGGAGTTCATGTGTCTTTTATTCTTTCCCCAATATTCTACCTTCATGTATACTTGATCAAATAAATGGTTAGTATATTTTAGTCTTTGTAGCTTCAAGATTACAAGTCTCTTGAGCTCTTTCATAGTCATCAAATCCTTGTATAAGAATTTTTCTTTTTCCTCTGTTCCTAGAATCATATTGTCCTTTTTTTCCTATCTAGAAACTTTTGCTTTATCACTTCCATTGTTTTATTCTTGTGTATGAATATGGAATATAAATTTAGATCATAATTGATCCATTTTTATTTTCATTCCCTGCAATCTGCTTCTCAAAAAATTCATTAGTGTTGTTTGAACATCAACATCTTGAGTGAATACAAGTAAATATAGAGCATATGTACCATTTATAATAGGTCTTGCAACTTATACTTCATACTTAAATTTTACCATATTTTTGCCTTCCGTTCATTTGGTTACTACAATGGAGTTTGTAATTAGTACTCTTAAATTATAAGTATTTAATACTTTAAGGTGATCATACCATTGTGGATTTCCTGTTATATGGTTATTTGTATCTATATCCATAATTGCTTTATCTTTGAAAGTTCTAACCCTTTGTGGTTGACTTCCTTATGGCTCCCTAGTGGTTTAAAATATGCTATAATTTTGATAAAGTGCTTATATCGTGTTAGTTAACCTTTTGGGTTGATTGTGTAATGTTTTTAAATAAAAATAATCAACTCCTACTTCACCTCATCTCTCGTAATGAACTACGCACTTATCAATTTGAGGTTGAATTTCTTTTATCCCTTAATATCAAATAGTTTAATAGTTCTACATTCAAAAAGTCTATGTTTGATGTATTATACCATATAACTCCATAGTTTGAAATATTATAAAAATAATATTTACAAAATAATGTTTAATTGTCGAAACCCTTATTTCTCCTACTTAATTATTTTCAAATATAATTCTACTTGTTTCAATTCACTAAGGTTACAATATCTTAAACTTTGTATAACAAGTGCTTTATAACTTCTTATACTTAATAAAAAGCACTCTCGAATAAAGTGAATTATATACTTTAGGTTAATTACCCCTTATAAATATTTGGAAAGATTAAATTAATAATACCTTTGATATGCAATATTCCTCTTTTTGATTTCTTTAGTCAAGGCATGTGCGTATAAATATAATGGCATCTAAAGTGATTTAATGGTTTTACTTTGCTCGGTGATGTCTCTGCTTTCAACTGATGGTGATTTTTAATGCTTAGCCACGCGTTTGACCTGCATGCATTTCAATGATTCATTTGCTTGCTAATATGACTCTTAGATGACTATTGGTAAATAGCATCCCAATGCTACTTAATACACTATATCCACGAATATGAAGGTGCCGCCACCTTCACCTATTTTTGTTAAAGCTTTTGCGATGGTATTCTCACTTCATAACGGTTAGTTTGATGAGGGCGCTCCACTTTCTACTTAGAATCTTAGGGTTGAGTTGGCTCCAAAGGTTAGTGAATACCTTTAATGTTCCAAACAATATTTTCATGTGCTACAAACTTGTGTTGTGAATATGAGTGATAATTAACGTGGCTCTTCTCAATTCTTGATGGTGGACATATAGCTCTCTTCAATCCCTGATGATGGACGTATGATAGTAAGGGCAACAAGCTTACTCTGAGTACGTCTACTGCATTGTGTTTCTCCTTCATGTTGTTTGACCTTTCAATGTGATTCTATTAATTATGCTTATTGAACTGGTGCCTTCTACATTGTAAGTTAAAAAATTCAATGACTATGCTGCACGTATAACAGTCGCTACCCGAGGGTCTTCTCCTCTTGACCAATTACTAATTTATGCTTAAATTGATTATGCACTTGAATTATGTTTCTCTATTATTCTTAGATGTTTGTTATGCATGCTAGTCTTCACCTTATAATCCATGTATTCAATGTTTCTCTCCTGGTGCTAGTGTATGATAATCTTTGACTTCGTTCGAGACGCTTTCGCTGGACACTTTGCAAGACAAATGTTGCATGGCTTACGATGTTGCTCAATCTAATTTTGTGGATTATAACATTATTTAATTTAAAAAATCACAACTATTAGTGAGTTCACAGTCTCCTCTGTGTGGATGATGATGTCTAACTGCACTACGTGGATTTGCTAAGGTCTTTACTCCTATGTAAACCAAATATGGCTCCTCTACACTGTTACACCTTTAATTGTTCTGTGGTCGACGATTTGAATTCTGTAGTAACATACCTAAATAGGTGACTATTGTGTTGGATTGAAATCCTCAAACCTATAATGGCCATCTTGGTAATGGATATTCACTAGCGTCTATCTCCTCATGTTGGTGCACCATATCCATGTGTTGTTTATAATGGCTTCTTCATCCTCCTAAAATGCATACTATAAACTTATCTTCTTATCATGCCTATAATGGTTAGGTGCTCAAGGAAACCTCCATGATTCTTATTTCTTGGCTGGGTACATGATTAAATCCTTATTCCTCACGTGAATGTGCATCAATTGACTACCTCGCTAGTGAAACTGATCAACTTGCTACACTCTTCGATGATAGTCTTACCTTCGTTTGTGTTGCTTGACTTTGTTGTCTAGTAGATGTTCACTATAGATGACTACGATATCTCCCTTTGATATTCACACATGTGGTAGTGAGTTATAACCTGCATTCTAATGCCCAAGACTTAATTATTTCTACCTCCAATGTTCTACAGTGAACGTTATTTTATCTTGATGTGCTTTAATGCTCCAAAGAGGGTGTTGCTCCTTTCTAAGTAGGAAATAATTACTTCATTGTCTAATGCTCCAAGACAAGCTATGATGCCTTTCAACATCTAGGACTTAGACATTACCTTAAGTGTATAGGTTGCTCTATTGATTGTGACAAGTGGCACCTTCACAATTATATGTGTAATCTCACACCTTATAAACTTCTTTACTAGTGAATACACAACTATTTTCTTCAATTCTTCCTAAAATAATGTGCTCTCCTTCCCAAGACGTTGGATTTGGTTAGATGGTGTTGTGGATGAATGAAAATGAGAGCAAGTGCTTGTGCTTGATTGGTTGCTTTGTGTGCTTGTCTGCAACTTATCAATAGATTATTGGAGTACTTGGTAGTTTCTTGAATTGATTGAGTGAGGTAGTGCTTATTATATTTCTTCAATGTGTATGTATTTTTATAAGCATAATATGTAGCACACCTATCATATTGATAGGGTTTACCATGCAAAATACCACAACAATCCATTGGGATCACATCACAAGTGACATTATCTCTAAACTTTGGACCAAAGGAAAATGCAAGAGTGTATGTGTGTGTAATATGCAAAGAGTTCTCACTATCATTCCATCCAAGGGAGTAAGTATGAGGATGTGGAGAAGTAGGGAGCTGGAGCTTATTGAAAATGGACTGCATGATCAAGTTCTTTTGCAAGCCATTATCGATGATACAATCAATTACAAAATCATGGCACAAATGAGCATGTGTGATGAATATATTATCATGGTCTTGAACAATAGAATGATGATTCATTATAAAATTAATTTTTCCTTTCAACTCCTCATAGACATTCTCTTCACTAGTAGTCTTTATGGGGTTATCATTGGTTCCCTCATCAAAATGTACAAACAAGGTCTTCTTCTACAATTGTCTACATTCAGATTTAAGATACCCTTTTTTTACAATAATTACAATTTTTTTGAGACTTAGCATTAGAAGAAGAAGAAGAAGAAGAATGAAATATATACTTTGAAGCAAAGGATTGAGGAGTGGGATTAGGAGAAGAATAATAAGAATAAGAAGAAAAAACTTAAAGAGCTCTATGGTGTCTATTGTTGAGGACGAGGCGATGGCTTAGAACCTCCTAAAGAGTAGTGATTCACCTTTTGCTAAGCTACAAACTTGTCTTGTGCAAGTTATGCCTAATTAAAAACGTCATCAAGAGTTGTACAAAAAGTGTAATTGATTTACTAATAAAAATGTGTGAGAAGACCACTTTTGAGCTTGGTAATAAGGGAAGGAGTAAGATCTAAAACACAAAGTAATACGTGTAATATGTTGAATTGATAGACATAGTCTTGAATGGACTGATTCCTTCCTTGAAGAAGGCAAAGCCAATGGTTGAGGAGATCATCATCATAGTAGGATGGATAAAAGGTAGCCTTCAAGTTTGTAACCAAAGCATCCCAAGTTTAGATGGGGTTCTGAGTTCCTTGGAATTCGATAATAAGAACCTTAGCCATGCTAGAAAGTTTGAGTTTGGAAAATGGAACTTTTTCATCATTCGGGGTTTGAGTGAATTCAAAGCAGGTCTCCATATCTAAGATCCAACTATTGAGGACATCAGGATCCCTATAGCCTTCATATATTTTGACTTCACATTTGGGATGATGAGTATGAGAGGAGGAATAAGAATGCAATTGGATATATTTGATAGTTTCGGCCAAAGAAAGGACTAAGGTAATAACCTCAGTTAATTTATTTGCTACATTGGTAGCCATAAGTGTAGGTGGAGCCAATGAAAAGTCTAAGATGGTAAATGAAAGATACGATGACAAAGATCCCTCTATCAAGGTGTGTTGTCCTATTTGAAGATACTAGTGAGGGTTAATGATGTGGTAGCATGTAGTAGTCAGATGTAAAGGGTATGGTAGGGAGCATAGAATCCATGGATGCATGCAGTAATTGATGCCAATGGTTGTAGAGTCAATGATGTCAATAATATGGTGTGAAAAGTAGCGATACATTAGTGGAGGGTATGCATGGAAGGGAAGTTGAAGGACATGTGAGCAATAAATAATGCTATGGTAGATAATTTTGAATAGCATCACGTAATGCAGATACCACATTGATGAAAAATCCCATGAAAAAATATCTAAACTTCTTTGAATCATATATGTCGAAGGAACATTGCTATTACTGGATGCAATGAGGGAAGTGTCTTCATGACACGATTTAGGTAGCATCAATTCACAAGCACAAAAATGGAGAAAAATATAGATTATAAGCTGCCCAAAATATACACAAGTGCATTAGGAGATGTTGGCTTGATTGGAATGAACGGGTGCCGAATAAATGCAACACTGATAGGAGAGAAAAGTAATGTTGAAGGCTTCTAGAAAAATCTCAGAAAGGACTAAGAATTTGGGCTTTCATGATGGGCTAGTTGTATTAATTAATGGAAGTGGTAAGCGATCAATGAATCTGTGAGTGAATAGTGAATGATGTGACCACAAAAACCATCAAGGACGGGTATGGTCGACTGGAAGATCTGGGAAACCGTGGTCCTAGGTAATGAAAAAAGATGATTCTGCATAAAAAAACCTTGTCTTTAAATACCAAGATAAACCCAAATTGCATAAAAACACCAAAAGGATCTACTCACTTCAAAAATATACTCAATCCTTTGCACAAAAGACTATTAATAACCGATTACAACATCTTTTGGATAAGATCCATAGTTGTTAAAATCTTATCCAACATATTAATTTGGTAATAATCCTACGTAGCATATTATCCTACTCACAAATACAAATATGGAAATATTAATTTGGCAATAATCCTATGTAGCATATTAATCCCTATCACAATCAATAATGGTCATTATGTATTTTTTCTTTGTTAAGTCAATAGAAGTTTAGACTTTTATTGGATAATCAATATAATATAGTTTCCTATATTAGAAATCCTAAAAATAGGAGTAAAATATAAAATATAAAATTATTTTATTTTATTTTATATGATATATATATACAAAAAGATGGATGAAACCTAGAGTTACTAAATTTTCTTTATTTTTTTTAAAAAATTATCTTTTAATATTATAAATTTTTTAAGTACGAGGTGTAGACCAATTTGTTTGACTAAACCCTATAATGGGGGAGGAGGACCAAGGTTCAAATCTTGGGCCTCGTCGGACTGAACGCTTGTCCCTTTCTTGGTGATTTTAGCGGCATAAAATGTTTAAAATGATTGTGGAATGGTGGTTATAGGGGCAGAATGCATGAAGATCTATGTGGCGGCTTTCGAGGTGGACAACATAGAATACTGTGGTAGCCATAAAAGCTGGATAGCCTACCCGGATTCATGGCGTCTACCGATTCCACCATGTAAATTCAAAAAATATATATTATAAATTTTTTACTCTTTAATTTCATCTTTAAAAAATATTACAATTCTACTTATTTTATATTTATACACACACATGCACAAGCTTACACATACACACACATACATACGCATGTGCACACACACACACACACACATACACATGCACACACACATATGCATGCGCACACATTAACATTAAAATTTTCACTAATATTTGTAAATATAAATTTTTAAAATAAATAATAAATATTAAAATTTACATTTATGACATTTAAATTTAATACATATCTTAATGAGTTAAAAATATCCTCTTGGTTTATTAATATTGGAAAATATTATACTTCTCAAACATTAATTATATCTTCTATTTCTAAGTAGGATATGGATGCATATTTTACAACCAACTTTCTTATGCACCTTTATAAATTGCTTTTTTAGACACTATGATGATAAATCCATGCCATAAAAATATCACGTGCCTAAATCACACATCCCCCATGACACATGATTATCCTCATTGCATAAAATTTTAACAATAGGTGTGAAATGTATTTATTTATCTAATTTTTTGTGAGCCACTCCCCTTGGTGACCAAGTTGTCCTACATTGACCACTCCATATAACTAGATGGACTCACTTATAGCTATCCTAGTCCATGTATCAACAATATAATGATTCTTTACTAGTGCTAAATTGCTTGGATTGATTTCTTTAATATCTAACTACTCGACTACTACAAAAGCATTCAACAAAGATGGATGATAGGACTTAAAAAGCTCAACAATAAATATTACATCCAAACCAATATAACATGGAAGATTCAATTCAAAGATAGCTTCTCCCATATTTCTAGTGATGGTGTATGGTACATAGTGAAGAGGTTTGGTCTTCCTATGGTGTCCTACAAGTCTCTTTCTAAAATCAAAATTATATATTATCTCAAACATTGAATTGATGTGGGACTCAATATTGTTTATAGCATTATTTGTATTTTTGGCTTATCTTTTCTAGATGTCATGGGCCTATTATTGGGTGTGTATAGTTTATTTTAAAAACCATGCTTCTTTTCCACTTCTTTTTGTCCATGAAATGAGTACTCCATGGGTTGCAAAGGGAGATCTAGATTAGTGAGTGTCAAGGGTTAAAATACAAAATAGACATGAAATGGATTGTGTTTAATAGAACTATGTGGATCTTTATTATATCCATGATAAATATAGAGGATGATCACATCCCATGTGCTTGGACTATTAAAATTATACATTTTAAGAAGATGATAATTAGTCAATTCATAACTTTTATCTAGCCATCAATCTAAATATGGATGACTTTAGACATAGTCCACTTAGCATCCATCATGCTCCATAGGGTGGACCAAAATATACCCATAAATTTGCTATCAATATTAGATACAATGGACTTTAGAAAGCCAAATTTAAGTTAACATACTTAAAATAAAGCTTAGTAGTATTGTCAACTGAAATAAGTTTCTTATAAAGAATAGTGAGGTTCATTTTAAAATGATCAATTGCTACAAAAGCAATACCATTACCATGCTTATATGGAGGTAAACTTGATTAAGGAATCCATGGATATATATTTCCAAGGCTTTGATGTCACTAGCAATGGTGTATACAACCCTGTTGGTATTGCAACATTGTAGGGGTACATGACTTGATTTAACCCTCAATATTATTTCTCATCTTGGGTCAACAAAAGTATTTTTTAAGTACTATCAATTTGTTTTTCCACTCCAAAGTAACCTTTTACTTTTTTATAGTGTTCTTCCCAAATCATCTTCAAACATTCACTAGCTAGTACATAAATATGTCCCATATGGTAGAGGAGTTTATTTTACAAATAAAAATTAGAAATATGCTTACCCACATGAAAACATTTGTATGCATTTGTAAAATTAGAATATACTTCATATAATATGGACCGATTAGAATTATCATACCTACAAGAATCAAGAATGGTTGAGAGTTCTATTATTGGAGTTAGATCAAACAATCTATTGTAAAATTAGCACTCCCTTTCTTATGCTTGATGATCAAATTAAATTCCTATAGATATATAACCCAATTTTTATTTTTTTAATACTTAGCTTTTTTATGTATGTAAATGAACTCCAAAGGTCTATGATCTATTTGGATGATTGTTTCCTTACCCAAATATATAGTGCTTCCACTATTTGTGGTATTTTAGAAGTATTTCGTCGAATTTTCATTATAAGAGATAATTGGATACCCAAGTTATATGATAATAACTTCTAATGTATACTATGATACATCAATCATTATATCAAAAGGTTGATGTAGGCTAGGTAGTGAAAGTGTAGGAAATGAATATATTTTGTCCCTTAGCCTTTAAAATGATATTTGTTATGTATATTCCTAATGGAAATTGAATTTGTCACCTCTTTTGGTCACTTGGTATGGTGACAAAACAATGTGTGAGGACCACAAGATAAATATTTGATAGAAATTGATAAGACCCAATAAGATATGAAGCTCTGTTAGGCTCTTTAGAGTAGGTTGATCTATAATTACATAAATATTCTCAAGATCAACATGGACTCCCTCTTTGTCAATAATATACCCAAGGTACTAAAATTTTGTCATTCCAAATTAGAATTTCTTAAAATAAAGATATAGTATATATCTTCAAATAATTTTATGTCCCTATATGTTGAATATGTTTTTCCCATAACTTACTATTAAAGATAATGCCATCTATGTATACTACAAAAAATTCATTAATGTATAGACACATGATATCATCCATCATCCTCAGTAATGTGGTAGATGTATTGGTAAAGCCAAAAGGTATAGCCATATAGTCAAATAAACACTTATTGGATTTGAATAGTCTTTTATAGGCTAGTGGGATCTAGGGGTATTTGATAACATCCAAATTTGAGATTAAATTTGATGAATAACTTTGCACCATGAAAATAGTCCATCAATTTATCTATCTAAGAAAGTGGATAATGGTTCTTTATAGTGATTTAATTCAATGCTCTATAGTCAATACAAAGTATCTGCATTCCCAATTAGAAAACCACATGGTGAAGCACTTGGTCTAACACACCACTTTTGAATCAATTCTTGGTTTTGCATTTCAATGTCATCATTTTTAAGGACCGATATATGATAAGTAGGTATATTACATAAAGAAGAACTAGAAAATGAATTAATAGAATCATTTACCTCACAATAAATAGAACCCTAATTGGTGACTTATTCAAGTCATCATATTCATCTATAATTTTATCCATATACTTTCACTGTGGAAGGCATGTAATTGATGTAGTTATGGTACTTTTACTTTGTGCCTTTATCATCAAAAAATAAATTTTCTTATTTTAGTAATTATCCTTGTGTACTATTAAATATTTATCAAGGAAAATGGTAGGAGGAGATACCTCTAGTGTCCTGAAGCATTGTCCTATGATATTGAAGATGACACTTGGGGGTCTAAACTCATATACACCATACCTCTTCTACATAAATGGTTGGCCCAAAATCACATCAATATAACTAAGGGTGCAACACATACAAAATTTCATACTTATAAGGCTTGAAGGAATAATAGAGGAGACATTTTTGATTGACCTAAATATCTCTTGATTGATGCAACCATCAAATATTATATGGTTATGCATATTGCATGACATGTAGATTCAAATCCTTCATAATATGAGTAGAAATTAGATTCATTTGACTCCCACTATCAATAATGAAATATAATGGCTTACCCTTTACCAATATTTATGAGTTAAATAAGTGTTCCTCCTATTTGGATCCCTTTGGTACAATATATGTGGTGGAAATGGTCACATTTGGTTTGGCTTCTATGATTATCTTCCCTCTATCCTCAATTTATGGATGTGGAAATGGTGGTGCAATGGAAGTAGAGGGTTGTGAATCAACAAATAATATTTGAATTGCTTGATACTCCTTGAAGTATTGGTTAATATTGTAATAATAACACCATTTCCCACTTCTAGCCTTTGAGGGATTATTTTATTAGGATTTTTTTGCTTCCAATTTTGATCTTGGGGTTGATCCCTTTATCGTAATGCTTTAGAGAGTCACTTTCACCTTTATTTAGATGGTACTTAGTATTTTAGTTTTTGTTTTTTCTCCTCATTTGCTATTTTATTTTTGTGCTTCTACTAAGTTTATGTACCTCTCCCAATTTCTTGAATTTTAAGAGTTCCATATCCTCTCAAAATTATAATTGTAGACCACTATGGTACTTGAGGATACACTTATTTTTAGTATCTTGAATACCTATATTTAAGTCCTTGGAGTGAAAAGCATCAATATAATTTTGAATAGATTGATATTTATCTTAATTCAATTGTTGCCATCGCATGTATTGGTATTTATAGCTCATATGGGATAATATTATTCATTTAAGAGCTTACAAAAATTATTCCTTATGAATACTACTTTAACTTTATTCTCTTCAAACAAGTAATAAATATTTTAAGAGTGTAAAAGTTATTTTATCATTGTTGATGAATTTATTTACAAAGAAGTATGAAGATAATTGGTATGGCCAATTTTATAAGGCATCAACATTAATTTCTCCTTCAACGGTGGAAATGTAAAAATTCACCTCCACCTTAAGATGTGTGGGAGTATTAAATAGTGCTAGGGTAGTGAGAGGCTATATAGAGGAGGTTACAAAACTTTTAGTAGGGAGTCATTGAAAAATTTGAGAAAATTGGTCCATCATCTTATTCCTCTATTTCACAATGGTTTCATTCAACATATCCTTAAAAGGAATGGTTTTCATAGTGTTTTCCATTCTAGTTCTTATCTAAGATCATTTAGAATGAAAAAGGAAGTAATCAATAGGATCTCCTTTATGATACCCAAACTTTTAATATCATGATCTCCTATTTTTAGATTTACAAAGATTTTTTTAGTCTTTATTTAGAAGGAAATATATATATATATATATATATATATATATGAATGAACTATATTATTTAATAATATAACAAAAAAACATAATAAACAGAGTAATTTAAATTTTTAGATCACTTGTAACGTTTAACAAATATTTTTTAAACAAAGCTCTAAATGATAAATATTAATAAATTATTTCACATAACTACCTTATTCATTAATAACATTATAAAAGTAGTTCATACTTTTTCTAATTCTCTCCTACCTTCTTATCACTATGTAGAGTTTATCTACCTAATGTAGTAAAGAATTTTTCTTTGATTAGATGGATGAAGGAGTTTTGAAAGTGTCTCCAAAAATTTACAAAAGGAGATAATATCTTACCCAAAGGAAGGATTCTCCCCTCATATAAAGTCGATATACATTCATAACATGAAGTAAAACAATACCAAGACAATTAATAGATAAAGAGGTATATACACAAAGTAATAAAACCCAAAAAGGAATAAGGAAAACCCACAACTCAATTTTAAGAAGTAAGAAAAATAGAACCTAGAGCAAAACTAGATCTCAAAATAGAACAAATCAGCTCCACCCCCAATGTCAATTATTCATATCGCTTGGACCCGTATCATTCTCAGCCTTGTGTTCATTGATCTCCTAGGTCTGCCAGTGCATAAGGGTAAATATTTCCTTTGCATAGGAAATAGAAGCTTGCATGGAGGATTTATTGGCTTGCAGAGAATCAATAAGAGATCATTGCAATTTCATAATATTACCTTTCAAAGAATTTGGCATCAAACCTCTATTAATGCTTTGGAATATTTACATTTTCCTATTACTTCTCCCACCCAAATAAATCTTATGCTTTTTTGAGGGTGGTAGATATGCTTCAATATTATTCATCAATCTCATTCTAAACCATTTTAGAGATATTTTATTCCTCCCATCACCATATTAGCTATGGGAGTAGCATTAATGACCTCTAAGTTTAGATATTTATGATATCTAAATATATATGAATCAGGAAACTTTAAAATAGGAGGCTAAACCCTGATCAAAGAGTTCAAGATACTATAACCATCCAAACCCCTTGAAATCATCATGAAATAAAATATCATCCTCAAAAATCCTTGATGGATTGAATCTGACACCACTCCTTAATTCACCTTACTAATCGATCTTGATAGAGATTAGAAGAGGAAGGATGGAATATTCTTAATCTTATTGTGTTGAAGATGATTCAAAATAATAAAATGAAAACATCGAAGGATATCTTGGTTCTTTTCCAGGGTTAAAAATTGCCTAATTACCAAGGCCACCTGGTCCTAAGGGACCTTCAGGGAGGTTCTCCTAAAGCCATTCTAAATTTTAACAAGTTCTTTCTCCCCAAAAATGTTTGAGCCTCCTTCACCAGAGAATACTTTTCTTGATTGTGAACCAAGTCGTATTCCATAAGACCAATGACCTCAGTGATAAGGGGAATGTTAACCACAAACTGCATGCTCATGAGCCTAACTGCTCCATCATGCGATAAATAGACCATATGTTTAGCCATTTTCTTACGATGCCTAGAGAATTTTAGTAGAAATGGGAGGATATTACCTTTTTAAAAAATATTCCTCACATCCTCCTCAATTGACAAAGAAATAGGTTCCAACATAAGGGTAGCCATATTGACAGAGCTTCAATACGTGCTCTCTAGAATCTTCTTACAATTAATTCTCTAAGAACCACTCAAAGGACCTGCACTAGTTAATAAGGAGAGCATTGAAGTAGATAAAATTTGACAAATATTGACACAACAGTTCTTCTAGTAAACCATCATCCTTAGGGGCCCATGCTTCTCTAGATCCAAAGCGAGAAATTAGGGATTCAAAGAAATCAAGCAGAATATAAGGCAAGAATACGAGAAGTAATGTTGATGAATATTAAGTCATCACCTTTGCACCAATACACGACTTGGGGTGCAATCCATCGAAAAACTACAATACTTGTATTATCAATACCTTTTGGGAAGCTACTAAAAATAGATTTATCAAAATTGTACCATGAGTGCCTTAACAAGGGCTGAAGGGTTATGATTCTCATGACCTACCATGACTATGTGAAGTGCCTAATGGCCCACTTCCACTTTACATTGATGATTATTTTATTTTCCCTTTGCCAGCTCAGCCTATGAGTCAACAAAGAATAGTTAAAAAATCTAATTGGGTCTTTGTTAACCCACCAATAAATACCTTTTTATCTTTTGTTTAAAAAAAATGTCAGAGAGGATGGCAGACTAATCCTCAAAATTCATTATTGTTAAGGATATGAGTGGGCTTTGGATTGGGGTTTCACTACCAACACATACAAGATCTTTCTTCCATGCCCTAGAAGATATTTGTGGTATTAAGTGTTTGCAAATTTATAAATTTGGCCTTGGACAAGACTTTGGAAATGATCTAAACCAAGTTGTTTTTAAGAATATTGGTGTTGTTAGCACTAGGTGAAAATCTCAACTAGAACCAACTTTGTTTCCATGTGCAAATCTTAAAAAATCCTTCTTAACACGTAGGGTGGATCACATCCTTCTAGCCTCCCCACTAAAATATGGTTGTGAGAAGCAGAACAAGAAAAGTGACCACATTCAACATGGATCTCATCAAAGAGGGAGGATAAATATTTGAATTTAAAAAATGGTAGGGATGTCATCTCAACCAAATGAACTTTAGATTTTAGGAACAAGGTGCCCAAAAATACCAAACCAAAGAAGGGGATGATCTATGTTGACCTGAACACATTGTAACGGGTTAAAAATAGCACATATCATTTTACCTAAAGTTAAAATATTCAAAAATCAACCAAATAAAATGAAACAAAAACTAAAACTACCCACCTCGATTTTCATGCCAAAAATACAAGTTGTTGCAATGGTGCGATGATATCATATCTGATTAGATGATATCATCCCTAATTGTTTGAAATCGTCCAACATTTCTAGATGAAATTGTCTGGATGATTTTGTTAAAAATTTGAATTTCACACAGATAGAAACAAGACAAAATTAGCTCCAATGACCCTGCTTATCTTAGGATAAGCATGTGGGCATTAGGATTCGACAATTTTTTGGATATTCCAAGTTGGGAAGGATCCCAAATCCCCTAAACAACCTCCTAGGACTATTTAAACTGTAAGTTTTCATAGAATTCCCCCTGTCTGACTGAAATATCTGCACCCCTAATAACACTAATCTATGAAGCTTAAGGAGCACTATATTTTGTATTTTTTTCATCATTTTATTGTAGGTTATCACTGTGCATCATCCGGGAATGAACAGAATCATCTACGATGATTTAGTTCAAATTTGAGACGATCTTGTCCGATTGGAGATAATTTTATCTTATTGGAGACGATCCTGTCAACAGATCACTTGGGGGCAATTGTAGAGTCTTGTTTGCACTCTCTTTCTCTGATCTCAGTTGGAATTTTATTTAATTCTTTTTTTGTTTACTACATCTGGTGTTCAACATCATTTTGTTTATATTTTGCATAATATTATCACTTGGAAAGTAGGATAACACATTTAACTTGATTAAATCCAACTTAAATAAATTTGTGAAGTATTATATGTAAGCATTTTGTGTTCTTATTCATATCTAGAATCAAAATTTTACATTTTTTTTCCATTCGTGTATCAAACTATGTTGTTGTAGGTTTTTGACAAAATTGTCTCCAATGATTTCATCTAATTGCAGATGATTTTGTCAAATTTTGAATGATTTTGTGCAATTACAAATGATTATGTGCAATTACAAATGATTCTGCATAATTTTAGATGATTGTCTAGTTGTAGGTGATTTCATTAGATTACAGATGATCTGGACTGCAAAAAACAACAGAATCTTCATCAGACATCCAAATCAGGTGCACATTTGCATTCCTTTCTGAATTAGGCTTAAAATTTGCGTTAGCATTTTGTTTTTCTTGTTTGTTGTCTTCATACAAATAAAAAATTGCATATAGATTTAGACTAGTATAATTTGGCCAAAACCTAGGTGCATGTATGATTTGAATTAAAAAACAAATAACTCATCTAAACAAATCCTAAAACCTTGGCTTGAAAACTATCACAAATATTTCCTAGTGAACCCAAAACTAATTCATCGAAAAATCACCATATATAGAAAGTACGATTAAGTACTTCTCATTTCGAGGTGTAGACCACCTATTCCCCCATTCCCCTCTATGGTGCAGATCCATTTTCCTAGAGAAAATGAGTGCAGGAATTTTTGGGCTACATTATTTGGGCTAGAGAAAATGAGTGCGGGAATTTTTGGGCTACATAGGCATTTCTTCTGATTTCAAAAATAATATATATATATATACAACAAAAACAACAAAAAAAAAATATCATTTCAAATTTGTATGTTTTAGATTCAGTTCTAAGTTTTAGATACCAAATATTACTTTTAGAAGTACTAAAGAAACCATGATTATTAGCTCAAATAAATATGAGCCCATCAGTAATGTTGGAAAATTTTTGCCAAATATGTTGATTATTACCAACCTCATCCATATTCAACATCACCTTTATCACACTTTTCTCATTTTACATCCTTACCCAAACAAGACAATCCCTTTTCCAATCCTCTTTATAATGATATTATATTTTCTCCCACATATCCATATTATGCCTATCGATCCACATACAATCCTTCTCCACCATTTCAACATTCTTCTTTCAACACAACACATCCATTTCAACAAGAAAATACTTCTTCTTCCAACCTACCATGCACTCACATCATACTTCACAATATTCCTATCATCATTCTACCCATAATAAAGAAAAAGAGGTAATAAAACACTAAGTCATTTTATGACTGAATGGCTAAGACTATTATCAAAAACCTCTTGAAAACCTTCACCATGTAAATTTTCTAAGCTCAATAAACCGATGGATATAATTATCAAGCATTTACTTGATACAAATAGAATTAAGATCTCTCCCATAAGACAATATGATACCACAATAGATTGGTATAAACCTAAGCTACATTATGAATATCATAGAATGGATGGACATATGATAGAAAAATATAGATGTCTAAGATGTGCAATTCAAAATTTTATTGATGAGGGTCTTTTCACTATAAAGGAATTACAATCTACAACTGATTATAAATCTATAATAAATGATCAAACTCCTACACAAAAAATACTCATAATCAATCAAGACATGGGAATCTCCCAAGAACCCCTACTCAATCATCAACAAAAGGAAACCAATCAAATATTACATCTTAATATGTTCCATCACAATGATATCACTAATATTGTACTATAAACTACAAACGAGCAACCTCAAGTTCAATAAACTCAATTTGATATTCAAGAGATGGATTCCTCATTCGACCAACCTTAAAAACTATATTTGGCTCTAGAGAATGATCCAAAATGGAATGTAAGCATAGAAAACCCATATTTAGCATCAAAATATCAATCTGTAATCCACTTTGATAGTCAAAAATAAGTGATTAATCCTAAAGCAAATATATCCCTTTTAGAAGTATTACAAAGTTCTGATGTTCATAGGAAAACTTTGTTCAAGATACTTAGCCAACAATTTGTTCCTTAAGGTCTTTTCCCTAAGAACACATTTAATGGTGTAAGCCCTCTTGAGGTTAACCATGTTTCATTCTATGATGAGGAGATTCCTTCCTCTACTCCACAAGAAGACTCCTATCTTTACATTACAAGATTTATTAAAGAAACATATATTAAAACTATCATGGTAGATAATGGCTCCTCTCTTAATTTATGCACTTATAAATTATTCCAAAAACTTGGATTAAAGGAAGAAGATCTCAATGAATAAAATGTTACTATAAAATATTTTAACACTGAAATTCTATAAGCTCGAGGCACTATAATTCTTACCCTTAAGAGTTGATCCAATATTCTGGATAATTTGTTTAATGTAGCATCTTGTCCTTCACCTTACAACCTACTTCTTAGAAGTCCTTGAATTCATACGATGAGGGTTGTCCCTTCCACTCTTCATCAATGTTTGAAGTTTAAACTTACAAATAATTTTTTTACCATACATGATGACCCAACACCATTTGAAGAATCTTTAACGGTTGAAACATCATGTTCTATACATTCTCCATTATCACAAATACCTCCTATCAATCACTTTTATTCATCTATATCTGATCATCATCCTCCATCACAACAATCTCAACTATCAACTAATCAAATTCAATCACATACACTACAACCAAATTATCCTTCAAAACCTCTTTTGATTTTGAAGCCACATTAGACGTGCTATACGAAAATCATATCATATAGTGTATATAGATCATATTGTATATACCACAAATTCCATCATCAAAAGTAAAAAATCAAAAAAATAAAAATCAAATAAAACAACTAAATTTAAAAAAAAAAATATCAAAATCATAAATTTATTTCAAATCATTCTGCATTGTTATTTATTGTTGTATTTCAAAATTTTGAAGTTGTATTTTCCTTTATTTTGGATTATTTCAGAAGTTATATTGAACTGTACACTTAATTTCACAAATTAATTATTTTGATTTTATCACTATGATTATAATTCTCTCTTGTATCGAAGATCACTATTTCACTAAACAATATTTTGAGTTTTGGGAAATGATCTTGCTACTTATTGAACCAAGTACACTTTTACACATTAAAATGATTTGTTGCAAATTCGAAAAATGATACTACATAGTAGTCTTAGTCTCTTGAGCGAAAAATTTCCCCTGCTATCCTATCATGTGCATGGTATAGAATTTTTGAGAATTGGAAAAAGGACAAGCTCACCCCTAATAGAATAATAATCCCTTTCTCTATGACCAATCTGAGAAAGTATCCCAAAAGAGAAAAATCAATAAAAGAAAAAGTCAAAAATCAAAATAAAAAGAAAGAAAAAAATAAAAAAGAGAACAAAAATAGAAAAAGAAAAGAAATAAAATCCCCTTGTTCAAAACAAAATGAACACAATCCCTACCCCTTGAAAGTGAATAAAATAAGGGTGAATGAGCTTGAATCCCTGGAATTCTCGGTTATTCGAAAATCATGAGGTAAGTCCCATAACAGGTTATTTGTGCCCAACTTGATGGACATTGGGTAATTCCTTTTCACGTGGTGACATGTCTATCATATTAGTTACATTCTTTTGTATAGACCTATGTCCACTTGTGGATTAGCTATCTTTTGGTGACTTGACTTACATAGTAGTTTGGTACAGTTTCATGCACAAAAGTCATGGTTAATGAACCCTTTACTTGCACACACATTGGTTCATTCAAGTTTTCTTGCATCACTACCTTCCTCAAAATTGGTAAATGAACATTACAAAGCACACACATTTGATCCTTGAGAGATTTTGTCATTATGATGAATCAAAATGGATGATGAACTCACACAATCACACACTGGGTTCTTGGTAAATTTGAATTTATCCTTGAAATAATTTAAAATATTTCTTTTATTTTTGCTATAAAACATAAGTTTCTAACCATTTGCATTAATCCCCACAACTCACATCATTTTAGCACATACAATATATATATTATCTTAAAAAAATTTCAACATGCGACACAATGATTTATTTTACATTACTCTGCATTTTAAAAAGAACAAATAATTTCATATCATCATGCATTTCATTCTGATTTTCATGATGATGGTATAATTCCTAAGTAATTATTTCATTTAATT
Source organism: Wollemia nobilis (assembly GCA_028583015.1). Lineage (NCBI taxonomy): Eukaryota > Viridiplantae > Streptophyta > Pinopsida > Araucariales > Araucariaceae > Wollemia > Wollemia nobilis. The sequence goes on from JAQPPZ010016726.1 coordinate 19,097,717, forward strand.
TCACAATTAGGAATTATATGCTTAGCGCAAATCATATTTTGAATTTTTCATGCTTAAATTCATACATTTTCACATCTATCAAACATCTTGTCTCAAAACAAAATCAAATATTTTTTTCTCATCATAAAGCCTTAAGATTATTCTTAAGCACACAATATTTTGGTATTAACAATACAAAACTTCCTCATAAAAGGATCCGGTTCATGATCTAGCGGGCATTGATCTCCACCAATGGTAATATAACAACACAACATACTTCGAGGTTCATTGCTAATCCATCTATTTTATCACCATACAAAACATATTTCTCAAAACACACTTTACAAAATTAGTTTCCTTTTATGTTAAGCATGATCAAAATGTTCAAAAATCAAAGCATTATTACAAGAAATTATGTAACACAACCATCATAAGCAAATGTAATAAATCATCCAATAAACCATACAAAGTCACATGAAACAAAGAAGATCAATATATATATCAGAAAATTTTGAGTTTTCCAAAAAACATAGAATTTTGTGTTAAAAACTCAAAGGGGGCACCATACACAAAAGATTCAACAACCCAACTTGAAATCACCAACAAAAGTTACAATAAATTTTTTCTTTCTCAAAAAGCGTGCCAATATTTTCTTTAACGCATTTTCCTTTGGAAAATTTTCTAAAGAGGGGGCAAAATGTAATGGGTTAAAAATGACACATCATTTTACCTAAAGTTAAAAAGGACACATTATTTTACCTAAAGTTAAAATATTTGAAAATCAATCAAAATCAACCAAAATTAAACGAAAAACAACCTAAAACTACCCACCTCAATTTTTGCACCAAAAATACAAGTTTTTAAAATGGTGTGATGATATCATATTCGATTAGACGATATCGTCCCTAATTGTTCGAAATCGTCTAGCATTTCTAGAAAAAATCATCTAGATGATTTTGTTCAAAACTAAATTTTTCCCAGATAGAAACAAGACAAAATCAGATCCAACAACCCTTCTTATCTTAGGATAAGCATGTGGGCATTAAAATTCTACATCCTTTCAGATATTACATGTTGGGAAGGATCCCAAACCCCCTAAAAAATCTCCTAAGCCTATTTAAACTATGATTTTTCATAGAATTCCCCATGGCTGATTGAAATATCTGCACCCCTGATAACACTAGTCTATGAAGCTTAAGGAGCACTATATTTTGCATTTGTTTTCATCATTTTATTGCAGGTTATCACTGTGCATCGACCAAGAATGAACGAAATCATCTACGATGATTTCATCCAAATTTGAGATGATCTTGTCCGATTGGAGATGATTTTGTCTAATTGGAGACGATCCTGTCAACAACTCACTTGGGGGTAATTGCAGAGCCTTGTTTGCACTTTATTTCCCTAATCTCAGTTGAAATTTTATTTAATTCTTTTGTTTGTTTACTGCATCTGGTATTCACCATAATTTTTTTTAGGATTTGCATAATATTATCATTTGAAAAGTAGGATAACACATTTATCTTGATTAAATCCATCTTAAATCAATTTGTGAAGTATTATATGTAAGCATTTTATGTTCTTATTCATATCTAGAATTAGAATTTTGCATTTTCAGTCCATTCAGGTATCAAACTATGTTGTTGTAGGTTTATGAAGAAATTATTTCCGATGATTTTGTCTAATTACAGATGATTATGTCGAATTTCGGATGATTCTGTGCAATTAAAGATAATTATGTGTAATTACAGATGATTTTGTACAATTGCAGGTGATTCTATCTTATTGCAGGTGATTTCATTAGATTACATATGATCTGTACTGCAATAAACAACAAAATCTTCATCAGACATCCAGATCAGGTGCATGTTTGCATTCCTTTCTGAATTAAGCTTAAACTCTGTATTAGCATTCCATTTTTCTTATTTGTTGTCTTCATACAAATTGAAAATTGCATATAGATTTATATTAGTAGCATTTGGCAAAAACCTAGGTGCATGTATTATTTGAATTAATAAAAAAAAGAACTAATCTAAACAAATCCTAAATACTAGGCTCAAAAACTACCAAAAATATTTCTTGGTGAACCCAAAACCAATTCATCAAAAAATCACTATATATAGAAAGTACGATTAAGTACTTCTCATTTCGAGGTGTAGATCACTTATTCCCCCATTCCTCTCTGAGGTGCGGATCCATTTTCCTAGAGGAAAGAAGTGCGGGATTTTTGGGCTACACACATCATCAATAGATATAATATCCATTGGGAAAATTTCCATCAAAACATTTAATCTTGCCTTATAATTCCCTGGTTAGACAAGAAATTGGTAGATCAATTTTCGTCTCTGAAAGTGTATTTAAACGGGACCTCTCCCAAGCTTTGGATGATTCTATGTACTTCCAAGAGAAGATTTGAGATGTTCCAAGTAGGTGTTTGGAAACCTTTTACCATGTTTATAACATTAATAGAGTCCCCCTTAATGATTATATTTATGTAGTCTAAAGAAACAACATGAGAGACACCTTGGAATAATGCTCTAGCTTTTGCAAAGTGGCTGGTCTGAGTACCAAAATTCTTAGCATATGCTAGGATTACTTCCCCATTATGATTTATGACAAGCCCTCATACTCCAGAGGGTCTAGGGTTTCTTTTGGAAGCTTCTTCAAAATTCAATTTCAGCCAGCCCTATGGGAGTGGTTCCCACTTCACTCTAGATCTATTTGGGGGAGCATGGGGATTAATACGCTGTGGTTGGGAGATAAAGCCTAGATATTTTTCAATATAAGACTCCTTATCCATCATAATAGCTTCTATATTAAGACTTTTGGTACTCTCCACTTAGAACACTTTCGCTTGAAAAGGCACCTTTTTGGCTGAATGAGTCAAGTTATTAAATGCCCTAGAATTTCTCTCCTCCAAAAATTACCACCACATGTAAGGTAGAGAAGACTTCAAAAAGTTGCAAACTCATAGGGAAAGAAAGTGGGACATCCATTGATCTATTAAGTCCACAAGATTCTTGGGAAAAATCCATTGGACACCGGATTCATTGAGGAAGAAGCTAAAAAATTCCTACATGAATGGGTACTCACATAACATATAGCTTGGGATTCTTCCGCACATCTACACAAGAAACAAGCATTAGGTAAAATCATACCTTATTTTTGGAGGTTATCCAATGTTAAGAACTTACCCTGAGCTACCAACAAAAAATATACATATTAATATTTGGGGTCAATCCTTTTAACCAAATTTTATTTTTAGGGAACCAAGGATCTGATAGCCCTTCAATCAGGGAATACACTAACTTAATAGAAAAATTTCCACTCTTCTTTGGATCTCAGATAAACTAATCTAGCTATGAGCACAATAGACCCAATAACACTTGGTCAAAGCCAAAAGATATTTTCTAGGAATCAATGGTGCACATGACCACAAGATTCTATTATCGGAAGGGGAGGCAAACATACACCATTGATGAAAGATAGGGGGTCCTTTGGGCCTCTAGTAAGAAAAGCTATCTAAGGATGCATCCATCCGAAGGATAACCAAGAAGGGACAATAATCACACACCATTGAAATAATGTAGGGGGGCCTCCTAACCCTTAGCAAGACAAGCTCTTCAATGAAGCATGCGACCACTGGATGCTCTCCCAAGAGGGGAAAGTAGCCACACACCAATGAAGTAAGACAAGGGCCCCTCCTATCCCCTAGTAGGACAAGCTCTTCAGTTAAGCACGTGTCCATAGGATGCTCTCCTAATAGGAGAAAGCAGTCACACACCACTAAAGGAAGATAGGAGGCTCTCATCACCCCTAGAAGTACAAGCACTTTGATGAAGCATGTTATGATAAGATGCTCTTCCAGGAGGTAAAATTAGTCACACACCACAAAAGGAAATACATGGGTCCTCCTAGTCCATTTTAAGGTAAACATATCCATAAACTATGGAAGGAATGGAGCCAACAAACTAAGCACCATAAAAATACCAAAAGGGGCTTCTCAGGAAAGGAGAAGAAAAATGCAAAAGAAGCAAAAGTAGTTTTATTGAAATCCTAGAACATGAAAACTAGTAGAGATAAAATAAAGACCAAATATGAGAGGGGCAAAAAGAAAACCTCAAATGTAGAAGAGGCAACAATAGTCTTGTCAGAATCATAGGAGAGGAGATCCAATAGAGAGAAGCAGGTTGAAGAATAAAAGGTAGGTAAAAAGGAAAATCTAGAGTCTTCCCTATCAAGTAAGGGCTAGGAAGAAACCACCAAAAGTACACCCAAATGTAGAATAAAAATTAAAATCCCTAGGCAAAGATAAACTAAAGGTCAAAGAAAAGGGGTTTAGACTCAACTTGATTCTAGTAGGCTCCATTCTAGTTGGGAACAAGGAAATAGAACATGTGTTATGACACCCTGGGTAGGAGAAAGCCTCTCTAAATAGATTTGACCTAGCAACTCCTTATCTTGCTCTCTCATTCTCCCGATCCCATTGCTCCTTATTTCCCTATCAAATGATAATTTTATTTCTAGGCAATTACATCAATGACCAAAACCTTTAGGTTAGAAAGAAACCTCCAGATACACTCTTAGGTGGATGCAATGCCATCCCATCTGGATATACCACTATCTATAGGGAAGCCACAAAAGATTTTTTGTGTCCCCTTTACATCGTAGAGGTTTGAACCTTGGACCTCTTGTTCAACAAGCCAGGCTTGCCTTCTCCAGTTGTGCTACAAAGGTAAACTTATTTGCTTATATTATTTTTTATATTTTTAAAAAGTATGTAAACAATAAAAATATAAAAAGTTTGTATTATTTTCATTATATTTGTGAAAATTATGTAAACAAAACAAGTATAAAAACATGTGTCAAATTGATAAAATAAATACTACTTTAACATACTTTTAGATGTATTTTTTAAACTATGAATATTGATGAAAATATATGGTACATATTCTATGGCAAGGAGGTAAACAAAAAAAGAAAAATAAAAAGGAATTTCATTTAGTTTGTTGGGAATCAGTTGCTATAAGAATGAGTCAAGGGGGACTTGGTATAGTTTGTGTTGAAATAGAATGCAAGGCTTTAGGGGTCAAATTATTATGGAATCTATCTTAGTCTCTAGAAACCCCATGGAAATGGATCTTAAAAATAAAATATTTTGCCTAGCTACAAGAATGCACCTAATGATAAATTTGAATATGAGATCAGGTGCTTCTTTAATATGGAAACATATTGTCTAAGCCAAGCAATTGATTTTAGGCAAGACCTCTTGGCTTCCAGGTGATGTCACTCAAATTGATCTTTGGCATGATCCCATTCTTGGCAAGCCTCCACTTCTAAGCAGTTGCATCTCAACTCTTAAAGAAGAGCTACAACATTCACAAATCTCCAAGCTCTTTAAAATTCTATATTGCCGTAATAATATTGTGGTATGGAGAGAACCTCCTCTACCATCTCCCCTAAATATTGAATGGGAACATTTTAAGAAACAACACACTAATATGAAACTAGTACAATAACAAAATCTGGACCAACTTATTTGGGCTGACATCAATAATTTGGGTGTTTGTACTATTCAGATGGGTATTTAAATGAAACTAGTTTAGAATAAGTAATTATTCTCTTAAGTTCTACTAGGATAGACATACTTGAGTTTCCACTCAGGTGAACTCTCAGTATAGTCTAGATCATATTTGATGAGTTGTAATCCAATGGCTCTCAATGATCAACTTTACTATTTATAAAAAGTTGATCCATGCAATAAATCAATCAGTTCTATTTTATTCCTTCAAATCTTGTAATGCTTTGTAGTTCTACTCTTGGGAAATTCTAACATGGTACCAGAGTGGGATAGATTTTTCTAGCCATTCTCTCTTGAAGGTAGTTTCATGAACTAGTTCCTTATCTCTTATCTTTTATTTTTTAAAAAAGGGAAAGAGGTTTTTATATCTATTGGAGATTGCTCATTTTATATCTGCAATTTTTTTAGAGAATTTTTTTTATGGTAATATCTAAATAGTTTATCTATATTTATTTTACCATATTATGCAAATATTATCCTCATTTTAAAAAAAAATATATTAAAATTGCTACTCTTACACTGCAAAATATATAGATTTTGAAATTTATAAGTGCCTTCCATATTTTATTGTTCTCCTCGTATGCCTGTTTCTTCTACTCTCTCCTAATGAATTCTTGTTTTCTTGGCTCCTTATAGCCATCATTGGAAACTTTAATCCGTGAATGCATGTTTGCTTTGGATCCTTTTTAGCCATCGTTGCATTTCGTTCTGTAGTGGAGACAATTTGAAAGATATATCGTATTTGGTGATCAATTAAATTGTTGGTTTTTTTATGTCGAAAAATATTTTAACTTTGTGAAATATTTTACAAATAAATGAAACGTTTCTCACATCCAAATTAAGTGGACATTTGGTTATTTTAAAAAAAATACCAAAGTCCATTAATTGTTTATAAGACATGGTATCTTTGCCAATGATTTTATATGGCGCACAACGTATGAGAATTTCTTCTTCTCAACGGGAATTTCCTAGTTTAATCTCAACGATCGAAAGCTTAGATTTTCCATCTCAAGTTATATCGAAGCTTCTCCTCTTTTTCATACCTCAGTGATTCAGAAAAGAGTTTCGATTGTTTCTATATATATTCAACAAGTCAATGCTTAAAATATTATTCTCCTTGATTACAACCTCGATAGTGATACAAGAGAGGGAAGAAAGTAGAGAGGGGAGGGCTCTAGTCCCTCCCCTGCTCCCCCTCCCATGGCTCCTGGTTCCTGCCCAGTCCCTGGCTCAACCCAGGTCATCCCTCCCGGGGAGTGGTTGTTTGCAGATGATCTCCTGGGGGGAGATCCTTCTCCACTATCTGCACCCCTCCCAGCCGGCTAGGGTTTCCGTAGTTGTTTTTTTGGACTGGTGCTTCCCAGGGATCCCTGTTTGGTTGGGGATCCCTTCCCTTTTTCCCTCAAGCTTCCCCCTGGGGTTGTTTGTAGGTTATTCGCGTGGATTTGGTCCCCTGCGTTTCTCGGTGCGATGGAGGTGACGGTTTAGGGTTTGGACAGCTTCCCCCTTTTTTCTTGTGAATACTCGGTAGGCTCTGTGCTTGGACGAGATTCTTGGTCCCTGCTGCTGGGATCCTCTTCTGTTTTCCCGGGGCGGGTTCCTTGTGGTGCAACTCTCTGGTCACTTCTTGATGGGTTGGATCCTCTCTGTGCTAGCTGTCGGCTTCCTGCAGGATGGCTCTCGCTGAACGGAATGTTTTCTCGGTGGGCGGTTGGTTTCTCCACAGGGCGGGATCCGCCAAATCCGTCGGTTTTCTCGTGAGGCGGGATCCTTTCTTTTCTGTTGGTTTCCCGGATGGCGGGATTTCCCTGTTGCTTCCCGCTAGGCGAGACTGTTTGTGGTGGTTTTGACTGCTTCCCATGAGGCACGATTTTATTGTAACAACTTTTATTTGCTTCCTACTAGGCGGGATCTTCTCGATGGTGTTTTTTGGCTACTCCCCGCTGGGTGGGATCTCCAAAACTACTTTCTTTCTTATTTGTTTGTTTCCCACTAAGAGGGATTGTTTCATGCTTACTGTTACCGCTAGGCGGGATTTCTATTTTGGTGTTCAGTTTCAAGGGATTGATGCCCTAGGTCCATTGCTTATGTAATCAGGTTTTGGGATCCTTGTTAAAACCCACTGTAAATACAAACACTACTTACCAAAAAAAAAATATTATTCTCCTTTGTGAATACTCAAAATACCTTTTTTTTACCTGTGTTTGCATATTGGTTCTTAAATATAGAGCATTAAGAATGATAGTATATGGTGTGGTGCCTTCACTAAGATATTTCATAGCCTTCACTGCACTTTCAAAGCTAGTGGTGCATTCGCTGACGTCTTTCTTGGAGCCTCTCTGCATAGTGCCATCCTTGATGTCTTTCATGTGCACAAAAACTTGAAGTCTTCAGCAGCAACTAGTATTCTGGTGCACCTCCCTATCATTTTTGGTAGCATATAGGATTATGGTGCACCTCCCTAATGTATTCCATGTGCGCCAAACCCCTACGAGTTCAAAGCCTTTGAAGGCTTTCAAATATTCCTCATAGCCCCTTGAAATATCTTCTAAATAATCTAATTAAATTAGGTATAAATTTTAATATTTTGTTTCTAGATTTGAGCTAATAATTCCTTGGTACATCAAATTTCGTAGACTTTGAAGGCTTTAAAATATTACCTCACTGCCTCTTATCTCATGACATCTCATTTCAAAAATCCTTGGTAAATAATGTTATATTTACTTTAAGTTTCAAATCTTAGGGTTAATTTTTTTTTTCTCGAGTGAGAATAATACTTCTGCTCATTGTATAAAATTTGTAACCTCTAAAAATTCTTATATCCTTTTCTTTTAGTGCATTTCCTTGGCCACTATAAGAAATCAAAAGGATAAAATTGTAATCTCAATAAAAAATATTTTTTTGGAGGGTTTTAAAGGTGCGATATTTAGCACCTATTCTAAAATCTTCACAGGGGGGGTTTGTTGTTGTTTTTGTCATTGCCTCTATAATTTTTATTTTTATATTATTCCTATTACTATGTTATTTAATATAATTAATATTAAAATATAATTCCTTTTGTTTTGATATAATTACTAGTTAAGTTAAATATTGAGAAGCAACTTCAAAGAATCCTTTTATTAAGAAAATATTCCTTTTTTAAGTAATATGGTATTTCTTTTAAGTTCATTTTTTAATAAAAAATGTAATCCTTCAATATTGTTACTTAATAAAAATTTTAATAACCTTAAATCATTAGAAATTTATTAATCACCTATCTTCCTAGTATTGGACTTCTAATAACTTACAATTTCTCTCACGTAAGGGCGTGACGAATCCGATATTAATATTTGAATGATTAAAAGCCTATGTTCCAAGTATCAATTCTCCTCTTTACTTATAGTTTCCCTCACGCAAGGGCAAGTAATTGAGAATAAAAGATATATAGGCATGGAAATATGGAATTGGCCTATTTAGCTTTATCAAAACATCTCATTTACTTATAGTTTCCCTCTCATTAGGGTGGGTAATTTGAGGAGCTTGATATTTCATAAAAGCTTTTGTTTCCTTATTTATAAGATCCATTGCATTCTCTAAATAATATAATTGAAGTTAAAGGGGGGAATTATTGGTTCATTTCAATTTTCTTTGGCAAAATGAATGCAATTGATCCACTCACCCCTCACAACTATCATACATGGAAACCTAAAATATTAAATCTCATTTCTCAAAAAGAGCTCACACACCTTCTAGAATAGAAGAAACCTAAATTTGAAAAGAATATGAAAAATTTGTTCATATAGAGATGTATGAAACAATGGATATTATAAGCACCAATATAAATGAAAGCTTATGGTTTCACATTATGGATTGTAAAAATCCATATGAAATTTGACAAAAAATAAAGAACCTATTTGAAAAAGTAGATCAAATAAGGTCAATGCAGCTAGAGGCACAATTAATAGCATTATCTCCTGAAGACTTCACAAAATTTAAATAAGTCCTCACTCAATACAAAGGCAGTGGCAAGAACAAAACTGAAGAAGAATGCATCTATCTAATTCTTTCTAAATTAAATGGTGTATTTCAAAAAATTTCAACCACTTTTTTATCTACATAAGATGCTCTTGGTGCAAGTTTGAAAATGTCCTCCTCAGAGGAATTTTGTGATAGGCTAACTAGAGAAGAAACCAAACTTGCAAAGTATGATATCTCTTCCTCTTCCTCAAAATCCTTAGTAGCATACACTAAAGAAAAATTTAAAAAGAAAGAAAGGAATCCCATAACTTGTACTCACTGTAAAAGAATGGTCATTCTGTAAACAAATGTTGGAAAATATTACAACAACTAGAGGCCACAATGAAGGATCAAAATATAGACAGTAAGAAGTATATAGGAAAAGCCCAAAATGTTTAAGGAAAGAACACAAACACTTCATAAAAATACTGGGTTCTTGATTCTGGAGCAACTCATCACATGACTGCCTCAGATGAGTCATTCGCTTCAATCTCCTCAAGTTTAACATGTAGCATAAAAGTTGGTGACTTAAAATTTATCCCATTCAAAGGAAAAGGTGGCATATCCTTTGATGGTGGTTCTATCAATAATATTCTCCAATGTCCAAACATTGCAATAAATATCCTCTTTGTCTATCAGATTTGTACTTCTAGAAAGGGAAAAATAGTTATCTTCTCACAAATAGAAGTTGAGATAAGAGACTTTCAGGACCCAAGATCTCTCATAGCCAAAGGAGATATTGATCACAACACTTGCCTATTTCACTTCAAAGGATTCAAAAATCCAGAAGGGACCTCATGTTTTGTTGCACATGGAGATCTTGAAAGAAAAATTTCGCATGAAATATTTGGTCATCTCAGTTATAACTAACTAAAGGAATTGAACACCCATGAAATGGTAACAAGATTACCTCAAGTCTCTTCTATTGATGGAGTATGTCCTAGATGTGCTCTTGGAAAGAAACATCAATATCCTTTCCATCCAAGTGGTTCTCTAAAATCCTCATCCTCTATAGAGTTAATCCACAGTGACTTGATGGTCTTCCTAGAGCCTTCTTTCAAAGGAGAAAAATATGCTCTAACCTTCATTGATGATTTTTCCAGAATAACTTGGGTCTACTTCCTAAAATACAAAAGTGATGTTCTATCCCACTTAAAAATCTTCAAAGCCTTAGTTTAAAATCAAGCCTCTTGCAAAATAAAAAAAAATCGTACAGATAATGGGGGGAATAATTCAGTAACGAGTTCTCAATTTTCCTATCAAGTCATGGAGTAATTCATCAAAATTATGTCTTCCATAATTTGTAGTAAAATGACATTGTAGAGAGGAAAAATAGAACTCTAAAGGAAATGGCAAACTGTATGCTCCACTCAAGAGATATTCCAAAAGTTTTTTGGGTAGAAGTAATTAACTATGCAAACTATATTCAAAACCACACACCTCATAAAGCTCTTGGTCATTTGACTCCCGAGGAAGCATGGACTGGCTCAAAACTTGATGTCTCTTTCTTCAATATTTTTGGGAGTAATGCTTGACTGAATTTAAACCAGGGCAATAAAGAAAAAGGACAATTTAATAATTTAAATAGGGCACCTTTATTTATTTGCACGCAGCACCTTCAATTTTCCATAGCACATGAATGTGCTTTATATAGATGGTGGAGGATAAGTAGATGAGTGAGTAAGGTGGAGGGATAAGGTATGTCATGGAGGAATAAAGGATATGAAGAGGAGGAATAAGGAGCGGGAAATGTGGCAAGAAAATAGGAAGGGAGGAGAGAATCTAGGGAAGGAGTTTTTGAAATAACAAATCTTGCCGACAACTAAAATTTTGTCGACAAATTACAATTATTTTCACACTGAGGTCAAAAATTTGGATATTTTTGGACCACTTAGTCTTCAACCTCCTTCACACTTGCAACAATGATTGGGAACATATCCCAAAGAATAAAAGGAAGGCTCTAGATAAGAAAAGTAAAAATATCATATTTGTTTGTTATTGTGAGGAAATGAAAGCACACAGGCTCCTTGATCCCACAACTCATGAGGTCTTTTTTCATAGGAATATCCAATTTGATGAAACATTTCCTCATAAAGATCCTCAATATAATGAAGAACTAGATTTAGATATTAATAATCAATATTAGGAACCTATAACTCCAACTCAAAATCCTGCAACTCCTACTACTCCTTCCACTATACCAAAATGGGTCTGCACCATTGTTAAATAAGCTACTCCTTACATCTAAAAATTTTCATCATCCAGATTAGGCAACTTCATAGGCATTGGTCTTGTCTGTCAGTCCATTTACACATATCCTCAATCCTTCAAAGAAGCAACTGGTATTAAATAATGTGATGATGTCATGGAGAATGAATTCTCTTCCTTAATCAAAAATAAAACTTGGGATTTATTTCCCCTACCTAAAGGAAGGAAATTAGTTCATTGTAAATGGATTTAAAAAATGAAATATAGACCTAATGGAGAAATTGACAAACACAAAGCCCACCTGATAGCTAAAGGTTTCTCTCAAATTGAAGGGATTTATTATTGTAAAACTTTTGAACCAGTTGCCAAAATAGATTTTGTTATACTGGTTCTTGCTCTAGCTGCTTCCTAAAAGTAGCATGTCTTTCAAATGGATGTAAAAAGTGCTTTCTTACATGGTTACTTAAAGGAAGAGATATTCATGGAACAACCTAGTGGTTTCACTCAAGACTCATCCCTTGTTCGTAGGCTAAGGATGTCTCTCTATGGCCTCAAATAAGCTCCTAGAGCTTGGTATGAAAAAATGAACTCCTTCCTTCTTTCCTCAGGCTTTTATCATTGTGAGTCTGATGCCACGATCTAAATTTGGAGAGATGAAGAAACAATAACCATACTTGTTCTCTATGTTGATGATCTGCTACTCACTAGTAGTGACATCACTAACATTCAGACTATCAAGGACTCCCTTTCTAAAAAAATTGAAATGGTTGATCTAGGTTTAGCTCATTACTTCCTTGGGATTCAAATAAATCAAATAGATGCAAGAATTTTATTGTGTCAACAAAAATACACTCTAGAAATTCTTCAAAGGTTTAAAATGATAGATTTTAAACCTTCTCCTACACCTTTTCAGTCTGGAGTCACTCTAAGTTCTTCCTACACATCCTCTCTATGTGATGCAACTCTATACCGTCAGCTTGTAGGGAGTCTATTATACCTTACTCATACTTGCCTAGATATTTCATATGTTTTTGGCTTGATATCCAGATTCTCACATCAACCTTATTTTAGTCATTGGCAAGCAGCAAAAAGAATCATCCACTACTTGCAAGGAACTCCTCACTTTGGGCTCTTATATGAGTGAAAATCCATGGATATCATTGGTTACACAGATTTTGATTTTGTAGGTTCAGTAGAAGATATATGTTCAACTTCAGGCTATGTCTTTTGTCTTAGTTCTTCACCAATTGCTTGGTTATGCAAAAACCAACAGGCAGTGGCCTTATCATCTACAGAGGTAGAATACAGGGCAGCAGTTTTTTAAATTCAGGAAGCTCTTTGGCTTCATTAGATACTAAGATAATTTGGTTTTCACATGACAAATCTTTTACTCTTTGGTGTGATAATCAGAGCACAATTCATATTGCATGCAATCTAGTTGAGCATCAGCGCACCAAGCACATTGATATTCACATGCACTTCATTCGGTAGCATATTCAAAAAGGAAAAATATACTTGGACTATATTCCCACTAAAAATAAAATTTCATACATACTCACCAAGTCATTTCCTTCTCCGTGTTACATTCAGTTTTGAGAGAAACTTGGAGTAAAACAGTTGCATAAAAATAATAGAGGTCTTTCACCTCTCCTTTCTTCTTATTGTTGTATTCTTTGGAGAATGGTTTTTTCCCATGTGGTTTTTTATCATCTCTCCTAAAGTATAAATTGTTCATGAGTACCTCATCAGACCAGGTTATCGAGACTCATTATTTTTTCATGAGGACAATCTTTGCCATTTGAAGACATACCTCTATCTTTATTTTTCTGATAGATGGTTTTTCCCAAGAGGTTTTTTCACCATCTATATATTGTAAATGAGTTCCTCATTAGGTCAAGTTGTTGAGACTCATTATTTTTTTATGAGGATAATTTTTTCCATTCGAAGACATGCCTCTATATTTATTTTTCTAACAGATGGTTTTTTCCAATAGGTTTTTTCACCATCTATATAATGTAAATGAGTACCTCATCAGGCCCTGTTACCAGGACTCATTTGTATCATACACCCCTAGTATCACTTAAGAGGGGGTGTTAGAATAAGTAATTATTCTCTTAAGTTCTACTAGAATAGACATACTTGAGTTTACACTCCTCCATGAGTTAGGTGAACTCTCAGTATAATCTAGATCAGATATGATAAGTTGTTGTAATCCAACGACTCTCAATGATCAACTTTTCTATTTATACAAAGTTGATCCATGGAATAAATCAATCAGTTCTATTTTGTTCCTTCAAATATTGTAATGCTTTGTAGTTCTACTCTTGGAAAATTCTAACAAGAATTCCCAATAAAATATTGGCTACGATTTGGAATCTAAAATTGCCTCCTAGGATACAAATATTTTCTTGGTTAGTTCTTTAAAATAAGATCCTCATAAGTGATAACTTACAAAAATGGAATATTGTTGACCCCCATGTGTGTTCAACATGTATAAAACACAATGAAACTATTCACCACTTATTCTTTGAATGTAGCTCTGCTGCACCTATATGGTTAATGATAGCCTTCCAATATGCCTATTCCCTGTCTGGTACTCTCAAATTGGAGCAATGTTTAATTAATTTATAATTAAATTATAAGTGGAGTCTTAAGGGGAAGACTCTAATCAAATCCCTTTGGAATACCTTCCCCTTATTTGTTATATGGAACATTTGGAATAATAGGAACAAGTTGATCTTTGAATGTATAATAGAAAATAATAGCATCCTCACCGAAATAAGAGTTAGAGAGCTTGTGACCAATTTCAAAGCCACATTCAAATATAATCATAATCAACAAATTTTAACTATGCAAGAATTGAATCTTATTAGTCTTCAATAATTCATACCTACCATGAATGTTTTAGCTATAATACCCCCAAAGATACGTTATCATTCCTTGTTCTTTGATGGGTCATCTAAATCTAATCTAGGTATAATTGTTGTAGGGGGAGTGATCATGAAAAAATATGGGAGGATTACCCTCAATTATTGCATTAACCTTAGAATTATTTCTAGAAATGTTGTAGAAGATTTGGCTTGTGATTTTGGATTGAAGATGGATATTGAGCAGTATATAAGAAACTTGCACATTTATGGGGACTTTGCCCTTATTATAAAAGTTCTCTCCAAGGATAATTTGGTTAGCTCCATTCAACTTCAACTCATTTTGGTTAGAATGAAAGAGCTAATTAAAAATTTTACTCAAGTGCACTATTTCTACATTCATCGAGAATTTAACAAGATTGCATATGCACTTGCCAACAGTGCTATTAAAAGAAAATATTCCAATCTTAAAATTACTAGGAATAGAGCTCAACAAAGAGGAGGATGCATGTGAGCTTTGTGTTTTTTGTTCTATTTTTTTTCTCTTCTTTTGTTGAATGTTAGTGTCTTAGTCCTTTGGCACTTTCTGATTTCTAGTGACCTTCCCTATATCTTTTGTATGCTAGCAACCTATGTTTTCTAGTACCCGTTGTTTCTTTATATATTTTCTCTCTGATTTAATTCAACATTTTCTTTAAAAAAAAATAGTTATTTAAAAATAGTGTTTCTCCTATGCAATTTTATTATCTATACAACAATTTTATTATTTATCTAAGTTTTATAAATTTTTCAACATTTTCTTTTAATGAAAATATGAATATATTCATATAAAAATCAAAGGAAACCTATTAAAATAAGCAAATTATTAGAAAAAGTAAAAATTCATTTTAATATATATATATATATATATATATATATATATATATATATATATATATATATAAACAAAATATTAAAATTACATTATTTTTTCATGTGATGTTAGATATTATTTTTTTCTTTATTAAATTTTTAAAGATATTTTATTTGGAACTTCAATAATCCCTTTTATAAAGTAACTTTGAATTTTAAAATATTATGTAAAACATATTTCTAAATTTTCTTTAATTTTTTCGGTAAAATAATTCATCTCTAATGGTAAGCATCTACACTTGTCAAATACAATCATCTGCTCTTGCTATATACTTAAAATCCCTTATGAACTAACTTATAATTTTTAAATATAATGTAAAAATTATTTTAAATTTTATTTAGCGTCTTTTGCTAAAATGATTGATCTCCAATTACAAGTATCTGCTCTTGTCAAATACTTTAAATTTCTTTTGGTTGATTTTTGAAAAATATAGTAGATAGGTCTTTTAAGCATGGAAAATATTGATAACCATAAACATTTATTTATGATGATTAATCAATGGGAAGTGGAAAAGAAAAACCACATATCACGTAGTTTAAAAATAAAAATTACATGAGTGTTTACACTCAATTTTTAGTGCATTTGATCTCATGAAAGTATTTAAATTTGGCATGACATATGTATGAATTTATTTGAAAATGTCTCGCTTTTCATTTTTTGGTATTTCTTTTAGTGTGTCCTCTCTCCTACTTTTTTCCCTCTTCTATTTATCTTATCCACCTTGAAGTTCTAATGCCACCCATCTACCGCATGTATAACCTTTTACCAATTCTTTCATGTAGGATTAATCTTTATTTTTTTACGGTAGAATATAATTGACAATTACTGAATTAGAAAATTGGTTGAAGTGGGTGAAAAAGCTTTCATTCACATTAACTCCAAAGTATTGCTTTTAATGTGCTAGTAGTCCTTTCAGTTTCATATAGAATATTTTAAGAACCCCATTACTTGAGAGGTCTTTTTATTATTCATTCAATTTATTTTGAGGTTAACATCTCATTTTCATTTTAATGTATACTTAACAACTTAACCTTAAATTATAATATAGGGTAGTTTCACATCATAATTTGATTATTGGCTTTTAAGACTTGATAAAGGAAGACAATCATAATATGATGGTAACATATAATCCATATATATTTTTTGATTACTTTATGTTGGATTAGTTGTGACCTTCTATACTTCCAAAACATAGGAATATTTTTTCTCCCATATAAATTAATATATTCCATAAATAATCATAACAACTATAATCTACATATGTTAATCATTAAAGTAAAAAGTGAATTCATAACAACAATCATCACATATAATACATCAAATCATCATGAAGTAAGACACATCATTTTATCATGCTTTAAGTATTTTCTATCTATTTATTTTATTCAAACATCACTATATCTTCTGCTATCATAGCCTTCATCCATACATCGTAGTCCATGAATGGGATCAAGGAGGCAAGCACTATATTCATGAATTTTTAGGATTTCAAAGCATCAAAATATAATCAAAGTGGATAGAATATCAAGAACCTAAGGATAGATCATGGAAGAGAGTATACAAATAATAAGTTTGTATAGTTCTCATATCTCATGAAATTTTTTTAGAAGTGGGCCATGTTTAAACTAATCAATAATAGAATGAGATGGTGTGGTAGAAGAACATAATTATTATGGAGATGCATTGTTGTAAAATCCATGCTAAATAAATTTATATAAGTCTTGGGTGATGTAGTATATTCTTATATATCATCAATATGGCAATTTAAGGGCATCACCTCCTTAAGATATGGATAGAAAATATTCGAGTCTATTTTGTATTTTAAGATTTTTAGATCAATTGCATGGGTGTAATTTACATTAACAACAAATAAACTTATATCCCAAGAATCACATATACATTTTGGTTGGGTATAACATAAGAATGTGATGTGAAGGTATATTGCCTCTATGATCCCACTACTTGTAAGGTCATTATTTACAAAGGCTAATTTTTTAAAAGATCTTTTTTTATAAACACTTTTAATATCTTCTAGATCTTTCTTATGACCTCCATCCATATTATGTGGTCCTTAGTGAAGGTTTTCCTAAGCTAATTTATCTTGTCCATCCTTCTAGTCATAAGTATACCTCAATGGATAAGGTAGGTTCTCATTGTTTCAAAATTTCTACCGTGATAATCTCTTTATTTATTTTTATTAGGATCTTCCTTTCATCCTTGATGCATTTTTAGCTGATGATTTCCCATATTTAAGTACTCCTATCCCCATGGATATAAGGCCTATGACCAAGTTGTTTATCTATATTATTAGCATCTAAGATTTTTTTTAGCATAATAATCATATAAAGACTCCTTCATCGCATCCTCTTCTCACCAAGGTGGATGTGATGGGGATCCTACAATATATAGTCATGTTAAGGTGTGTACCAAATGGGAAGTAATAATTGTAATAAAGTATGACTTATAGGGAATGAACCACAGGAGCCAATTACCTTACCTAATATGATAAATATTATTGGTTTAAAGTATATACACTCAAGTTGATTTTTATGGTCAAATTGAGAAGCATATTGACCATATTGTTGCTAAGGGTTTTTCATTGAAGGATAGAGATGATTTTTCCTATTGTGTACACAAAATTTGTTTGGATGGTTCTCTTTATTATTTCTTTATCATAAAGGAATATTTAGCAAATGGAAAAGAAATTTATTCCTTCATGGGGACCTTCAATAGGATATTTGCATGCAAAAAATACTAATTTTATTCATAATGGGTCCACACCATCGAATTGTAAACTCAAGTAATTTTATAATAGACTTAAGCACCTCAATATTGGTATGATAAGATCTATATTTTTTTCTAAACTATGACTTGTTTTGCTACAAATTTGAAAATGATGTTTACATTGAACATATTTATGGCTAAATATTGATTGTTATAATTTTTGTTGATGATCTAATCATTACTATAACTTTATATTCCGTCATTAAATATTTAAATTTATGATTTTAGGAGTGATTTGAGATAATAGTTTTGGACAAAGTTCTTTATGTTTAGTCTTTTTTAAGAAATTATTTTTTCAACTTAAATATACTCTTAGATATTACTTAGTGTTGTAAGATATTTAGGATGAAGTATTATAATTCAAATCATATCCCATTTTCCTCAAGGTGAATTTTTAGGCTAAATATTATTCTACTTTAGTTGATGATACCATGATCTATCTCTAGTATGTATTCTTTTGTCTTATAAGCACACTTGATCATATATTGATTTTGTTGTCAGTCTTTATTCTAAATGCTTGCAAGTGCTTCTAAATTCTTTTAGAAGGCTTTCAAGTAGATTTTATATTGTATTATGGGTGCTATTAATGTGGGTATTCATTCTTGACTTGAGGTTCCCATACCTTTGTAGTTTTATTTGAATACTGTTTAGGTAAGTCACATATATCAACAAAATTATATGCCAATATGTTTACTTTATAGTAGATTTAGAGTTATTTCTTGGAGCTAGAAGAAATAAGAATCAAATTTTTATCTTCCAAAGATGTAGAATATTATAGCATGATTCTAATTGCTAATTATATTAAGTGGATTCAAATTTTTTGAGTGATTATATCATACTAGTAATTTAAATTGTTATAATAAAAATACTAATCAATTGGTTTTCAACATAATATATCATCAATAGACTAAGCATATTCATATTTTATTGTACTACATTTGATAAATTCACTCTTGGACCAACTTGTAGGAGGGTATGTTAATTTTATAACAAAAATTAATGATATATTCATGAATGTTATACCATAGGTCATCTTCATCAATTTTTATGATCATATTGTGCATGTTATATAATTGTATCAAATTATAGGCTCTATCTTTCACCTTGTGAGGTGATCCATGTATTATATTATAATATACTAATATATCATTTTGAAGGTTATTTGGATCAATATCTTTGTATGAACAATATTTGTACTCACTCATACATCATTTCATATGGTAGTTGCTAATTATATTTTGTGGTGTCCACGGGTGGCATATCAAATATTTGTATTCCTTTTTTAATATTTATATTCCTTTTATATTTTTTATATGATTTCTTCTTCTTATTTTGGTTATGTACAACCATACACACCCCACCTCCTCACACAATCACCCATACCATAGTTTAAATATTTGACCTCCCAAAGAAGAACCAAACTATTGCGATGTTCCCCTTGGAATTTCTATATGAATTTATGTGTCATATTGATCTTATTTGATCCTTAATTCATATTTTGGATTTTTTACATAAGTATAGGCATTTTGTTGTGTTGATCATGTATAAATTAGCTTAAGAGAAAATATTAAATTATATGTATATTTATAGTATCAAAATTAAGTGTGGTTACACTTTTTACAATCATACTTTGGAATCATATTAGATCACACACATAAAATTTTAAATCATTATACACATTTAATTTTTAAAAACGTGGATACCATAATTAGAGTTCAAACTTTAGGATCAATATGAATTATCTACACTTGATTTTTTTATCTAATATTAATTATGCCCACTTGACTAATTTTTAGACTATGTAACTAACCAAATATATTTTTAAATAATATATAATCACAAATCATTTATAACTAGCTTCTCATATCATGTGTATCATCTTCAATCATATTTGGATTTGTGAATAATGAACAACTAAGCAACATAAAGAGTATTTTTTATGTCATAAATTATATATGTGCTATTTTTCTAAACTTAAATTATTAAATAAAATCTCAAGAGTGTTGATTATTCACAATCAAATCTCAAGTACTTCTAAGCCATAATCATAATTCAAACCTTATAATTATATGAATTATTCTAAACTAGTTTTTAGTGCTCTACATTGTGCATGACTAAAACACTACTCTAAGAGAGGGTTTGGATCTAGTATGGATATTGTACTAATTTTTCTATAGTAGTTTGGTTTATTGATGCTTTTATTTTTATTGGTCAATTTTAATTATATATTTTGTTTGGAATATCAATACTTACATTTCAACATTATAAATCATAAAAAGTTTAATGATACATTGTGGATTGTCTATAGCAAAAAATGGTTAGCATAAGAAATTCAATGAATCTTATGAAATTTTATATAATCTATATAATTTTTTTAAAAGATATGCCAATGAAAAATAAATTATATTTTTCCTCTACAATTTCTCTTTTCATATATTAAGAAACATATTTCCAATAATTCAAATTATAAAAAATTAATTCGCTTTTTAGTATACAATAATAGATATTTTATCTACGAATAGTAAAACCATCTAGAATAGTAAAAACATAGTTAAATTTAAAACTTTAAGACTTTTTTTATTTCTTTTAGAGAATCTATCAAATAAAATCTGCACCTTATACAATGTATTCAGTCTCTCTTTCAACGTGAGTGTACAAGCCTTGCTAAAATACTAGGTGATTTAATTATTCTTTTATTCAAAGCATGGCATAAAATTTGATGCTGCTACAGACAATATCATTATTATGGCCATTGTGGGTTATGATGTCATTTGCTAGAACTACAAAACTAAATTTATCATCTGCCTGTGCAACTTGAACACTCCTTTGTATTGTTAATGAATACCACTTTCCAGCCAAAATTGTTTTAGCCGTTGTCGTTCGACCAAAACACGTCATGTATAGTCGAACATAATGATATTAGTCATGTTCGACCAAACATTCTTTGTCCGAGGCTGAACTATATTCGTCTCGACATATATGATGTTACGCTAAATAGTTCGACCGTTCAACTCATCATATATTCCTATAAAAATAGTCGGACATTTTTGTTTTTAAACCCCAAATTTAAATAAAAAACTATAGACATTTTTTTTTTAACCCAAATTTAAATAAAAAATTATATATATATATATATATATATATATATATATATATAGTATTTACACCGTGGAAACGGTAGCCGCCACGAATCCGGGTAGGTCGGGTAGGCCGTCTAGTTTTTTATGACCGCCACAGTATTCTGCGCTGTCCGCCTCGGAAGCCGCCACACAGATGTTCCCGCAGTCTATATATATATATATATATATATTTTGTATTTACATGATGGAATCGGTAGCAGGTTGTCCAGCTTTTTATGGCCGCCACAGTATTATGCGCTGTCTGCCTCGGAAGCCGCCACACAGATCTTTGCGCAGTCTACCCCTATAACCACCATGCCACAATCATTTTAAACCTTTTACGCCGCTGAAAGCAGGACAAGCCTTCAGTCTGTTCAGTCCGAAGAGGCCCGAGATTTGAACCTTGGACCTCCGCCCCCTTATGAGGTTTAGATGAACCAATTGATCTACACCTCGGACCTCAAAATTATATATATATAAAAGAAAGTTTGTATTAAAAAAAAAAAACTACATTACTGTGCCTTGTAATAATTTATACAGAGTTTTTAACTTGATATCACTACTCCGTGTCTGTGTTACTTTTATCCTGGATTAATCATATCCTCGTCTTCATATTCTCGTTTCTCCACATAATGTATATAACTGAAACTCAAATTTGAAATTCAGGAAACATGCACTTTTTCGCACCAAAGGTGTTCTGTTAGAGACGTTTCTCTTAATCTAGATACCAAATAGTGCTGGAATTGCACCGACCAAAGAGACTAGGTTCCTCACGCAAAGCAACATATGATTCCGCGTGACACCAAGAGTTTGAGGACGGTGTAGAAGCGTGTCAAATAAAGGTAGGTACTGTCCGCAAAAGTAATTAAGTAGAGAAGTCTTTTAAGTTTACGATGAGAAGATTGGAATGTTACTTTCGTAATAGATTATAAAAAATGAAATTATCACGTGTTGGATTGAATTTTTTTTAAAGTATTCAATTTTTTTCCTGCATGTAGATGTCGTATAAATGTATTACAAATTAATAGTTTTAGGTTATAATTTTTTAAAAACGTAGACATGGTGATCTAAATTTTAAAAACATAATTTTTTTATAATTAAAATTTTTTAAATATTTTTAAATTGAATTTAAAAAAAAAAAAACATAAATATATGTTTGAAATAAAAATTAAAAGAAAATTAATTATATTAAATAAATAAATAATTATAATATTACTCATGTGTTGTAGGTGAGTTGGAGAGGGTAGGACAATCCTCTAAGGGAGGTCCTTGGTTCAAATCTCCACCCTACCAAAACGCATATCAAGTACCTAACATCCAGTTGATAATGTTGGTGCAATCAGGGTAGGGCATGACTCCCGAGTGATTTTGACGGTGTAGAATCCA
Organism: Wollemia nobilis; assembly: GCA_028583015.1. Lineage (NCBI taxonomy): Eukaryota > Viridiplantae > Streptophyta > Pinopsida > Araucariales > Araucariaceae > Wollemia > Wollemia nobilis. The sequence goes on from JAQPPZ010016726.1 coordinate 19,120,550, forward strand.
CTGGTTATGGTTTCTTAGACCAAGGCGGCCCCACAAGGGGTTTTTTTGCTAAATTTGAAAAAATAAGAACTTATAATACATAAATAATGATGTATTTTAGTATAAAAAATATAAAAATTTTAATTTTAATATTTTAAAAAAATGGTTTAGATGATTTTTTAAATAGATTTTGTTTTAGATAATGATGTCATTTATCAAAATGTTTCAAGACAAATTTTGTCACATATTAATTTAGAAAAACACTAATTGGAGAGTCAGAGCTCTGCTTTAAGACAATGTTGTTGTCATTGCATGCAAAAGTCTCAATAAGGTGAAATGGATATAGAATGCAAAAGCCTCAAAAAATTGCAAGTGATTTATTTTTTTTGTATCTTGTTACATAAAATACACATTAAAATCATTTTCTACCTTTCCATGGCTACTGGTGAGGCCCCTCCCTCTGCCCCGTTCTCCCAAGTGGACTTTTGTAGACACTGTGAGTGAGAGACAAGAAGCAGAAGATGAATATTTGAGCAATGATGGCTTAAGATCCATCTTCTCTGCTATAGTCGAGAAGCAAAATTTTACAAGGGTGGTTAAAGGCACCAACAACAATTTTATTAATACTAATGCACAATCCCATAAGATTATGCAAGAAACTAAAAAAATAAAAGAGAAATAATTGAACGTGAGGTGAAATTGATGTTTATCCCAAAGATAATATCCCCTTGTTTCGGAGATAGTTGAGGATATAATTGATGAGTACATTGTCTATAGATCCAACCATGCACTTATTTACAAATTCGTAGGATTAAGATCCTTAAGGGGAATTTGAAATAATTATTATACCCAATGGTTATTTTGTGGAAGAATTTATTATACCTGCAGATAGATGTAAGGCTTTTAAGGGGGACCCTTATAATATTAATCTAGCAAGCCTTTTAATGTAACCTTAAAATCTGGCTTTTGACCCATGCATTAAGCCATGTATATTTCCCATTTGACTCGAATTATTTTCCCTACCCCTAGAATTTTGGAGGGATGACATCCTCAGGATGATAGATGATCTTATAGGAACCTAAATAATGTGTTCTACAAAAATAGTAGAAGGAAGGTTGATAGTGTATGCTAGAATTTGTGTTGATATGAATTTGGGTAAACTGCTTTCAACTAAAATTGATCTAAGGGTGGGGATGATTTCCTAGAGGTAGCAGGTGGACAACGAATCAATCCCCTTTAGATATAGAACATTTCATGAATATGGTTACCTAGTGAGACAATACTCTAAACTAATGACGATGGTTGAGGGAAACAATCAACCAAACCTAGGAAAATTAGGAAGTATTCCAAACCATATTTTTGAGAAATACAAAATCTAGCATCGAAGACAAAGGAAGAAACCAACCAAAAGCAAGTAATTTAAAAAACCACTCAAATAGGAGATTCCCATTAAACAAATATGAGCTCCTTAGATTCAATGACCCAATGGACAAAGAAGACTTGGCAAAATTTTCCCTACCTTTCAATATAGATTCAATAGTCACAGATTTGAGCCATCCTTCTTCAAACCCTCCCTCTCCTCCAAAATCTAAGGATTCTAATCCAACAGATTTAGCCAACCTAAGATATTCCCTTTGTCCCCATATTAATAACCCACATTAATTGATTTATTTTCATATTGACCAGGCAAACCATCCCATCCCATCTCTACCTCATTATTGGTCTAAATCCATCATGGTCCACAACTAGGACCATCACCAACCAGAGGATGTGATTATGGAACTTGCTAATAAAAATAGATAAAATACAACTCTTGGGATTAGTTAAATTGAGAAGAGATAGAAGGATACAACTTTACAAGGAGTAGAAAGAAAATCCAACAAAGAAAAGAGTCCACCAGGAGAACTAAGAGAAATAGGATCGGTCAAGTTAGTAATGACTTTCTACAGTATTGCTTCCCAATGATAGTACACACATGGAATGTGAGGGGGTTCAACGACTACCCTATACAATTGGTCGTTACAAGAATACTAGTAGAAACCAAGTTGGATGTTATGTTACTGCAAGAAACCATAACCTCTCTCAAATCAATAAGAACCATATCAAGTAGAAATTGGAAGTAGTATGACTACATAGCCCAAGCCTCCCAAGGAATTTTAGGAGGCACTCTAGTCTTGTGGCACATACATACTTTCTAGAAAATCAGCTTGATAGCTATCAAAGAAGTTCTTATGATAAGACTTAAGAATAGGAATACATGAGAAATATGACTAATTATTAACATATATGGGATGAAGGATGTCAGAGATCACAAAATCCAATTGAAAGTAGTTTAGGCTATTAGAGAAGCCTATCTAGAGGACATTTGGATAGTGGGTGGGGATATGAATAATAAAATATCAATAAATGATCAAGAAGGGGGAAGAGCAAATTTGAATTACAAGGGCAAACTCCTCATCACCCAAGCAGATAAACTAGAGCTTATTGATATTCCTCCTCTAGGTTGTACCAATTATTAGACAAACAAGAGGGAAGAGTATATAATAAAATCTAGGCTAGATAAATTCCTAGTAGGAGAGGAATTATTCCAATGATGGTAATATAAATCAAAGAAAGTCTTAACCACCTAGCCTATGATCACTTCTTGGTTAGTTTATCCATAGATAAAAGAAGGCATAACCCTAAGAGACCTTTCATATTTGAGAATTTTTGGCTTTAAAATAAAGATCTTCTAGATCTAATTCATCAATGGTAGTAGCAAGAGAAACCACCCCGTGATATATTCCAATTCCAACTCCACTTACAACTCAAGAACATAATATAAAACTTGAAATATTATAGCTAGCTCCAATGCATTGACTTTCAAAAGCAACATGTAGAGACCACAATAGAAATGCAAGAGGTAATATCTAAAGAACTTCTTTCTCAAGAGGAAGCCCTTTTGAAGAAATAAGAGGAAATAGATCATAAGGAATAAGCTTATTGGAAAAAAAGTATAAGGATAACATGGTTGTAAGAGGGAAACCGAAATACCAAATTCTTCCACTACTCTACAACTACCCATATTCTTCATAACTGAATGGATGTTTTTCTTGATGACCAAGGTTCTAGACATGACACTATCCCATGTATGGAAATAATAGCTAACAATTTCTTTAGTACTTTGTTTAATGTAGATCCAAATTTATCTCCAACCCACCAGTAGGAGATCTTGGACAATATCCTAGTTTTGGTCTCCCAACAAAAAAATGAGAAAATTTCCAAGGCAATCACTATAGAGGAAGCTAAATCAATTATATTTAGTATGCAAACTAGTAGGTCACCTAGAATGGATGATCTTCCTATTGAATTATTTAAAGCTTTCTAGGATCTAGTAGCAAAATATATTACAAAAGCATTAGAAGGTACTAGATCCTCAAATTCCTCAATCACACCCACCTAGCTTTGATTGTAAAAGGCAAATACATGGAGGACATTGTAAACTACCATAACATTACTCTTTGTAATGTGATCTACATAATCCTCACCAAGATTATGGTAGAAAGGCTAAAAAAAATCCTTCGAATAATAATATCTCCTGAACAAGGAGGATTTTTGCAAGGAATACATATTCTAGATGGCATCATCTTGGCTTAGGAATATTTCCACACTCTCATAAAGAAAGAGATTAAAGGAATGTTCCTAAAACTCGATCTCTCTAAAGCTTATGATAGGGTCAACTAGGACTTCATGAACAAAACCCTCAATAAATTTTATTTTGGAAGAGAATATATTTTTTGGGTGTTGGAATGTGTCTCATCATCTTCCTTAATCCTCATAAATGGAGTTCCATACCAACCCTTCCAAGCTTACATGGGAATTATACGAGGATACCCTATCTCATCATATTTGTTCATTCTTTATGTGAAAGGCTTAGGGAAATATATCAAACAAAAGAATATAGTGAATATCATTACTAGAACATGTTTTAGGTCTAGTCTAGATCTTACCCACTTGCAAATTATGAACGATACCAATATTTGGGGGGAGATAACAATTTGGGAAGTAGTTAGCATAATAAACCTCCCCGATTGCTTTGTAAAAGTGACTGATCAACTGATAAATGACTATACATCCTTAATTGGTTTCTTTAATGTTACAAAGAGAGTTCAGGAGAGGATTACCCAAATCCTAATATTCTAGGATGTTTTTCCCCACTAGAATACCTAGTAATCTCCCTCTTAGGAAGAGGTTTAAAAGGTAATGATTAGAGAACAATAAATATTGAATCTTTTGTAAGCTAAATCAGTAGATGAATAAATAGTTAAATTTTAGAGGTAAAGGTACATTGCTAAAGTAGACCTTCAAGCAATCTATGTTCAAATTCTTAGTCTTAGTAGACCCAAAATATGTTTTGAAGGACCTTGACAAAATAATACGAATATTCTTATGGTCCAATGTCAAAAGGAATAAAAAAATGACTTTGATCAGCTAGGAAAACATTTGTGCTCCAAAAGATGATGGAGGTGTTGGAATCTGAGTTGTAGCAACAAATAGCCAAGCTATAACTAAACAAATCTATTGGAGGTGATTATCCTACCCAGAACAACTCTAGTCCAAGGTTATCCTAGAAAAATACTACTTATATCACATAGGAAAAGGCCTTCCCTAACTCTCAGTAAAAATAAAAGGTTCTAAAATATAGAAAGCACTAAATAAAGGATCATGTATCATTAAGAAGATATTATTATACATAATTAGAGAAGAGAAAAAAGTCATATTTTAGGATGACTCTTCGGAATGCTAGCACCCATGGATATACAATATCCCCATATAACTAACCTAAAACTAGCTTTCTATAAACATGGTCAAGTTAACATGGGACATTACCTAAAACTATTAAAAAATTAATCCCTAGACCACCTCCTATGGCACCATCAAAAGGAATGACCATGTGAAGTATGAGAGGTAAAGAAGGTAAAACTGCAAGAAATCCTAACCAAATGAACTTGGGTGAGGAAAGTAGAATAGGATAAAATACCTTGGGATTTTGGCACCCTTGGTATTTATTCAATCCAAGAGAGTTATAGATCCATGTCTTCTATCCCTCAGTCCCCCAATACTTTCCCTTTGTCAAAGTTGTGGTAACCCAAAGGCTAGATAAAGATCAATTGTTTATCATCGTAGGTGGTCCACAATAATATTATGAATCAAGATAACCTATGTAAGAGAGAATTTCTAGATATAAAAACATGCATAATGCGTAACAATGAAGAGAAAACAATCTCCTACCTACTCTGTACATGTCCATATACCCAAATGTTTAGGCATAAGTGGTTAAAAATTTTCAACCAATAGGGGACCTCACTGCCAACCATGGAAACCTTTTGGAACTAGAAAGTGAACATATTCACATCCACAAAAATCAAATATGTCTAGGATCTAGGAATTGATCTTATATGATGGTAACTATGGTTGGAAAGAAATGAAAGAAATTTTAGAGAAGACTATAACCCAAAGGAGAGAACGTGGAACACCTTAAAAAGGAAGCTAACAAAAACCTTGGAGGCAAAATTATTAGAAGAATATAATCTACCTAAAAATGAGAAAGTGACATGGAACAGTATGAGGAGGAGAGCAACACAAGTGACTAAAATCCAAGGTCAAAAATATACCATAGATAATAGAACATCGAATGGATATGATAAAACATGTTAGTACCTTCTACACATAAAAGTGTGATAACGACAAGAAGATGGAAAGAGAAATCCATAAGGAATCCTCTCTTATCTATAAGGTTTTTTGATAGTAGTGTGTACTAAAAAGAAAGCTTATTTTTTATTTGGGTATGGTAAAACAAGAAAGAATTCTTCTCTTTTAATGTATGCCAATGTTTAGATTAAAATATACTTGTTAAGTATCATCATGGTTTGGTGAGGATTTCTTCATCATGATCTATGGGAGAGGGACTGGGACTGGGAGCAAGAGAGAGAGAGAGAGAGGAATTGGATCTGGCATGCAATATGGTCTAGTTTCAATCAAGATTGGGATGGATTCAAATCCCTCAAATCCTTTGGTTTTTGTAGAAATATTGGATGAAAATCCATTCAAAAGACATAGATATTGTGGTACGCAAAGAGAAAGCAGATTGATCAAGTCAATAGAAAATTTCTACAACACTGATTTCCAATGATAATACACGCATGGAATGTGAGGGTACTTAACGATTACCCTAGACAAATAGTCATTACAAGAATTCTAGTAGAAACCAAACTGGATGTTATGTTATTGCAGGAAATCATAACTTCTCTCAAATAAATAAGAACCATATCAAATAAAAATTAGAAGCAATATCACTACATAGCCCAAGACTCCCAAAGCTTTTAAGGAGGCTCTCTAATCTTGTGTCCAAAACATACTTTCCAAGAAATCAACTCGATAGATTCCAAAGTATTTCTTATGATAAGACTTAGGAATAGGAATACATGATAAATATGGATTAATATTAACATTTATGGGATGAAGGATGTTAGAGATCAAAAATACAATGGAAAGTAGTTCAAGCTATTAGAGAAACCTACTATATGACCTTTGGATAGTGGGTGTATTAATGAATGATAAAATATTGATAAATGATTAGAAATGGGGAAGAATAGAGTTGAATTACAATGACATACTCTTCATCACCCAAGCAGATCAATGGGAGCTTATTGAAATTCCTCCTCTAGGTTGTACCAAAATTTTGATAAACAAGATGAAATATAGGACATAATAAAATCTAGGCTAGATAGATTCCTAGAAGAAGAAGAAGCATTCCATCGATGGCAATGTCAATCAAATATTTTTAACCACTTGGTCTTTGATCACTTTTTGGTTAGTCTATCCATAGACAAAAGAAGCCATAAATCTAAAGGACCTTTTAGATTTGAGATTTTTTTGGCTTCAAAATGAAGACCTTTTAGATTTGATTCATCAATGGTAGAATCAAGGGAAATTGCATGAGATGATCCAATTTCAACTCCACTTACTAAAATCATGAGGATACGAAAGCCCATAGGCGTACCGGGTGTGATGCAAACAAAAGCATACAAAACGCTAAGTCCTACGAATGAAGAAAAAGGACTAAAGTGCATGAAAAGGGAAAAAAAATAAACTGAAATGAGATATAAAGAAAATGTAAAGTGCAGCCCTTGTTTTTATTAATTTTTCTTTGAGATCAGGTTACAATATGTCTTCTTCCCTTTTAGGGGCTAGGAGCGTTTGATACAATTGTTACACCAACGGATGGTACGCTTCCCTTCGGGATCTTCTGCGTGCCCACATTTAAAATTGGTGGGCCAAACATCGTTGTTGCTTGCATGAATGCATCTATAGTTACTTGCTTCCCCTCCGGTGTCAATATATTGCGTTTAAAGAAACAACAAACGATTAATAACACCTGCAGATGGAGGGAAACATGCAATCCCCAAGGCCTCCGGTTAATGCATGCATGAAATAATTAACATGGTAATCAAAACATGTCTGAATAAGATGAAATTTGGATAGAAGAATCTAAACACCATCATGAAAACACTGCAAAAGGAACAGTCGAGACATATTTTGTAGATTCCTAATCGCTCCGGGGTGGGACGATTAGGACTGTCATAAAACATTAGAAAGCAACCTCCTAAATGTCCTATCCCAAGGTCTCCAAAACACCTGCAAAGTAGGGGTTAGAAAAAATATGGCATTTTGAGATGACCCAGAAGCTCAAATTCTGCATATTCAGCCCCGATCGCCCTGTATTAGAAGATGCTCCCTGTATGTTAGTGAAAGCGAAAAACAATGAAAACACAGTCAAAACTCATCAGAATGGCATGAAATTTGAATGGCAGCATATATGAATGACAAAATAAAATGTGAAATAAACAGTGATGAAATCTACTATAGATTTCTAATCACTCCGGGGTGGGGCGATTAGGACTACAGCAGTGCGGGGGGCGCTCGGGGGCAGGATGCCCACTGTTTGGGGCTTGGTTTCGACATGAATCCACTTGGGATGGGTTCAAAACCTCCTAGGGGGTTGTATTAGCAAATTGGGTGGGATATTGTGGCCAAATTTTTGGGTTTTAGGTCCAGATTGTGCTTCCAATATTCACCCAATAACCTCCCTTCCAAAAGAGAAATCAAGGATGTAAGAAGCACAAGTGAGGGGTGAGGATGTAATTCGACAGCACTCCGTTGCTCCAAATGCTCCTGCTCTATCCCTTTTTTGGTGTGAGAAGACTCACCATTTTATATACCCGAAGGTCTGCTTTGAATGTGCATGCAGGGGCGGCACTTGGCCATCATGCCTTCCTAGGGGAGAGAATATTCTTCCCTGATTAAGGGCTCCATGACTGCCTCTATGACTCCCTATTTGAGCTCAAAAATGCTCACTCGCACTCCCATGCATTGAAGGTGGAGTTGAGTGGTGGATATGAGATGCCATTTGTCAAAGTTTGACCCTTTGCCCATCAAACCTGCTATTCGCCCCATCTTGGAGCGATTGCTGCTAATCATCCCAGGGTGGGGCAAATAGCATTCTATTCGCCCCAAGGTGGAACGAGTAAAGAGCAGGGTGCTTGAAAGGTTCCAAATTGACCTCTAACCTTCCAAAACTACTTTGGGAGTGGTTAGGACCACTTTTTAACCTCTGGGGGCTGCCCTAGGGGCTATGTATACCAATTCAATCAGTGCTTGTATCTACATGATCAGATTGGTGTTGTTTTCATGTCTATAGATGCCCCTTTTTGGGATGCGCTGTGTGTTGCACAGTGCTAAGCAAAAATAAATAACCAAAGCACTTAATGATTAGGGTTTCTTGGTAACTTAACCAAATTTTGATGCCCCAAGTATGGAAAGGGGCACGCATTCTTGAATCCTTTCTTCTGACGAGCTAAGGAGCTTAATTCAAGTGTTAACCTTTTTCTGTGAGCTGTTACTTGATATTGGACATTGTTCTGTCATGAATAGGCAAAGGGCACAACCTTTTGTCTATGGGAACCTTGAGTTCATGATTCTAGAATGCCAAGTGTTTGATTAGCTTGTGATAATTGCTTGTTTGCTACCCCAAGCAGGAGCGTGATTGTCTTTGTCAATGATTCTTTGAATGCATGCCATTTCTTTGATTGGGTGTGTATTTGTTGATTGGTGACTAAGTGTGACTACCCCCTCAAGCGACGAATCGATGAGGGAATGACCAACATGAGAAAAGTGACGAGTCGCTTGACCCAAGATGAATTTTGTAAGGGTGCCTTCAGTTGTTTTCCGTTGAATGCTTTGCAGTTTCCCAACAATCGACCTATTTTTTGTGGGTTTTAACCCTTTTTGGGATGCCTATTGGGGATGAAATGCTCAAAAATATGTCCTCTCATGGAGTGGTCCAGCTATGGTAGCCTTCTTAGGGAGTAGGCTAGTGAGGATTTGTGACCCCAACGTTGTTTTTGGATGCCTTGAAGCGCAGGCGCAAAGATGCCTTTGCTCGGCAATTTTATTGCTATTTTTGGTGCATTTTGGATGCAATTTTTGCTTTTTTTTTATTTTATTGCTCTGTATTCGTCCTAGGGTGGGACGAATACTAGTTTTGTAATCGTACCAGGGTGAAACGAGCGCTAACTAGAGTGCTCATCCCAGGGTGGAACGATTACAGGCCTAAAAGCCTATATAAGGGCCAAAACTATGTTTTGGGCTCATTTGCATTTATTTTTTCTGGCGATTTGGAGCTGTGATGAGGAGGATTTCGAGTCTGCGTAGCGGAGCGCTGTCGAGATTTTGCAGATACCATGGGTACACGGACCGGATCGTCGAGTGGCGGAGCCGAGGCAAGACCGGTAGGTGCTCCTCCTCTTTATTTGTTTGTTTTTATTTTATAGTTCAAAACCATAATTTTGTATTTCATTTTTTTGTTTAAACTAAGGTCAAAACCCTAGGTTAATGTTTTATTTTTTATTTTTTTGTATTTTGTGTTGCGTTGTTTAAACTAAGATCAAAACCCTAGTTTTTTTTTTTTTTAAATTGTTTTTGTGTTGTTTTTTTGTTTTTTAGTTTAAACGAAGGTTAAAAACCCTAGTTTAAAAATTTTGTATTTATTTTGTTTTGTGTTTAAACTAGAGTTAAAAACCCTAGGTTAAATATTTTGTTGTTTGTTTGTTTTTTGTTTAAACTAGAGTTAAAAACCCTAGGTTTAAAATTTTGTTGTGATTTTGTTTTTTAGTTTAAACTGAAAGCACGAGGATATGGAATCCCATAGGCGTACCGGGTGCGATGTAAAAAAAAGCATACAAAACACTAAGTCCTATGAATGAAGAAAAAGGACTAAAGTGCATGAAAAGGGAAAACAAACGAACTAAAATGAGATATAAAGCAAATGTAAAGTGCAGCCCTTCTTTTTATTAATTTTTATTTGAGATCAGGTTACAATACATCTCCTTCCATTTTAGGGTCTAGGAGTGTTCGATGCAATTGTTACACCAACGGATGGTACGCTTCCCTTCAAGATATTTCGCGTGCCCACATTTGAAATGGGTGGGCCAAACTTCACCGCCACTTGCGTGAATGCGTCTATAGTTCCTTTATGCTCCTTTGATGTTGAGATCCTGCATTCAAAGAAATAACAAACAATTAATAGCACCTACAGATGGAGGGAAACATGCAATCCCCAAGGCCTTCGGTTAATGCATGCATGAAATAATTAAAACAAAAATAAAAACATGTTAGAATAAGATGAAATTTGGACAGAAGTATGCAAACACCATCATGAACACACTGCAAAAGGAACAATCGACAAATCTATTGTATATTCCTAATCGCTTTGGGGTGGGACGATTAGGACTATCATAAAACGTCAGAAAGCAACCTCCTAAATGTCCTATCTCAAGGTCTCCAAAACACTTGCAAAGTTGGGGTTAGACATAATAGGGCATTTTGAGACGACCCAGAAGGTCGAATTCTGCAAATTCGGCCCCGATCGCCCTATATCCGAAGATGCTCCTTGTATGTTAGTGAAAGCGAAAAACAATGAAAACACAGTCAAAACTCATTAGAATGGCATGAAATTTGAATGGCAGCATATATGAATGACATAAAATAAAATGTAAAAGAAATAGTAAGGAAATATACTACATATTTCTAATTGCTCCGGTGTGGGGCGATTAGGACTGCAGTAGTGCGGGGGGTGCCTGGGGGCAGGACGCCCATTGTTTGGGGCTTGGTTTCGGCACCAATCCACTTGGGATGGGTCCAAAACCTCCTAGGGGTTTGTGTCAACAAATTGGGTGGGATATTATGGCCAAATTTTTGAGTTTTAGGTTCTGATTGTGCTTCCAATGTTCACCCAATAACCTCCCTTCCAAAAGAGAAATCAAGGATGTAAGAAGCACAAGTGAGGGGTGAGGATGTAATTCAACAGCACTCCGTTGCTCCAAATGCTCCTGCTTTGTCCTTTTTTTTGGGTGAGAAGACTCACCATTTTATAGACTCGAAGGCCTGCTTTGAATGTGCATGTAGGGGCGCCACTTGGCCATCATGCCTTCCCATGGGAGAGAAGATTCTTCCCTGATTAAGGGCTCCATGACTGCCTCTATGACTACCTCTTTGAGCTCAAAAATGCTCACTCGCACTCCCATGCATTGAAGGTAGAGTTGAGTGGCAGATCTGAGCTGCCATTTGTCAAGGTTTGACCTTTTTCCCGTTAAATCTGCTATTCGTCCCACCTTGGAGCGATTGCTGCTAATCATCCCAAGGTGGGGCGAATAGCATTCTATTCGCACCAGGGTGGAACGAGTAAAGAGCAAGGTGCTTGAAAGGTGCCAAATTGACATTTCACCTTCCAAAAATGCTTTAGGATTGGTTAGGACCACTTTTTAACCTCTGGGGGCTGCCCTAGGGGCTATGTATGCCAATTCGATCAGTTCTTGTATCCACATGATCATATTGGTGTTGTTTTTGTGTCTATAGATGCCCCTTTTTGGGATGCACTGTGAATGGCACAATGCTGAGCAAAAATAGATAACCAAAGCACTTAGTGATTAGGATTTCTTGGTAACCTAACCAAATTTTGATGTCCCAATTATGGAAAGGGGCACGCATTCTTGAATCCTTGCTTCTAACAAGCTAAGGAGCTTAATTAGAGTGTTAACCTTTTTTGGTGAGGTGTTACTTGATATTGGACATTGTTCGGTCATGAATAGGCAAAGGGCGCAACCTTTTGTCTATGGGAACCTTGAGTTCATGATTCTATAATGCCAAGTGTTTGATCAGCTTGTGATAATTTCTTGTTTGCTACCCCAAGCAGGAGCGTGATTGTCTTTGTCAATGATTCTTTGAATGCATGCCATTTCTTTGATTAGGTGTGAATTTTTTGATTGGTGACTAAGTGTGACTACCCCCTCAAGCGACGAATCGATAATGGAATGAACGAAATGAGAAAAGCGACGAGTCGCTTGACCCAAGATGAATTTTGTAAAGGTGCCTTCAGTTGTTTTCCGTTGAATGCTTTGCAGTTTCCCAACAATCTGACCTATTTTTGGTGGGTTTTAACCCTTTTTGGGATTCTTGTTGGGGATGAAATGTTCAAAAATCCATCCTCCTGTGGAGGTCCGACTATGGTAGCCTTCTTAGGGAGTAGGATATTGATAATTTGTGGCCCTAATTTCAGTTTTGGATGCCAATAATGTCAGGTGCAAAGGTGCATTTGTTTGACAATGTTATTGTTATTTTTGGGTGGGTTTGGACCCTTTTTGTGATGCCTTTTGGGGATGAAATTGTTGAAAATTCATCCTCCCGTGGAGCGATCGGCTATGGTAGCCTTCTTAGGGAGTAGGATAGTGAGGATTTGTGACCCCAACGTCGGTTTTGGATGCCTTGAAGCACAGGCGCAAAGGTGCCTTTGCTCGACAATTTTATTGCTATTTTTGGTGCATTTTGGATGTAGTTTTTGCTATTTTTTATTTTATTGCTCTGTAATCGTCCCAGGGTGGGACGAATACCTATTTTTTAATCGTCCTATGATGAAATGAGTGCTAACTAGAGAGCTCGTCCCAGGGTGGAATGATTACAGGCCTAAAAGCCTATATAAGGGCCAAAACTATGTTTTGGGCTCATTTGCGTTTGTTTTTTTTTGGCGATTTGGAGCTGTGAGGAGGAGTTTGAGTCTGCATAGCGTAGCACTGTCGATATTTCATGGATACCATGATGCATGTACTGGATCGTCTAGTGGCGAAGTTGAGGCAAGACCGGTAGGTGCTCCTTCTCTTTATTTGTTTGTTTTTATTTTACAGTTCAAAACCGTAATTTTGTATTTCGTTTTTCCGTTTAAACTAAGGTTAAAACCCTAGGTTAATGTTTTATTTGTTTTGTTTTTGTATTTTGTGTTGCGTTGTTTAAACTAAGATCAAAACCCTAGTTTTTTTTTTTTTTAATTATTTTTGTGTTGTTTTTTTGTTTTTTAGTTTAAACGAATTTTAAAAACCCTAGTTTAAAATTTTTTGTATTTATTTTGTTTTGTGTTTAAACTAGAGTTAAAAACCCTAGGTTAAAGATTTTTTTTGTATTTTGTTTTTTGTTTAAACTAGAGTTAAAAACCCTAGGTTAAAGATTTTGTTGTTTGTTTGTTTTTTGTTTAAACTAGAGTTAAAAACCCTAGGTTTAAAATTTTGTTGTGATTTTGTTTTTTAGTTTAAACTAAGGTTAAAAACCTTAGGTTTAAAATTTTGTTTTTGTTGTTTTTGTTTAAACTAAGATCAAAACCCTAGTTTAAATTTTGTTTTTGTATTTGTTTTTTTGTGTAAACTAAGGTTAAAAACCCTAGGTTAAATTTGTGATTTGTTTGTTTTTTTTTATCAGAATAAGGTTAAAAACCCTAGTTTGAGATTGTGTAATTTGTTTGTCTGTACAGTGTTTTTTGTGTCTGTACAGTTTGATGTGAATTTTAAAATGTTGTTGCTTTACATTTTGTTAATTTTTTTTTTTGTTTAAACTAAGGTTAAAAACCCTAGGTTAAAATTTGTTTTATTTTGCGTTGTTCATCGATTTTTTTGTTTTGAATGTTTGTACTATACATTTGGTTAATGTTGTACAATTTATTAAATGTTTTTGTTGTACAGTTTGTATACATTGTTGTATATGTGTTTTAGTTCTGTACAGTTTTATTTGATGATTTGTACTTTTACTGTACAGTTTTTCTGTACTTTGTTTTGCTGTATTTTTTTGTTTTGTTTTTAGTTTAAACTAAGGTTAGAAACCCTAGGTTGAAAATTTTTGTGATTTGTTTTTTTTTTTATTCAAAATAAGGTTAAAAACCCTAGTTTGCAATTTTGTAATTTGTTTGTCTGTACAGTGTTTTTTTGTGTCTTGTACAGTTTATTTGAATTTTAGAATGTTTTTGCTGTACATTTTGTTAATGTTGCTTGTACAAGTTTAATGTTTGTGTTTTTTGTTTTGCAGGTGGTGAAGAGTCGGTACCGTCAGCCGACGGTATTTTCTAAAGCGTGAGAGGCATTGACTATGGCGGACTAGGATTGGCTTGATGCCCTTAGGCTCAAGCAGGTGACTCGCTTAGAGCTTGTGGTGGAGGATCGGGCATATCTGACTACCCTGATCAATTTTTGGGATCCCCGCACCAACACCTTTCATCTCCCAATAGGGGAGATGACAGTGACTCTGGAGGATGTTTATCAAATTCTATAGATTTTGATAGACGGGCTGCCCATTCGGACTACTCCTCGTGATCAACAAACAACGGTGCCAATACAGTGCTTTGGTCATACAGCGGAGATGGGGGTGGATGAGGCGATGGAGAGGGCAGAGGGGGACTACCTGATTAGCGATATTTTGATACAATGGTGGCTGGAAGAGGGCATGTTGGGGGTGAGGCATGCACTGCTCATGACTCTCATCTCCAACATGCTGCTTCCTGACTCCTCAGGTGCGAGGTTCCCTATGAGGAGCCTTTGATGAGAGGAATCTGGCCTGGCCGATCATTGATCCGCTGGGTGAGGAGTCGGATGCAATGATCGATGTCCCTAACATGGAAAACGTCGGGGTGACTACGAGTACGACCAGTGGTGGACGATGCGACGATGGCGGGGTGAGGGGCCTCTAGGAGGTGCGGATGCGACAGCAGTAGGTGGTGAGGATGCAAAGGCATCGAGGGAGGGTTGGGGAGCTTCGCTCGATGATGCGGATATGGTGGAGGTTGACAACTTGACTGGGGATGACCTAGGGGTTTTAGAGTAGTCGGATATACAGGACGTTCCAGAGCAGGAGATGCCCATGGCTCAGGCAATCCCAGGGGACATGGAGGCTAGGTATCACGCTGATATAGCATGATTGAAGGATCTACTATGGAGACGAGATGAGGAGCACAGGGAGGTTCTATAAGAGAGGGATTTCCTGCAGACTCAGTTGGTAGAGCGGGAGAACACATTGGTTGCGTACCACCGATAGGATAGGGACACAGATGCTTTATGGGAGAGGGATCTCTTGTGGACTTAGTTGGCACAGTGCAATGATGCATTGGTTGTGTACTGTCGATGGGAGGTGGATTGGATTCTACATCGGTTGGAGTTGGAGGCAGATATTATCCATATCAATGGGCAGTTACCTGAGCTCACTGGAGGTGTATCTTCACATCGAACGAGAGACAGTGAGACTCAACAGTCTGCTTCCTCTCATCATAGGCAAGTGGGTGAGGGTAGCATTAGTGGGCATGATGCGGGGGCTGGCAACAGCCGCCCTAAGAGGTCCCATAGGACCCACACCACTGGGGGTAGTTTCGATCGCATTGATCCTGCGTGATCATGGTGGCCGACTCCCTAGGCTTTGGGTTTTTGAGTTTTTGATGTTTTTGTGAGGTCAGAGGACCGACTTATTGTAGCTTGCGGGCATTTTGATGATATATATACATGACTTTCTTTTTTATTATGCACTTGTCATGATTTAGAGTTTATTTTATGCATATTTAGTTAGTTGATGTATGCATGGGTTATTATGAATGCGATGTTTCTAATTATATGATGTATGCATATGGAATTGATGAAATGATTTGTTGATAACTTGGCGATGACACCATAGATTGTACAGGATTTACTGGATTTCTGTACTATGTGATTACTTTGTGGAATGACTTTGTATGTGTGAAAAAAAAAATGTTTTGTATTTTTCGATGGTGATGCAAGAATGGACATGTACAACATTTATTTTAGAATGTAGTTAAGGTTTTTTTGAGATTTAGATGTTTTAACTAACTAGCCAAGACTGTACATTTATCTCACAAGACTTTTGAACAAGGTATGAATCAGACTTGAGCTTGACAAAGTTATTTCACATCTCTGTGTGTGCGATTGAGTTCGTTTATGTGGTATTCATCAAGATACCGCTAGTGCCAGATAGGCTGTCAACCAAACCTGTACTGAGGATCACCAAATTAGCTCCACTAACTCCTTTGTTGTATTTAGTAGGATTAATCCATAGGGCAATCTAGGATACCATAAGCTAGCTCATCCACATGCAAACATTGGTCTACACACATGCAAAGCTAATGTGATAGACATATCATCATGCGTTTAGGATATCGCCATTGCTAGGTAGGCTATCCACCAAACCCGTAATGAGGATCACCTAGATGGTTTTTTGAATGCTAAGAATTCCAAGGATTCAAGCTCAGGCGTCTTTTGGTTGCTCAACTTGTTGGGATACTTGCTCTCTTACATAGTGATGAAAATCACTGTTTGTTTTGCTTTTTTTATTTTTCTTGTTGAGCAAGGGATTTGAGTAGTGGTGATAACCACTGTTATTATTTTGATTTTTGATTTTTGATTTGGATTTCAAAGGTGAGCTCATAGGTTGTTGGCTTGTGAATGGCATTGATCCCATTTGGATTTGGGGATGACTACCCATCCTATTCAAGGATGTGTAGTACAAATCCTTACGACTTGGGGGACCAAAGGTGATTGGGGATATTATTATGTAATGGCATTGATCCTTTTGGCCTTGGGGATGACTACCCATCTTGTTCAGGGATGTCTAGTATGAATCCTTATGACTTGAGGGACCAAAGGTGTTTTGGGATTTTTGCTAGTGGTGAAAACCATTGTTTATTGGATGGGGAAGAGTGTGTCCTTTTGTCAATTCTCAGCATTCTCGAACCATTTGCACAGGGGGATGAACAGGCTAACCTTTCACCTATGATACCCTAAATTGCTTTGTAGGTTTCATCTTCCGTTCACACAACTTGGGAATTTTTATGTGTTTTACCTTGTGTGGGGATGCTACGTAACAAGGTGTGATCCAAGTAAAACTCTACCTTTGTAAAAATCTATCTGACATTGTATAGTTTTTGGCTAGAAATCTAAAGACAGCTGAATGGCGAAAACCCTAAGGATATTAACAGACAACTGACTATGACATGGTGAAAAGTGTGGATGGCGTTTATTTTTGCTGGATTATTTACAAAGTGGAAAAATGCAAGAAATGATGGAATTGCCAAGTAATTACAGTCTATGGTGCCTTTGACCTGTATGACCAACAAATATGCAATGTATGTGTACGATGCCTAATGCAGTTTCTTTTTTGTGTTTTGATTTAAGTTTATGCATGAAAGTGAGATGCTATTTTTTTTGTTATTTTTGATTATTTTATTGTTTTTGAAAATTCTTTATGGTTGGTTTATCCCGAGTGGGTGCGGACCAAGTGATTCTTTCGGATCCTTGGAGGTTTTGACCAAAGGGATTATAGATACCTTTGGGGCATTTTGGGTGACCAAGCGGTTGTGGGAACCCTTGGGGATTTTTTTTGACCAAAGGGTTTATAGATACCTTTGGGGAATTTTGGGGTTGACCAAGCGATTGTGGGAATCCTTGGAGCTTTTTGGTTTGACCAAATGGATTACGGGCACCTTTGGGGCATTTTGGGTTGACCAAGCAATGATGGGAATCCTTGGAGTGTTTGGTTTGACCAAAGGGATTATGTGCACCTTTGGGGCGTTTTAGGTTGACCAAGCGATTGTGGGAATCCTTGGAGCTTTTAGTTTTGACCAAAGGGATTATTGATACCTTTGGGATGTTTTAGGTTGACCAAGCGATTATGGGAATCCTTGGAGCTTTTGGTTTGACCAAAGGGATTATTGATACCTTTGGGGTGTTTTAGGTTGACCAAGCGATTGTGGGAATCCTTGGAGCTTTTTGGTTTGACCAAAGGGATTATGGTTACCTTTGGGGCATTTTAGGTTGACCAAGCAATTGTGGGAATCCTTGGAGCTTTTGGGGTGGGCCATGGCTCTTTCAAACATGGAATGGCCTCAAATGACTGATGTTCAAGGGTTCGAGTTCCTTGATTCCGTCAAGAGAGGTGAGCCGGTATGTTCTAGGTCCTATTTTACTGTCGATGACATAAGGACCTAACCAATTTTCCATGATATTATCCCTTCAATGGGGTGGCAAGTTAGAATTTTGTTGGTTCTCTTTTAAGACCAAGTCACCAACCTGAAAGTCCCTCAGGTGAAATTTCATGTTGTGTGCTTTCTTAAGTTGCTCTTGATAGATACGTAAATGCTCGAGAGCATTGACGCGTCGTTCATCGAGCAATGTAAGTTGGTCTAATCGGGCCTATCACGTAGTGTCATCATCGATGAACTCTTACATTGATATGGACAGGGAAGGTATTTCCAACTCAAGAGGCATGACTACCTCAGAGCCATACACCAGCGAAAATGGAGTTGCCCCAGTGGGCGTTCGAATGCTGGTGCGATAAACCCACAAGGCAAGTGGGATCTAAATGTTCCAATCCTTATGACTATCTGTGACTATCTTTTTAAGGATGGCAAATAGCATTTTGTTTGATGCCTCAGCTTGCCCATTTGCCTACGAATAATAAGGTGTCAAAAAACTATGCTAAATTTTGTACTTTGTTGTCAAAGCACGCACATATTTGTTCTTAAATGACGTCCCATTATCCGAGATGATCTTGGATGGAATACCAAAATGACATATGATGTTATGTAAAATAAAATCCGCAATGCGGGGCCCAGTCGTAGAGGTAAGCAGAATTTCTTCCACCCACTTGGTGAAGTACTCTATGGCCGTTATGATAAATGTGTGACGGCCTGATGATGCAAGGAAGATCTTTTCGATGAGATCTAGGCCCCACTATGAAAATGGCCAAGCCGATTGGATCAACTGCAAGGCCTAAGAAGGTACGTGTGTCAAATTAGCATGGTGTTGACATTTCATGCACTTCCTTACATACGTGCAACAATCTCACTCTAAAGATGGCCAATAGTAGCCCATGCAGAGAATGCACTTTGTGATCGCCATACCATTGAAGTTGCCATTGCATGTACCATCATGCGCTTGGGTGATCTCCCAAGTGGACTCCTGATGGTCCAAGCAATGGAGGAGGATCCCTTCGTAGCTTCAACGGTACAAAATATCTCCTAGCAAGACATGTTTTACCACTTTCTGTTTGAATGATATTTTCACGGCATGCATCAATCCAAGTGGGAGGTTACCTAGCTTGAGGTAGTCTCTTATGGGTGTGTACCAATTCTGCTGATCAGAAACCATGATGGTATGAATGACCAATCCCTCTTGAAGTTTGTCCCTAGTAAAAGCTAAGCGAGAACGAACTTGTAAAAATAGTGTTGTGTTGCTATTAAGTAGGATCGGGGAGAACAAGGACCCCTAGTTGGCATGATTCAGACTATCATGGATTCGAGCGAACTTATCCTAAGATGGTTCTATTTGGATCAGGTGGATTCCTGGCATTACGTCAGAGCTTGTACGCTCCATCACGGATTGCGATAATGTTTTGACTTGAATGGTTGTCATCTCACCAGAAGGGTCTTGCAGGATTAGTGACCCCAAGGATGCCATAGTGTCCACAAAAGGATTCAATGATCGAGGGAGTGTCTCGATATTGTACCATTCAATTTTTGCTAGGAATTTATCCACAAGGGCTTTGTAGGCCTGTAGAATTGGGAATTTACATTGGAATACCCCTTTCACTTGGTTGACGATTAACAATGAATCACCAAAGATGTTCAAGCGTTTGATGTTCATGGTGATTGTTGTTTGAAGACCTATGAGCAAGGCTTTGTATTCAGCATTGTTTTTGGTACACGGGAAATCAAGTTTAAATGATAGCGGTATTGGAGCCCCTTGCGGTGTGAGTGCCACCCCCTTGCTCAAATTTAGAACCATCAAAAAATAGGGTTATGTTGTCTTGGGACTCAAGCTCATCAAAATCTAGCAATTCTGAGACATGGAAGACCCCATCATCGGGTAGTTCTATGGTCAGAGGCTGATCGTCTTGGAGGGGAGCCTTTGCTAGTTGATCAGCGATGACTTGACCTTTGATGGAATTCTATCCAATGAATTCGATGTCAAACTCCGTCAACAACATGATCCATTTCACCATGCGGCTACTATGATAAGTACGACTCATCATGTATCGGCATAGCTTTTTGGTGGCAAATACCACTGCTAAGCGTAGCTTTTCGATGTATGCATAGTTAAGTTCATAACTGACCAGGGTGCAGCTAAGATAGTAAGTAACATGTTGTTTATGTAGTTCATTTTTTTGGGCTAGCATGGCTCTCAGTGCCACCTCAGTAGCTGAGATGTATAAATAGAACGACACTCCTGGTCTAGGTGGTGCCAATACTAGTGACGAAGCCAAGTATTGTTTAATGTCGTCGAAGGTTGACTGGCACTCGTCATCCTAGTGAAATGCTACCCCCTTGTGTAATAATTTATTCATGGGTCGGCACTTGTCAGATAGTTGCGCTATGAAGCGCTTGATCGACGCGACCTTACCCTGCAAGCTTCTGAGCTGCTTGATGGTGGTTGGGGGAAGCATTTCAAGGATTGCCTTGAATTTTTTTGGATCTACCTTAATTCCTCGTTTTGAGACTATGAAACCCAAGAGTTTTCCAGATGTGATGCAAAATACACACTTCTTGGGGTTTAATCTAACTTTGTGTTCAATGAGGCGATCGAGGATCTTGCTTAAGTCATCGAGATGATGTGGGCGCAAAAGAGATTTGGCCAACAAATCATCCATATAATCTTCCAAAGTTTTATGCATGTGATCATGGAAGATGTATGTCATAGCGCGTTGGTAGGTGTCGCCAACGTTTTTAAGGCCAAAGGGCATGACCTTATAACAAAATTTCTGCCAAGGCATTGTAAACATCATTTTGAGTTGATCATCGGGATTGATACGAATCTGATTGTATCCCGAGAAACCATCCATGAGGGAAATTATTTCATGGCCTACTGTAGCATCTACCAATGCGTCGATGCTAGGCAAGGGGAAATCATCCTTAGGACTCACTTTGTTTAGATCTCAAAAATCGATGCATATGCGAATCCTCCCGTCCAATTTCTTGATGGGTACCATGTTGGACAACCATGGTGGGTAATCCACACAGATGACAAACTGTGCATCCAACAACTTTTGTAGCTCATATTTTACCATTAAGGCTACTATTGGGTGCATCTTACGTAGTTTTTTCTTGACTAGCTTGAATTTCGGATCAAGCGTTAGATTATGTGTGACTAGCTACGGGTCTAGCCCCGACATGTCTTTGTAGGACCATGCAAAAACCTCCTTCTTATATCTGAGAAGGGTAATGTAATCGACTTGCTCTTCGGGGGATAGACTTACCCCCAACTTGATGATTTTTAGATTCATTGGATCAGAGCCGATGTCTACATCAGTCCTCTCTTCGACTGACATGTGGGACCCGTCCTCCAACTAGTGTGGATTTGGGATCAGGTGGATATCATTTGCTAAATTTAGATCTACGTTTGGAACATCGGGTTCCTCTTCAGTGTGGAAGATATCCTAAGTTTTTCCTGGGGTGAAATGAAACATCTCACTGCAAGGCCAGTATTCTGATGGGGATGGTGGTGAGTTAGCACAATCCTAGTCTATGGCATCTAGGTTTAGATACAATGGTCACTCTGGATCGGCTAGATTGCGGATGGGGGCGATTAAGTCAATGGAGATCATGTTGATGAAGTGAATTTGGTCTCCATTATCACGCGGGTGGTGACTCAGACATCCTTGGTGATCTTTGTGATCTGAATCTGGCCCTATGGGTATTGGCACAAATGGATCGACCCTATGTGCAGATAAAAGGATAGGGTCTACCCTTGGCACTGACAGATCTATATGGTCTCTGGCAGAGGGTTCTCTCTATATGCCTAAAGTGGCAGGTGTAGTAGTTGGTCCAACTGTGCTTGGTTTACGTGCCACCTATGTCTTGGCCCCATGTTTAGCTATTCAAACATGTCATCAATGTCCATGGGGTATTGATGCTACCACATATGATTGAGATGTGCCATCTTAGTCTCATCTTCATAATCGCTATTAGATATCCATAGGCCTTTTTTGACTCCAACAACTGTTTGTGGCATGTGAGGATCATTCTACTCAAGCAAGTTAATTTGGTCCCATCGGGGTTGTTCCGCTCTCTACGGGAGGACTTGATTCTCTTGAGGTGGCATCTACTCGATTGGAGCATTGAAGGGGAACATTGTCATGAAGTTCTCCTGATAGTCATATATGGGCATCACTTGTGAGTGATTGCTATCAAACTCGAAAGGGTCCCAAGGTGCTACCTCATACTCTGACTCATCTTCTAAAGATCCTTCTTGGCCTTGTCTATATCCCTCTTGGAGGCAAGTTCTTGAAATTTCCCCTTTCTCGATCAAAGGGGAGGAGTTGTTGAGGCCCACAAGGTTGGTTGTTAACAATGGGAGATAATCCCCCAATGTGTATGTTGTGTTAGGATTGGCATAAGGATATTGTGCCAACCTGTCCTTATTGCCTAACCCTAGGCCTTGCATGTTCTCTATCAAGATGTCAAGGGGCAGAGGGTGGTTAAACCCTACTCCTGATTTGTCATATGGCATTTGATATCTTGGTTGACAAAGAATGCGCACTCATTGTTCATATCTGCCTAACCCATATCCGTTCCAATTGCATTGGCCAAGATATTTTAAAGTGAAGTCTGGGTTGGACAAATAATTGACGTTCTCAGCAAAGGGCTCTTCGTCCTCTTCCTCTTGTGCATAAGGTTCAATGTCGTTGTTGAGGCCCCTATATACAAAATTTGTCTGATTTGGTGGGTAGCCCAAAGGGACAATAGTGTCGATGGGGAGGCAAGGTCTCCCCATGTCCTGCATGGACTCAAGCATGGGTGTTGCTATAATATTCCACACTAGATACTCCCCCAGGACCATATTGGCCATCTCAATGGTGATCGTTGGCGGTTGAGGGGGAGGGAATGGGAGTTCTTCCCGAGTCCACTCCATATTAGGTGAACTAGGTGTCTCGAATTCCATTCGGCTAGGCACCTCTTTGGTAGATATGGTTGAGACTGATGGCGGTGCCTCTTCTAGGGGTTTCTTCCCATTTTCCTTTGGTGTCCGTAGGTGGCATCATTGGTGAAGGACCAGATGATGAATATGGACCCGATTGGGGATTTGAGGTACTTAACAGCGGGGATGTATGTGGAATCAGACCCTGTTTGGACAGATTCAACTGAAAGTCCAAGTGTGTCGATGGAAGGGTTGATTGTGGCATCAGTTGCACCGCATTGCAATACTTGAAGGGCTCTAAGTCTACCAGGACTACATGCACTTGCCCTTTATATGTGTACTTTAGGCATTGATGGGCTATCGAAGGGACACACTTCATGTCCCTGATCCAAGGCCGACCCAGTAAAATATTGTAGGCCATCTCACCTTCCAAGATGTGGCACAATGTAAGAATAGTCTTTTGTCCCACTTGGATGGGTAGGACAATTGTGCCAACCGTCGAGCATATCACATCATTGAATTCTCGAAGGGTATAGGTGGAGGCCACAATGTGAGATGCTGGCAACTTGAGGTGTTTCAATTTTGTTGTTGTGATTATATTGCTGGACAAGCCAGTGTCCACCAACAACCTCTTAAATGGAATCCTATTGACCCGTGTAATGACATGCAGGGGTGGATCTGCCATATCACCAGTCACCAATTTCAATTTGTCTTCTCTAAAGGTGATGACTGGTTATGTACATCATTTTACATGTCCCACAAAGTTGATGAAAGAGTTTGCTTCGTGGAGTTGTAGCTCGATGGATTTTAAGATCTCCATTAGAGCCTCCCGATGGGGCGGTGATTGTTGGATGAGCTCGTAGATGAAGAGCCTAGCCGACATGGTCCTTAAACTTTGGGTAAGTTTAGTACAAATTGTGGCCACTGGTCTAGGTGGAGGAGGTTGCGTAGGGTGCTATTGAGGTTGTGATGTTGATGGAACCTCTCCTGTAGCTGTCGTAGGGGCAGCTATGCTTGGGTACCTCTTGTTCTGAGTCATTATGCTTATCATCCCTACATACCCCTGCATGGGGCAATTTTGCATCACCTCATTGACTTGTAGAGTCTTTGCCTACGCATCATGGATAGGCAGGGGGTCTTTGAAGACCTCCATCTATTGGTTGCTTGGTGCCACGAGATTATCCACCACTAGCATCTTGTTGTCTATTAGGTCTTGCACTAAGCTTTTGAACTTCCAACATGCGTAAAGGTCATGTCCCTTCTATCGATGAAATATATAGTACAAGTCTTTCATATATCCCTTGGGTTTTTGCATGTTGGGGTCAACAGGTCGACTTTCTGGCAGGTTTATCAGGTTTTTCATGGACAAGCGGTCAAACAAGGAGTCTTTAGACTCTATGAAGGGTGTGAATTGTTACGTAGGGCGACGCTACTGATTTTGCTCTTGCCTATGATTTTCCTTTTCATAGGTGTCAAGAGGAACTTCCTGATAATTACACTTTGGGGGCTGTGTTGCTTGTGCAGGCTTAGGTATGTTTATAGCAACCTGATTGACCACGGTGGGTTTCGATTGTGTTGACCCAGTTTTAGCATTTTTGGGCCACTCTTTCTTGCATGGCTTGGCAATCTCACCATCCTGTATCTTGATCTCCTCTATGATTCTAGCTTGCACCAGGGCTTCCTCGAGAGTGGCATATTGTTGCAGCTGCAATAGCACGGAGATCAACCTCAAACAACTCTTTGAGAACATTTGGGTCAGGTTGGCCATGGGAGGGAGGTAAGGTAGCTTTGAAATCAAAATCCTCCACCGATTTCCATAAGCCGCCATGGTCTCTTCCTCATACTTCCTAAGGCTAGCTAGGTCACTCAATGATGCCTTCTTTTTGGTATTGAATGTGAAACATTTCAGGAACACGTCCACTAGCTGGTCCAAGTTACTGATGCTATGCTTTGACAATTGGGTAAACCAATCTGAGGTAGGGCCTGCGAACATGGTTATTAATGTTCTTAGAAGCAAAGCATCATTGTCCTGAATGCCAAAGCATTGGCTTAGGAATCTTGTCACATGCTCTTGGGCATCCTCATCTGCTCTAAATATTTCCAATTGAGGCATTTTGAAGTGTTTAGGGTATGGGGGTGCAGGCACTAAGGGATGCACCAGGTGACTGCGAAGCTGGCGTAAAGTGGGCTTTTGGGGCCCAGAAGTCTTGGTATCCATAGACTCTAAGCGCTCTAGCAGCGCTTTGTATGCATCGAAAGATTTGATCTCTTCCTTCTTGGTTTGTTCTCGTTGTGGGTTGTGGGGAACTTGAGACCTATGGATGGGTAGCCGGATAGCGCCTCCCCTGCCTTGGTGGGGCATTTCAGTTCACTCTTCTTCTTGCTCGAATTCCTCATAGGCTTCTTTAGGATTTCTTGGGCGTGACCTATAAACATGGGTGGGTGCCCATAGAGGGTGCCCATCATTGGCTCTAGGGGTGGTCTCCTAATCAGGTCTAGGAGGTCTTGGAGGCAAAATTTGATAAGGTCACAGAGACTAGTCTCGCACCAAGGGGTTTAGTGTGCCCTAGATCTGGTTTAGTGTATATACCCTATGTTGTTCTAGTACTTCATCGTGCGATGGCCACTCATAACGAGTGTCTAAGGGAGCCCTCCTATCTATGTTGAGTGCCACGTGTATGGACTCCTCCTAAAAGGGTCTATGTTGCATGGGCGTACCCCTCGAAGGGGTGCCTCTATAGTCCCATTCTGTCATGGTATGATGTGGAATATCTTGTGGGTCAGGTTGCCAAGGTGGTATGACCAAGTCCTTGGGGCTATAACGGAGGCGACTTGTGCCCCCTTGTACACTTTTCGTAGATTATGCCTGTGATTGGGCTTGGCTACGGGTATCTACCATGGTGGTGTCTCTCTAAAAGGTGTGTATATTTTTATCTTCGTTACAATTTTTTATGCTACACTAAACAAAAGGGGCCAATCCAAGCAATGATTATCTCTTTTATAGATTAAAGGTGTGCCTCTGGTTTAGTGTGTTTTGATTTTTGTGGTGAAAACCTTGTAACAAAAATCTTGTTGTATATGCAATATGAGGGCTCTTATATCTCCAAAAATGGTTGCCCCTTCAATATACCACTGTGAGGCCGTTATACTGAACCTCTCAATATACCCGCCCTTACGTGAGGGAAACTATTGGTACGCGAGAGCAAAAAAATACATGGAACATAGGCAGTACGAAAGGGGAATCGCTCTATTTTTGATACCTACCATAGAAGACTTATCCTCATGCACTAGGAATCACCCCAGTTACACTTGGTCAGCTTTCATCAGGATTTACGTCTAGCAACAGTAGCGATCAGGGTCATGTATGCAAAAATTCAAGCCAAGGTGGTGATGAAATCAACCGTTGGTCTTGATCAAGTGTTGGGGTTTTACGACCAATGCCTTGATGTTTATATTATCACATGGTGTGTGTGGTTATTTTTACTTGCGCAAAGAAAAAAAAAACATGCAGTAAAATTTACTATACAAGAAAAGAAACAAAAAAATCTCAAAAACAGAGAAAAAATTACAGAGTGTTCAGACAACCTACCTCTTCTCTGCCCACATCATATGCCTCTGAATTTCTGCTCAAAAACTACACAGAGAGCTAATCGTCTCGAGGTGGGATGAATAGAAGATCTGTATTCATCACAGGGTGGAATGAATGCCTTATTCATTTTGGGGTGGCACGAATTCCAGTCTGTATTCGTCATAGGGAGGCATGAGCAATAGTCTAGCGCTTGAAGGATTGACACCTGCAAGCAAAAACACAAAGTTTTGATCAAAATTTTGATCTCAAAATTAGGGGACAGGGTCCCACCATGATCGCCACTGAAAGCATGAGGATACGGAAGCCCATAGGCATATCGGGTATGATGCAAACAAAAGCATACAAAATGCTAAGTCCTACGAATGAAGAAAAAGGACTAAAGTGCATGAAAAGGGAAAACAAACGAACTGAAACGAGATATAAAGAAAATGTAAAGTGCAGCCCTTATTTTTATTAATTTTGCTTTGAGATCAGGTTACAATATGTCTCCTTCCATTTTAGGGGCTAGGAGCGTTCGATACAATTGTTACACCAACGGATGGTATGCTTCCCTTCGGGATATTCTACGTGCCCAAATTTGAAATGGGTGGGCCAAACATCGTCGTAGCTTGCATGAATGCATCTATAGTTCCTTGCTACCCCTCTGGTGTTGAGATCCTACATTCAAAGAAATATCAAACGATTAATAACACCTACGGATGGAGGGAAACATGTAATCCCCAAGGCCTCCGGTTAATGCATGCATGAAATAATTAAAACGGTAATCAAAACATGTCAAAATAAGATGAAATTTGGAAAAAAGCATGCAAAAACCATCATGAACACGCTACAAAATGAACATTCAAGAAATATGTTGTAGATTCCTAATGGCTCCGGGGTGGGACGATTAGGACTGTCATAAAATGTCAGAAAGCAACCTCCTAAATGTCCTATCCTGATGTCTCCAAAACACTTGCAAAGTTGGGGTTAGACAAAACAGGGCATTTTGAGATGACCCAGAAGGTCAGGTTCTACATATTCCAACCCGATCACCCTGTATCCGAAGATGCTCCCTGTATGTTAGTGAAAGCAAAAAACAATGAAAACATAGTCAAAACTCATCAGAATTGCATGAAATTTGAATGGCAGCATATATGGATGACATAAAATAAAATGTAAAAGAAATAGTGAGGAAATATACTACAAATTTCTAATCACTCTGGGGTGGGGCGACTAGGACTGCAGTAGTGAGGGGGGCGCCTAGGGGCAGGACGCCCGCTATTTGGGGCTTGGTTTCGGCACCAATCCACTTGGGATGGGTCCAAAAAATTTGAGGAGGTTGTGTAGGAAAATTGGGTGGGATATTGTGGCCAAATGTTCAGGTTTTAGGTCCGGATTGAGCTTCCAATGTTCACCTAATAACCTCCCTTCCAAAAGAGAAATCAAGGATGTAAGAAGCACAAGTGAGGGGTGAGGATGTAATTCGAAAGCACTCCATTGCTCCAAATGCTCTTGCTCTGTCCATTTTTTGGGGTGAGAAGACTCACCATTTTATATACCTGAAGGTCTGCTTTGAATGTGCATGCAAGGGCATCACTTGGCCATCATGCCTTCCTAGGGGAGATAATATTCTTCCTTGATTAAGGGCTCCATGACTGCCTCTATGTCTACCTCTTTGAGCTCAAAAATGCTCACTCGCACTCCCATGCATTGAAGGTGGAGTTGAGTGGTGGATCTGAGCTGCCATTTATCAAGGTTTGACCTTTTGCTCGTCAAACCTGCTATTTGCCCCATCCTGGAGCAATTGTTGCTAATCATCCTAGGGTGGGGCGAATAGCATACTATTCACCCCAGGGTGTAACGAGTAAATATCATGGTTCTTGAAAGGTTCCAAATTGACCTCTAACCTTCCAAAACTGCTTTGGGAGTGGTTAGCACCACTTTTTAACCTTTGGGGGCAGCCCTAGGGGCTATGTATGCCAATTCGATCAGTGCTTGTATCCACATGATCAGATTGGTGTTGTTTTTGTGTCTACACTTACAACTCAAGAACATAAGATAAAATTTGAAAGATTAGAGTCAGCTCTAATACATTGACTTTCAAAAGCAACAGGTAGATATCACAATATAAATGCAAGACATGACCACCAAAATTAGGGAAGAGGTAATATCTGAAGATCTTCTATCTTAAGAGGAAGCACTTTAGAAGAAAGAGGATATAGACTAGAAGGAATAATATTATAGGAAATAAAGAGTAAGGATAACATGGTTGTGGAAGGGAGACCAAAATATGAAATTATTTCAATACTCTACAACTATACACAATCTTCAGAACTGAATGGATGCTCTTCTTAATGACCAAGGTTCTAGACATGAAACTATCTCAGGTATGCAAAAAATAACTAACAATTTACCTAGTACTTTGTTTACTACATATTCAAAGGTAATTACTATAGAGGAAGTTAAATCAACTTTCTTTAGTATACAAACTAGAAAATCACCTAGATTGGATGGTCTTCCTATAAAATTATTCAATGCTTTTAGGGATACAATAGTAAAATATGTTACAAAAGCATTAAATGAAACCAGATCTAATGGTCAGATCCTTATATCCCTTAATCACACCCACCTATATTAAATTCTAGAAGGTGAAGATGTGGATTACATTGCAACATTCCATCCCATGACTCTCTATAATGTGATCTAAAAAATCCTCACCAAGGTGATGGTAGAAAGACTTAAAAAATCCTCCTAATAAATATATCTCTTGAACAAGGATGATTTATACAAGTAAGATATATTATAGATGGCATAATATTTTCTCAAGACTCTTTCCACACTCTCTGAAAGAAAGAGAATAAAGTAATTTTTCTAAAATCTTATGTTAGGGTCAACTAGGAGTTCATAACCAAAATGCTCAAGAAATTTGGTTTTGGAAGATAATGAATTTTGTAGATGTTGGAATGTGTCTCATCGACTTCATTTTCAATCCTCATAAATGATGCTCCATCCCAACCCTTCCTGGACTCCATGGGATAAAACAAGGAGATCCCATCTCACCATACTTGTTCATTATTTATGTAGAAGGCTTAGGGAGTTATATCATACATAAGAAGAAAGAGAACATCATTATAAGAATGAGTATAAACCCTAGTTTGAATCCTATTCACTTGAAATTTATGAATGATATCAAAGGTTTGGGGGAGACAACCATTCTAAAAGCAATTAGTATAATAAACCCCCTCAATTGCTTTCAAAATTGTAAGATTCTAGGAAGTTCCTTCTCCTCTAGAATACCTAGGAATCCCCCTCTTAGTAAGAAGTTTAAAAGCTAATGATTGTAGAACATCAAAAGATAGATACTTCTCTAAGCTAAATTACTAGATGAACCAAAGGCTAAGTTTTTGAGGAAGAGTTACATTACTAAACGTAGTCCTTCAAGCAATTCTTGTGTATGAATTCTCAATATTAGCAGCTCCAAAAGGTGTTTTTAAGGACCTCAAAAAATATTACGAATATTCTTATGGTCCAATATCAAAGAGATTCAAAAAATAGCTTTGATTAGATAGGAAAAGTTTTTTGGTCCAAAAGAGTATGGAGGTCTTGGAATGTGAGTGGAAACAACAAAAAAACAAGCTCTAACTGATAAAATCTATTGGATGTGGTTATCCCATCCAAACCAACTCTAGTCAAAGTTTCTCCTAGAAAAATACTACCCATATCACATCGGAGCTAGCCTTCCCTAACTCCCAATAAAAAGGGAAGGTTCTAAAATCTAGAAAGCACTAAATAAAGGAACTCTTATCATTAAGAAAACCTTATTCTAGATAATTAGAGAAGGGAGAAAAGTCATATTTTCAAATGACTCTTTGGAATGCTACCCCCCCATGAACGTCCAATATCTTTGTTTAATTGGCCTAAAACTAGCTTTCCACAAACATGGCCGAGTCAATGTGAGACACTACCTAAAACCATTGAAAAACCAATCTCTGGGACACCTCCAATGGCACCCTCAAGAGGAATATCCATGTGAAGTATGAGAGGTGAATAAGGTAAAACTACAAGAAATATTGACCAAAAGAACTTGGGTGAGGAAAGTAGAATAGGATTAAATAGCCTAGGATTTTCGTACCCTTGGTATTTAGTCAGTCCAAGAGGGTTGTAGATCCATATTTTCTATCCCTCAATCCCCCAATCCTTTCCCTTGTTCAAAGTTGTAGGAATCCAAAGGATAGACAAAGATCAATTATTTCTCTTGGTAGGTGGTCCACAGCATCTTGACTCAAGATAACTTGTGGAAGAGAGTATTCAAAGGTTTGAACCAATGAATAATGTGTAATATTGAAGAAGAAACAATCCTCCACCTTTTATTTGCATGCCCACATGCCCATATGCCCAAAAAGCCTGACATAAGTGCTTTAAAAATTTTCAACTAGAAAGGGATCTTGCTTCCAACCATGGAAACATTTTGGAACTACTATAAAGCCATCATATTCACATCCACAAAATTAAAATGTGCCTGGGATCTAGGTATTAGTTTTATATCGTGGTAACTATAGCTGGAGAGAAATGGAAGACCTTTTAAAGAAGACTATAAACCAATGGACACAACCTGAAACACCTTAACAAGGAAGCTAATAGAAACATTGGAGGCAAAAATATAAGAATAATCTATGCTACCTAAATAGGAGAAATCAATATGTAACACTCTAAGGAGAGGAACAACACAAGTGAATCAAATCCAATGTCAACAAGATGCCATAGATAAAAGGGCACTGAATGGAGATGATCAAACATGTTAGTACCTTCTATAAATGAAAAGGAGATATCTACAATATGGAAAGAGAAAGCTATAAGGAATTATCTCATAGCTATAAGGCTATTTGATAATAATGTGCATGCAAAAAGAAATATTATTTATAATATGGGCTAACTAAAACAAAGATAATTATTTCCCTTTCAATGTATGCCAGTGCTTAGATTGAAATATACATTTAAGTATCATCATGGTCTGGTGAGGAGTTCTTCATCATGATTTGTGGGAGAGGGAGTGCGAGTAGGAGAGGGAGAGGAACTAGATCTGGAAATGTGGATGGGTTATATTATATGGTTGTTTAGATGGGTATGGTAGGTTGTGTTGTAGTGGAAGGGTCTTTTTTTCTATTGGGAGAGACCATCCCATCCATTTATGCTTTAGCCCTATCCATATTTTTATTTTGGTGTATCTTGTTTAGATCCAACAAGGATTAGGGAGATTCTTCTCATTTTCTCTTTGATCTCGGGGTTTTTATTTCTAGTTTTCTTGGAGAGAAAACTTGGCAAGGGTAGGATTTCTCTTGGGAATTATTTAGCCGTGTATGTTGTTCCTAGGTTTGCAGATCCAAAGAACATCTTTTTAGCCTTAACTAATGGTAGAAGGAAGTCCTTTCCTAGTATTTTTTTAGTTGTGAGAGGGATTATAACCATAAAAAGTTATATCACTGACCATATATTTACTTTATCTAAAAACACTGGTTCTTTACTATATATAGAGAGATTTGTGTAGGCATTTAGATTGAAGTCATCGAGCTTTAGTGTGATCCTAATCCTAATTCGGATAATGGATTTGAATATTGATGTAAACAAGATTCTAGCTCCGAGTTTTCTTTTTGTTGGTCCTAGATGTGTTTTAGATATAATAGAGGATTTTATGTTTGTGTCCTTTCATGTTCCTATAGGCTTTGTTTCTAGAGGATTTTGTGTTGAGTAGGAACATGATCCAAATGTTGACTGCTAAGTCAAGCAAAAAATTTGTTTTCTTTAGATATTTGGATGCTCAATGATTTTGGATTTTATCAAACTATTGGATGATAAAATTCCAAATTTGTTTTTGGTTTTCCCTTTGGATATTTTTTGAAGGATTTCAAAATATAGAGTTGTAGCACCCTAAAATTGGCGCAGTAAAATTATAAAATTTACATTCACCTTAGTAAATAATTTTAAATTCAAATTTAACCTCCCAAACCGCCCGTTAACCGTCGGGAAATCCGTTTCCCCCTTTTTCGTGCCATTTTTAGAGGTTTTTTTGACCGTTTGACGATATCGTCGCCGATCAGACGATATCGCCCCAGATTTGACGATTTCGTCTGGACTAGGACGTCCAGACGATCTTGTCGCAAAACTGAATTTGCATAGTTGGAATCTGTTCCAACGGGTCTCCAATATGGGCAGAAGCGTGTCTGCACCGTTGGGACCCTCCCCCGTTGGAGATCTCCCAAATTGGGATGATCTCCAACCTCCTAACTACTCCCCCTAAGCCTATTTAATCTCTAGAATTTTCCCTCCCCAACCCCTGGCTGAAATTATCTGCAAACTGATTCCCTCTGCGTCAAAACATCTTAATTTTGCTTTTACACTAGTTCCATAGCAATTTTGTTGCAGGTACATCACTATTTTTCAACCGGAGCCAGCACCCATCGTCGTCGACGAACCTGTTCAGATCGGAGGCGATCCCGTCAAATGCGAGACGATTTCGTACTGATGCGAGACGATCTCGACTGCAGTCCACATCGAGGCAATCAGTGCTTGGAGTTTGCTTTTCTCAACCTTTTCTTTGTCATTTTATGCTGCAAATTAGATCATTTACTCAGTGTTTATATTATTTTGCATTTGGAGTTCACCCATTTAGCTTAGATTGCACATTAAGTTCATGATTTGTTGTTAAAGTACAGTAATTTGCTTTAATTTTTGTTCTTAAATATTGTTCAGTATTCATTTTATTATTTGGTGTAATTTGCCTCTGTTAGCACAGTAGGACTTCTTGTATTTTGCATCTATTTTCTGTCTTGCAGGTCTCTGACGAATTCGTCTGACGAATTCGTCAGATCTCAGACGATTCTGTCAATCTCGAGATGATTACGTCGGTTTCGAGACGATCCTGTCGGATTGCGGGTGATTCTGTAGAATTCCGGACGATCCGGACTGCTTCAAACGTCAGAATCTTCTTCAGACATCCGGATCAGGTATTCCCCATTTTCCTCCTGTAAATTCTCTATTTTTTGCTTTTTTAATCTGTTTGTTGTATTCATGAAAGTTGCATTTTCATGTAGTTTAATTTAGATTCATTCGGCCAAACCTAGGATATGAATGCTTAAGATTAAAACGAACTCATCTAAACACATTCCAAAACCTAGGCGTGGAAGCTGCCGCTAAATGTTTCCTGGTGAACCCACCATCCGTCGAAAAATCACCAAAATACACCTCCCTTGAGAGGCGGGACCTTCGCAAAGTCCTCTCAGTCCGAGGTACCGCACCATCCTTTTCCCATCCTCCTTCCGGGCGCGGATCCTATAGCCTGAAGGTAGGGATGCAAAAAATTTGGAGCGATACATTTTGGTGAACCCGACGTGAATGCATTGTAAACCTTTTGAAAACAAAAACAAAAATATATATATGTATACAAGAAAAACAAAAACAAAATCATCATTTCTCATGTTTTAGATTCAATTCTAAATAGTAGATGCTAAATATTACTTTTAGAAGTACTAAACAAACCATGAGTTTTTACTCAAATCAATATGAGCCCATTAGTAATGTTGGAAGAATTCAGCCAAATACATTTGTTGATTATGATCAACCTTATCCCTATTCAACATCACCTCCATCACACTTCTCTCATTTTTCATCCTTACCCCAACAAGACAATCCCTTTGCCAATCCTCTTCATAACGATATTATCTATTCTCCCATATATCCATATTATGTCTATCAATCCACATATAATCCTCCACCACCTTTTCAATACTCTTCTTTCAATACAACACATCCATTTCAACAAGAAAATACTTATTCTTCCAATTCTACCATGCACTCACCTCCTACATCGCAATCTTCCTATCATCATTCTACCCATAATAAAGAAAGTAGAGGTGAGAAACCATTAGGCCCTTTTATGATGAAATTCCTAAGGCATTTATCAAAAACCTCTCAAAAACCTTCATCACGTAAATTTACAAAGCTCAATCAACCAATGGATATAATTCTCAAGTATTTACTTGACACAAATAAGATTGAACTCCCTTCCATAAGACAACCTGACACCACATCAGATTGGTTTAAACCTGAGCTACATTGTGAATATCATAGAGTAGATGGACATATGACACAAAATTGTAAAGATTTAAGATGTGCAATTCAAGATTTGATTGATAAGGGTCTTTTTAATATAAAGGAATTACAATCTACAACTGATGATAAATCTCCAGTAAACAATCAAACTCCTACACAACAAATACCAATAATCAATCAAGACATGGGGATCTCCCAAGAACCCCTATTCAATTATCAACAACAAGAAACCAATCAAATATTGCATGTTAATGTGTCCCATCATGATGATATTATTAATATTGTAACAAAAACTACAAATGAGCAACCTCAAGTTCAATCAACTCAATCGGATATTCAAGATATGGATTCCTCATTTGACCAACCTTCAAAACTATCTTTGACTCTAGAGAATGATCCAAAATGGAATGTAAGCATAGAAAGCTCATCTTTAGAATCAAAATCTCAATCTGAAATCCACTTTGATAACCAACAACAAGTGATTAATCCTCAAGCAAAGATATCCCTTTTAGAAGTATTACAAATTTATCACAAGGAAATTTTGTTCAAAATACCTAGCCAACAATTTGTTCCTCATCATATTTTCTCTAAGAACATAATTAATGGTGTAAACCCTCTTGAGGTTAACCATATTTCATTCTATGATGAGGATATTCCTTCCTCTACTCCACAAGAAGACTCCTATCTTTACATTACAGGATCTAGTAAAGAAACACTTGTTAAAACTATCATGGTAGATAATGGCTCCTCTCTTAATTTATGCACTTATCAATTATTCCAAAAACTCAAATCAAAGGAAGAAGATCTTAATGAATCAAATGTTATTATAAAATATTTTAACAATGAAATTCAAGAAGCTCAAGGTACTATAATTCTTCCCTTTAATATTGGATCCAAGATCCTGGATATTTTATTCTATGTAGGATATTGTCCTTCACCTTACAACCTATTTCTCCAGAGTCCTTGGATTCATACGATGAGGGTTTTCCCTTCCACTCTTCACCAATGTTTGAAGTTTGAACTTGCAAATAAAATTGTTACCATACATGGTGACCCAACACCATTTGAAGAATATTTAACGGTTGAAACATCAAGTTCTATACATTCTCTATTATCACAATTATCTTCTATCCATCACTTTTCTTCATCCATATATGATCATCCTTGTTTACCAAATAACACTCATGCATATCTTTCACATATACTTTCTCCATCTTATCAAGACTTGGAATATAGTAATAAGAATGAAGAACTTTCTTATATTTCTGACATTTTATTTTGTAACATGATCAATTTTACACATATAAAAGTCAAATCTTTTGCTACATTATTCTACATTATAACAAAGCTTTTGTTATCACTACCTTTTATTCATCACCTTCTATTCTTACCTTCACCTCAACCGGATTATCCTTCAAAACCTCCTTTGATTTTGAAGCAACCTTAGACATGCTATACTCAAATAACCTTGTATAGTGTATATAGATCATCTTGTATATACCACCAATTTCAATTCATAAATTAAAATCAAAATACAAAAAAAAATCAAAATCCTCAAAATCTTCAAAAAAAAATACTAATGCAACTAAGGACCTTAAAGGTAAATTTGAGCCCAACTGGCTTGGACCATACATTATTACTTGTAAATTTGAATCAGGAGCATATAAATTATCTACCTTAGATGGTAAAGAACTTAAAGAACCCATGAATATTTTGCATCTTAAACGTTACTATGCATAAACTTGGTCATTTCATCCATGTATATATTTGTTCAAAATTACTATCTTATATTTCTTTCAATTTATAAAAAATCAAAAACACCAAAAACATTCATAAATCTCCAAAAATCTTCAAAAACTATCTATTGCATTTATTTAAGGCAGTTGTTAAATTTTTTGCTCAAAAATATAAAAACAACAATATTCTTGACTCTTTCGAAACCAAAACAATATACAGAAGAAAGAGAGAGTCAACATTCTCAAAACTTCTCAAAAATCATTTATATCTATATTTTTCTTCCAATTATTGCAGTTATATGTTTCAACTTATTTTGGATAAAATTAGCATTTATTTGGCATCCCTCACTTGCACACTCACAACAATAAATATCTTGATTTTATCTGGCATGATTACTAATCTCTCTTATATCAAAGTCCACAAAATTCAATTAAATAAAGTTTGAGCATAGAGAATTGATCTTGTTATTTACTTAAACCAAGCACATCTTTTCACAATAAAATGATTATATTTGTAATTTCCATGTTTTGCTACATAGTAGAAGTGATTTCTTGAGTGAAAAGTTTCCCCTGCTATCCTATCATGCACATGGTCTAGAATATTTGAGAATTGGCAAAAGGACAAGCTCACCCCTACCCGAATAAAAATCCCTTGCTCTACAGACTAATCCAGAGCAAGTATCCCTAGCAAAGAAAAAGAGAAAAAAAGAGAAGAAAAATTCAAGAAAGAAGAGAAAAGAAAAAATGTTATTTATATCAATGTTCCAAGCATATTATCAAGCAATCAAGAAATCAAGCAAAAGAAAAATAAGCAAAGTTCAAAAGAAGGCAAGAAAGCAATAAAATCCCTTTCCCTACCCTTTGAAAAGAAAAGAAGGGTTGATGAGCTTGAATCCCTGGAATTCTCAATTATTCGAAAACTGTGAGGTAAGCCCCATAACAGGTGGTTTGTGCCCAACCTCGCTTGGCCTTGGGTAACTCCTAGCGTGGCGATATGTCTATCACATTAGCGACCTTCTTTTGTACAGACCTATGTCTGCTTATGGATTAGCTAGCTCTTGATAATCCGGTCTACATAGTAGCCTAGTATGGTTATATGCATCTACATCATGGTTAATGAACACTTATTTGGTTTCTTCAAATCACTTGTATCATAGTATCTTGCTCACAACTGGTAAATGAACAATGCAATTGCACACACATTTGTATTTGAGAGATTTTGTCTATCATTATGATAAATCAAGATTGGAAATGAATTCACATATGCACATGGGATTCCTTATAAATCTTACTTTTGTCTTCAAAACACTTTGAAATATTATTTTTTGCAATTTGTTGAAATAAATCAAGTACAATTGTTTACTACAAAGACAACTATATAAATAGAAAAATCAAAAATTTCTTTCAAACTATACAATCAAATCAAATCATATATATCTGGTTGACTTTCGCGACGATGGTATAGTTTCAAAACCAAAATTGGAATTTTATGCCTAGCGCAAGTCCTCATTTTCATCTTTTCTGTTCATCAAAAATCAACCATGCAATAAAACTATCTTTTTGGATTTTCGCGATGATGGTATAAGTCTATACCTACATATTCTATGCCTAGCGCAAACCATTGTAACAATTTTTATTCCCCATTTATCAAAAATCATAAAAACCATATGACTTCATTTTACACAAATTATGCTTTTCAAAAGCAAACCCATTTTTTCACTATTTTTATGTCATTATGTCAACCTTCAACTTTGCAATGATGGTATAATTCCTAAGGAATTATTCACAAATTTTATCACACTTAGGAATTTATGCCTAGCAAAAATCATTTTTAAAATATTTCATGCATAATATTTTTCATGAAAATCTGAAAACAAAACCATCATCATCATCATCATCATTTGCACTATTGCACCAAAGTCTTAAGACAGTCTCTTAAGCACTCTTTTACTTTTTAACAATATTTCTATAATTGGGATTAGCTTGACGACCGAGTGAGCGGCGACTCCATGAAATGGTCTATAATAGCGACAATGTCCTTTGAAATTATTGTTAAAAGTCCCCTTTTATTTTTATCAAATTATTGCATCACAAACAAACACTTTGTTACATCAGATTATTTCATTTACAATGTTATAGCATGACATTCAAATTATAATATTTCCAACGACATAATTACATCCAATTATCAAATCAATCAATCAAACATAAAAGCATCATAAGCATCATAAAATACATAACACAATACAAGTCATATGATCAAAAATATATCATCTTATATATCTCAAAAAAATATGTACATCATATCAGCTAGATTGGTATGCCACAATCCATATCTTGGCATACTCAATCAAATACCCTCCGTGTAGTGTCTCGAGAGCCCCTCGAGCTCTCCGCCTCATCTCCTCCCCCCCTGAGGTGGAGGAGGTGGCCCCATCGCAGTCCGTGTGGTGCCGTGAGTCCTGGATGCCGATCGTGATGATGTCCTAGATGACCCCATCACGACAGGCTCTGCAATGTGTGCTGGTAATGGCACCCTCTGCTCCGCTGGCACCGCCTGGTAGTATAGAGCCTGATAGAAAGTGATCTGGGCGATAGCGCATGCTAAATCCCGAGTGCTCGCTCCTCCGCCCCGAGCTCTGAGCCGTGTAGCCTCATCCTGCAGTGTCTGCACCTGAGCCCGCAAGCGGGCAACCTCAGCTCGGAGAGTCGCTGTCTCGTTGCTCTCCCTAGTGTCTACACCCTTGCCCTTATCGGGCGATGGTGGTCTCTCTCTCTGTGGAGATGGGGGTCTCTCCTCCCTCCTCTCTCACTGGCCTCTCCTGTGCCTGTGGCCTCCTCTGCTCCCTCTCGCCGTGACCCTGGGCCGCCTCTATCACCGCCTGGCATCGCCTCCCTATCCGACGCACAACCGCGTGGATCGGACCCTGTGCCCTCGTCATCCGAGGAGGGCGGATGCCTGCGTACCAGGCATCGTAGCCATCGGCTACTCCTACGTCGTCCCCATCCACTGGCTGGATGGGGGCATCATCTGCGTCCTGGCTCCAGAAGCGCTGCATGTCCGGAGCCCCGCTAACTGTAGTGTTATCCCGGACAGTTCGGGAAAACTCGTAATCCCTGAGAGATGGGATCCCCTGCTGTAGACCGAACTGCCTCAAAACTCGGTCATAGCGGTGGAGCTCCACCTCTCCTCTCTCCATCCTCAGCCAGCAGACTCGCCTGATGCGAGCCAGCTCCTGTCCGTCCTCTGGCCACCCTGGATGCTCTCTCCATGGCCTCCAGGTGATCTGGTCCGGGACCAAATCATCCAGTAGTCTCCGGGACATCGGCAGGTCGATCCGCCGCTGTGACCCTCTTCGGAGCCACTAGTAGAAGACTCGGGGCCTCTCCCCATCTATCCCTATCAGTGGAAGCCCTACCGGCCTCCGCACTACAATGTGCTCCCAGCACCAAACCTGTAGGAGCGATGTCATCACCAGACATCGCCCGCCCTTGTACACGACCCCATATAGGATCCTGTACAACCGGCATAGTACAAAACTACCCCAACAAAACCTGTACCCATGGTCCCGCATATCGTAGATCACATCTACGAGCATCCATGGTACCCTGCACCCGCTCTGGTGGCACAGCAAAAGTCCACCAACCACTCCAGCTAGAACTCGTGTGAGTCTGGATGCCCCAGGCATCTGGCGTAGTGCCTCGATATTAACTCCGCCCTTCTCCAGGGTGAAGCTCGGGTCACCACACAGTCGTCCCATAGCGTGGCCCTGGTTGGCCGTAGGAGTGATCATCCGTCCTTGTATGGGGATTCTCAGAATCCTCCATACGTCCTCTAGTGTGGGAGTCATCTCCCCTGTCGATAGCCAAAAATAGGAAGACCCCGGATACCATCTCTCTGCTAGGGCTGTTAGAAGCCCCATATCTGTAGATACTTGTGGCATCTCCGCCACATGCTGCAAGCCGACCTGTGCCAGCTGATCTCGCTCTGCCTGTGTCAGAGCGGCCAAGTCATCTCTCAATCCTCCATATTTCCACTCCCTGCTCTTTAGTAAACCTCTCTGCAAACATAAACAACATAAACAACAAGCAATCATTAATAACAATTCCAGTAATTAATAATGCAACTTAAAGATCAATTTCATGTAATTGATGATATCGCCCACTATTGGACGATATCGTCCCAAATTTGAGCATAATCGTCTCCGATTTCGTAGTTCGAAATCGTCTCTAGTTTGATGAAATCGTCCCCCTTTCGACGATTTCGCCCTCGAGTGAAATTGCCGAAATTGAGACGATTTCGTCGAAATCGGGACGATTTCGTCTCGACGACGTCGACGGCCCAAAAACGGCCGCGATGCTCCAAATTCATCTAAAATCTACCTAAAAAGCATGTAAAATCAAATTAAATCAGTTCTAAACTAAGTCTAGGCTCTTACCCGTAGACCGCATCGGACCTCTGTCGATCTGTGCGTTGTCTCCACCATTTTTGCTTCAGAGCTCTAAAAACCAGAAAATGAACAGTAAAAATGAATTAGGGTTTTACCCTATTTTTCTTAATTTTATTCAACAATAATTTTTTGCTTTTTCGCGTTTTTACCTCAAACGTTCGATTTGGGTAAAAACACGGAGGGGGCACCATAGTAAGTCGTCGTACGATTCGACCAAGAATCGTCGCCTAAAAATGGGTATAATTTTTTGCTTTCTCGTAGATCGAGAAGAACTCATATTTAACGCATTTTCTTCGAAAAATTCGCTAAAGAGGGGGCAAAATGTAGCACCCTAAAATTGGCGCAGTAAAATTATAAAATTTACATTCACCTTAGTAAATAATTTTAAATTCAAATTTAACCTCCCAAACCGCCCGTTAACCGTCGGGAAATCCGTTTCCCCCTTTTTCGTGCCATTTTTAGAGGTTGTTTTGACCGTTTGACGATATCGTCGCCGATCAGACGATATCGCCCCAGATTTGACGATTTCGTCTCGGACTAGGACGTCCGGACGATCTTGTCGCAAAACTGAATTTGCATAGTTGGAATCTGTTCCAACGGGTCTCCAA
This sequence comes from Wollemia nobilis, assembly GCA_028583015.1. Lineage (NCBI taxonomy): Eukaryota > Viridiplantae > Streptophyta > Pinopsida > Araucariales > Araucariaceae > Wollemia > Wollemia nobilis. Next base: position 19,162,322 of record JAQPPZ010016726.1, read on the forward strand.
TATGGGCAGAAGCGTGTCTGCGCCGTTGGGACCCTCCCCCGTTGGAGATCTCCCAAATTGGGATGATCTCCAACCTCCTAACTACTCCCCCTAAGCCTATTTAATCTCTAGAATTTTCCCTCCCCAACCCCTGGCTGAAATTATCTGCAAACTGATTCCCTCTGCGTCAAAACATCTTAATTTTGCTTTTACACTAGTTCCATAGCAATTTTGTTGCAGGTACATCACTATTTTTCAACCGGAGCCAGCACCCATCGTCGCCGACGAACCTGTTCAGATCGGAGGCGATCCCGTCAAATGCGAGACGATTTCGTACTGATGCGAGACGATCTCGACTGCAGTCCACATCGAGGCAATCAGTGCCTGGAGTTTGCTTTTCTCAACCTTTTCTTTGTCATTTTATGCTGCAAATTAGATCATTTACTCAGTGTTTATATTATTTTGCATTTGGAGTTCACCCATTTAGCTTAGATTGCACATTAAGTTCATGATTTGTTGTTAAAGTACAGTAACTTGCTTTAATTTCTGTTCTTAAATATTGTTCAGTATTCATTTTATTATTTGGTGTAATTTGCCTCTGTTAGCACAGTAGAACTTCTTGTATTTTGCATCTATTTTCTGTCTTGCAGGTCTCTGACGAATTCGTCTGACGAATTCGTCAGATCTCAGACGATTCTGTCAATCTCAGACGATTCTGTCAGTCTCAGACGATCCTGTCAGATTGCAGGCGATTCTGTAGAATTCCAGACGATCCAGACTGCTTCAAACGTCAGAATCTTCTTCAGACATCCGGATCAGGTATTCCCCATTTTCCTCCTGTAAATTCTCTGTTTTTTGCTTTTTTAATCTGTTTGTTGTATTCATGAAAGTTGCATTTTCATGTAGTTTAATTTAGATTCATTCGGCCAAACCTAGGATATGAATGCTTAAGATTAAAACGAACTCATCTAAACACATTCCAAAACCTAGGCGTGGAAACTGCCACTAAATGTTTCCTGGTGAACCCACCATCCGTCGAAAAATCACCAAAATACACCTCCCTTGAGAGGCGGGACCTTCGCAAAGTCCTCTCAGTCCGAGGTACCGCACCATCCTTTTCCCATCCTCCTTCCGGGCGCGGATCCTATAGCTTGAAGGTAGGGATGCGAAAAATTTGGAGCGATACAAGAGTGGTTAAAGAAATTTAGTTTTTGGTTTGGGCAATAAAAATTAAATTTGAAATTTGAACAAACAAATATGTAGGAACCTATTAGGAGAAGTTAAAATTGAGTTTTAGACAGTTCTTACCCTTTCAAGTGATGTCCTCTAGAGGTTTTTAGGTATGGATACCTAATTTTTTGGATCAGAAGACCTTATTGTAGGAATACAAAGATATTGGGTGAAAGGCTACGTGGATTCTTGAACCTTCTCGTAGGATTTTTTTTGCAACTTCTCAAGTCCTTGGTGTAGTTTTGATGTATCTTCTAAAGTCTTTGGTGTAGTTTGGATGTGTCTTCTATTTCAAGAAATAAAATCCCATAATGGTTCTAGAAACATATTTTTTGGTTTGGGTAGAAAATATTATTTTTTATTTTTGAATCAAATATGAGGGAGAGCTTGGTTGGGAAGGTAAATATTGAGTTCTTGTTAGTTCTAGTCCTTTGGGGAGGTATCCTTGAGAGATGGTACATACCTACTTTGTGTGGGTTTAGTGACATACCCAAAGGAATGATTTTTTACCTCCAAATATCTTGCATCTAGGTTCTTGAGGTTGGGTTGTTTGATGCCCCTGCTTCAAATTTATTTTTATCCCTTTTGAGTAGTATTTAGACCAATCATTTCTCTTGGTTTAGTTTGGGTGGGAATTGAGTTTAAAAGTATCTTCCTCTAATATTGAATTTCAAAATTCTCGTTTGATTGTACTTGCTTTCAGTAAGATGTATTTCTCTGGATCTCTTGGTTCTCTCGGATCTCATGGATCTTGGTTTCTCTTGGCTATATTTTTGTCTAGTATTTGGCTTTTGGATCCCTTGGGTGGGTTAATTATCTTTGTGCTTTTCTTTGAAACCTTTTTATTCTTTATAAAAGGTTCGAGAATCCTTTCAAAACCCCTTCTAGAAATTGTTTGGCGCCCTTTCAAAACCCCTTCTTGAATCTAGTAATAAAAAAGTATTTTGAGTTCCATTAATAGAATTTTAACATTCACTAAAAACAATTATTTGAGTTTCATTAATAGAAAACACACATTATTTGAAATTATCTCTAATATTATCATAATTTGTCCCACATTGACTACTCACTATCCTTAAATGCATTTTAATATTATACTTCATCTAAAACCATGTGTTTTATATGAAATAAACTAATTCATTACAAATACAAATATAATAACAATCTACACTAAGAATGCATCTATTGATATTTTAATGAATTAGTAAAATTTTAAGTATATGTTATGTTAAAAAATAACTAAATTGATAAAAATTAGAATCAATGGACCAAAAACTACCAAAAGTGTACTCATTAGCATGCACTCAACCTAATACATTTTTTCTATTAAAAAAATTTACCATTTTCAAAAATATTGTCCCTATCTTTAATGTAATATTTTTAGTTGGTTAGATCTGTGTGTATTTTTTATTTTTTGTACGATGGAATTTTTGGATGAGTTTTGGTCCCTCAATATCCTTGGTTTGTCCATCAAATCCATCCACCACATAAAGAGAATGAGAAAAATATATTTTCTTCATATATGTATTTTGGCTTATATTAAATTTGTATGCAAGTTTTATCCAAATCATATGCATTTTAAGATTGATTAGGATATTAAATGGTATTTAGATCAAAAATTTGGATTCCTCAATATTGAAGGAGAAAACTTAGGTTTGAAACTTGCTAATCAATACATGGATAATGTCTAAGTTGTTATAATATCAATACCTGATATTGATGTAATGTTGTTTCAATCCCATAAAACCAATTGAAAATAAAATAAAATAAGACAACTCAAACAAAACATTGTACATTTGTATATCAAAATGTGTGAAGGAAAAACTACTCTGCTAGGGTTTGATGAAAAAAAACTACTCTGCGGGGATGGCAGCAACTTTCGGAGGAGGTCTAAAAAATTGGAGGAATGTCGTGATGGCATTGGGTCCGACACAGAGAATGCATGCTCATGATATTTTTTCATCTGAAAATGACTAGAAGGAACAAGATTTTCTAGTGCATGTCGAGAACTTCTTGTTAAAGAACAATGGATTTTTGGAATGATGTGAAGCTAGGCCAATTCTAGTGGTTCAACCAAACTCAATGGCGGAAGATGTGGAGTATCTAACTAAACATGCCCTTATTGGAAAATTTTTGGGCATTCTAATTTCTCTCCCCTTTGTGGAGGCTTGGGTCAGGAAGACTTGAAATCTTGAAGGTGATGTGGAGGTGATGCTGAGTGCGAATAGTTCTTTTATGGTGGTTTTATCTTGTATTGCAGATTGTAACAAAGAATTTTAAGGGGGTCCTTATTTCTATAACCAAGTGGGACTCTTTCTTAAACCCTAGCATGTGGGTTTCAACCCATCAGATGAGTGGCCGTCGTGGGTTCCAGTATGGGTGTGGCTTCCATGGATCCCATTGGAATTATGGAGAACTGATATCTTGCACAAGATTGCCCTTCTGTTTGGGAAGCCAGTTGGACCATCACAATAGACAATGGATAAAAAGGTAATCTTTGTTGCTTGTATTTGTGTTGAAATTGACTTAAATAATCCTATTCCAAATTCTATTGAAATACAATTTGGATCAACTACATGGGTTCAAAAACTTGACTATGAAGCTCTTCAATTTTGTTGTCAAATTTATCATGAATATGGCCACCTACAAAGAAAATACCCTAAGTTTGTCTCGCATGTGGCTTCAAATCCTAGGCCCTCTCGGTCTAGAAAAAGTTTGGATAAAGAAAAATCCCCGATAAAGTAAGGGGAACGGAATAAGGAAGGTTTTGTTTTGATAAAAGCCCGAAACAGGGGGCGAAGGGCAAACAAAGACCTTAAGGATAGCCAGCCAGATGCTTTTCTCAACCGTTTTAAAATATTAGATGATCTTGATCAGTGCATGAAGATACTTGAAACATCGCTACCTAATGCAAATATAACAAGGCCGAATTAGATGTCTCTTCTTGAGGGGGAATTTAAGGAATCAGATCTAAGGGGTTTAAATGAAGAACAAAGGGCTTTGGATTTGAGTGTAGGGGACATGGTTGGGTCTAGCCCTATAAGGAAAACTATTTTGGAAAGTAGTAAAGATTTAGTTATGCCCTCTCCTACTCAGGAACTGATGCAGTCATCCTTGGACTGCAAAACTCCTACGGTGTTGGGATTGCAGCAAAAAATAATTAAAAAAAGTTTTTCGAATAAGAATATGAAGGTGGGTCGAAAGAAGGACCAGGATAAAATTAAGTTAATGGGGGAGAATTTGGTGGATTCAGGCTTGGTGAGAACATTGGACTCCAATTTTTATAACCCTTAAAAATGATTATCCTCTCATGGAATGTAAGGGGGTTGAATAGCATCCCCAAAAAAAAATTTATTCATGATTTGGTTCATGTGCATTCTATGGATGTGGTGTTTATTCAGGAGACTAAATTGGCTATTGATAGTATGTTCAATATTACTCCCAAGTTGTGGAGAAGGGGGTAATGTCAGTGTATTGGTGTATGTGGATATGTTGGTGGTGTCGCTTGTTTATGAGATTCGGTTAAGATATCCCCTCTTACTTGGATTTCCAGCAGATGGTCTATTTCAATGGTCGGGCATGATAATGAATCTTGTGAAATCATCCTACTTACAAATGTGTATGCTCCTGTTTATTACAATGGTAAAGTGAATTTGTGGAAGCACATTTGCTTTGTGAGAAGTTTGGTTCCCCTGTACCCATGGATTTTTATTGGAGACTTCAACTCTATCACTTTTCTAGAGGATAAATGTGGTGAGGTGGACTGTATCGAGACTTTTTATTTTGTCTTCAGTGCCCATATACAGGCCCTAAACTTGGTTGAAATCAAGCCAGATAATGGGATATTTACTTGGCTCAATAGAAGGTGTGGGTAAGCTTCCATCTCAGAGAAACTTGATAGGTTTTTGATATCCAGTTATTGGATGGGTAATAACAGAGGTGCTAGTTCTATGATTCTGGAGGATAGGGGATCTGATCATTGGCCTATCAAACTCTATACTTTGGAGTTAGGGATATAAAATAATCCCTCCTTTAAGTTTCAACTTATGTGGCTTCGTGATCCTAAGCTTCATGATTTCATGCGGGGGTAGTGGACCACTAGCAAACCTCCTCATGGCACAACTATGTATTCCTTTATTAATCGACTACAACTTGTAAAACATAAATTGAAGAGATGGAATAGACTATGTTTTGGGAACCTTTCCTTGGCTGAGTTGGCATCTCTTAGGAGGATGGAAGAAGCTTCAAGGAATATTAGATATCAGGGATTTACGAAGAAGCTTCTTGTTGAGGAATCTGAGGCTGCGAAAGACCTTGCTGAATGGGAACTGAGGGAAGAATTTTTTTGGAAACAAAAAGCTCGAGTAGATTGTCTTCAGTAATGGAATATGAACACAACCTTCTTTTATAACTCAGTTAAGGATCGTCGTAATGGTAACCTGATTACCTCTCTTGTAAATTCGTAGGGTGTCCTGCTATCTTCTTTCAGGGATATTTCATAAGAGACTAAGAGGTATTTTTCCTCTCTTCAAGGAGGACTCCCTATCAGATGATGAGAATGAAAAGATTATTCTAAACTATATTCCAGTGATTGTTTCTAAAGAGATGAATGAGCACTTGATGGGTCCAATTTCCCTTGAGGAGTTGGAAAATGTTGTATTCAAGATGAAAAAAGGAAAATCCCTAGGCCCAGATGGATTCCTGATTGAGTTTTATCAAGAGTTTTGGAATTTAATCAAATTTTATCTTTTGGATGTGGCCCATGAGTCCCAAAAGAACAAACAGATGCTAAGGGCTCTAAATGCTACCTTTGTGGTGCTTATACCCAAAAAATAGGGAGAAAATTCCTTGGATATGTTAAGGCCTATTGCTCTCTGCAATGTTGTGTATAATATCATCACAAAAATTATTGCTGAGAGTCTAAAGATATGGTTGAGCAAAATCATCTCTGAGGAGCAAGGAGGGTTTGTTGTTGGCTGAAAAATCTTGGATGGGGTTGTTATTGCTACAGAAGCTATTCAATCGATGAAAACTTCTAAGGAGAAAACTATGTTCATTAAGTTGGACATGGCCAAAGCCTATGATCGGGTCAGATGGTCATTTCTTCAAAAAGTTCTTACTGCTTTTGGATTTGAGGAGGAATGGATTAGATGGGTGATGAGTTGTGTTTCTTCTTCCTCATTATCTGTTCTTGTTAATAATGAGTCATCAGAGCTGTTTGAGGCTTCAAGGGTATTAAGGCAAGGAGATCCTTTATCTCCTTATTTGTTTATCATTATGGCAAAAGGGTTGGGAAGATTGCTCAAGTCTCAAGTAATTTAGGGTCTCATTCAGGGGTGGAAGTGGGATAGTAGTTTGCCACCTCTTTCCCACCTTCAATTTGTTGATGATACTGCTTTGTTGGGAGTTGCCACTATCAGGGAAGTTGGAAATATTAGATAGTCTCTTGACATATATATTTGTGCTTCTGGACAGTTGATTAATGAGGACAAGTCTTCTATTTTCTTCTTCAATACCCCTCCTCTTATTCAAGCCAAGATTGATCGTATTCTAAGATTCTAGGTTGGGACTCCCCCCTTCATTTATCTTGGTATTCCAATTTCATCTCATCCTCTAACTATATCTTCTTAGAATTCTATGCTTGATAAGTTTATAAGGAAGGTGAATCACTGGAATTTCAGATGGCTATCCACTACCGGTAGAGTGTTACTTTTAAAATCTATTGTTCAAGATTTACCCATTTATAGATGTTTTGTACAAATAGCTCCCTCTCACTTCATTAATGACATGGATGATTTTTCAAGACAATTTTTATGGTCTGGAAAACTTGATCAATCTAAATGAAGTTTGGTTAGGTGGGATTCTATATGTAGGTCGATGCAAGAGGGAGGTCTTGGGTTGCAATAGACAACTCTTTTTGGGCAGGCTTTGGATGTAAAAAATTATTGTAAATGGTGTACCTCTCAAGATCATATTTGGTCTAAAATATTATCTTGTAAATACTTGAGAGGTATTTCTGAGGCTGAAATCCCTAGAGTCATCTTGGTTGGTAAAGGTTCAATTTCTGGGACACTCTAAAAAGAGGAGCTAATTTAATCAAGCAGGGTTTTTTCTGGATTTGTAATCAGGGATCAAATGCTCTTTTTTAGGAGGATTCTTGGGATGACCACCCTCCTATATTGAATCAATATCCTAGGTTACATTCCCTAAACATTTTTTTCTTGGAAGCAGGCTGGTCTTGTGTGAAGGACTTTAAAAAAATCTAGTCTTTTGAAAATATGGAGATGTACAGGTGGAAAGATCCGCAAGAATGGCCCTAGGGGGGACTAGCCAAGGACAGAGAGGTGCTTGCTCTTATTCTTATGGGGAGGCCTTGTTCTTCATTGAGGGGTAAAAATATTCTGGCTTGGAACCCTGCTCCTAAGGGAACCTACTCGGTAGCCTATGGTTATTAGGTTCTTGATAAGAAAAAGTATGGGAGTCTTCCTATCACTTGGTGGAAAAACTGTGAAATAAATTTGTCTGGAAAAAATGTAACTTCTTTCTCTGGTTGGTAGCTCGTAATAAATGCCTCACTTGGGATAATGTGAGGAATATGGGATTTTAGGGTCCCTCTTTTTGTCTCCTTTGACTATTCTCATTTATTTTTCCAATGCTCCTTTTCCAGAGACATTTGGAACCATTGGTGGACCGCCTGGAACCATCCATTTTTTCATGTGCTATCCCTGGTGGAGTTTTGGAGTAGTCTGGGTAGACCTCCGGCCAAGGACCCCTTCCTTTGGGTGGCTTGGAATTTGGGCCCTTCTTGCATCATCTGGAAAATTTGGATCGAATAGAACCGACACATATTTTAGGGTAGTTATTTGGTTGTTCAACATATCTGGAAAAGGATCATGTATATGGTTCAGGAAACCATCCATAGCAAATGTGATGTGGACCCTTTTTTGGATTCTAGGGAGGAGAATGTACAACAAGCCCTTGGTCTCTTTGGGGATGGTGTGAACTCTTCTAGCCCTAGTAGGGTTCCTCAGCTCAGCAAGAAGGTTAGGAGAGATGGTAGGTGGAGGCCACCCCCTAGAGGAGTTTTAAAAATTAATACTAATGGATCGTCCAAGGGTAATCCTGGACATGCTAGCATTGGCGGTGTTGGGAGAGATTCTACTGGTGGTGTCAGTTTTTTCTTTTATATTTATAAAGGTGTTCACTCCAACAATTTTATGGAAGCTCTTGCAATTCTTGAAGCCTTGTGGATGGGGTTCTCTCTTGGATGGCATAGGATTATCTGTGAGTTTGACTCTCAAATTGTGGTTAATATTTTAAATAGTAAAATGGTGGAGGAAGTTAATTGGCAGTTGGCCTCTGTAGCCGTTTAGATTCTTAGAATGAGTGAAGAGTTCAAATTTATATCCTTTGTGCACATTCCAAGGGAATGGAATGTGGTTGTTGATTACCTAGCCAAAAGGGCTTCTAAGCTGCTAGATCCTTGGAGTATCGATAATTGGGAGAGTCTCCCATCTGGGGACTCTCAACGCTTGTGGGAGTTGATCCACAAGGATGTACAAACTTAATGTGGTTTATTCTTGTTGTCTTTTCTAGGTGTCATTCTAGTCTAGTGGTTTTAGCCTTTTTGGTTGTTTATTTGAGTCCTGGTTGGAAGATTAGTTATACTCTGTAATCCAGACTTTTTATCAATAAATTTTTACCCATTTAAAAAAAAAAAAATAGTATACATTTGTTAAAAAAATAAACAAACATGCACTTTGTGTTTTATAACAATTTAACCACTTTAATCGACCTATTATTTGTACACTTTCCATATGACCACTCCTATAAACCACAAATTCCATCACCAAAGTATGTTTACAATTATTATAGCATTAAAGCCTTAAATTATTACATTTAGCATACACATGTTGTTTTATTTGATAGTTGAATTTTTTTTATCCATAGGATCATTAGTTTTTAGTAGAGACACTCAAGACAACTATAGGCTATTGAATCAAATTGATTCATTTTGAACTTTTAATTTATAATTGTTATAAATAAGTTTCAAAAGTTTACATCTAGTTTATTCATTTTTATGTGACAATATAAATGCATGCACTTGTAAAAATTGCTAAGCTTGCTTTCTATAAAACAAAAATGTCAATTATTAGTTACATTATTTGTAATTAAAGAGCATTATAAATTTTACATATTTTTATGTATTTGTATCATGAATAAGACATTCAAAAACTTACCATATGACTAGATATATTAAGATTCAATATTTATCTTCACTTACATAATATATATATATGTCAATCTACTAATAAACTTGTTTTCTTATTCTTTTATTCTTTTCTTGTCATGAGGCTTCCTTTATTTTTATTATACTAGTGAATACAACTAAAAAATACACATGCAAATTTTTTTTCACATCATCATTTAGCACAATAATAATAGAAGTGAGTTTGATTTTGATTACATTAAATTATATTAAAAATTTAAATCTACTTGTTATTATTAAAATGAAACAACTAAAAAAAATTTAAAACAACCTCAATAAAAATAATCTTAGGATAGAAGCATTTGAAATCAATGTTATTTTTTTAACATGAAATGTGAATCTTTATAAAAGATATATAATAATTGTTATTTTTTACATCATCATTTTAAACAAAATATTAATAGAAGTGAGTAAGAATTTTTAAATGTATGTGTGAGTGTTAAAACAAAACAAGTAATGAAAAAGTTAAAACAACTTCAATAAGAAAAATATAATCTTCGGATAACTTATTCAGAAATGCATTTGAAAATCAATGTTGTTTTAATGAAACGTAAATCTTTATATATTATAGACATTTGTGATGATAAAAAAATATTTCTTTTAAAAATATTATAGAAAATATTTCACAATGATTTTTTAATTATCTTCAACATCTTCAAAAGCAAACGAGATCCTCTTATAAGGGTAAATGAAAATGTAATACACTTTACTCAAAAGACTTAGACAATTCAAACAAAATAGTCTATATAGTATTTGTTTAATCAACAAAACATACATATGAAAATCTAATACACTTTACTCAAAAGACCCAAACAAAATAGTCTATGTAGTATTTGTTTAATAAACAAAACTTACATGCATAGTGTGTATTACAAATGTTTAACCATTTTAAGTTGGTCTAATTTTTTCACACTTACCGTGTGATCATACCTGTAAATCACAAATTAATATATGATATTAATGCTAAATTTTAAATTTTTTTAATGTAAAGGTGTAATTTTTAATTAATTTAAAAATATAAGTTTTATAAAAAAATATATTAATATTTAAATTAAATTTTGAATGTAAAGGTCTAACTTTTAATTAATTTAAAAATATAAGTTTTTATAACAAAAAAAAAGTGGATAGGCATACCTTAAAAGGTAGTCACACTAACTCAGTTTAGGAAGCCGTTACTCAAAACAACAAAAACAAGGTTAAACCGGTCACCAACCATATCACCAAAAAGTATGCATTAAATCATGTCAATCACGAGGGGTATGCTCATGAGGTGAATGTCCTTCACCTTCCATATGCTTCTAGCGGGTATTAGAAGGAATGAAACTGAGCCACCCATCCTCCCTAGGTGTTACAACATTATCACTTGTATCAAAGACATCAATACGAATAGATACACCCCAACCCACCACATTAGCTGGAGCGACGGGGCACGTAGGAATAGGATCTCCTAAACCAACAGTTGGGTCTGGCTTCATCTGGTAAAACTCGCAGTCACACTACCATGATGAGATGTATTATTGCCAATATTTTCTTGGGGTTGCGAACATAAGATGATTGAAACCAATATCTTCTTGCAGATCGAGAAAATTCATTGATGAGTTATATTAACACTAAAAAAATATTCAATTGAAAGAATGCCTTCAATGTCAAATCTTCAATATTTCTTTATTTTATATAGGTGAGAAATATTTTCTTTATTTTATATATAGGTGATAAATTTGTTGAAGGTAATTACATTAATCGTATGTATATTATTTTCTTTAATAATCGAATATATTTCCATCCTTACATTCATAGGATTATTAGCAACTTATGAGAGGTATAAAAAAAAATCTAGTAACCCTTGAATCAAATTGATTCGCTTATATCTTTTAATTTTTCATTTTCATAAATAAGATTCAAAAGTATAACTATATATCTTAAAGTCATCTACATCTTCTATTTAATAGATATTGAACACTTTTAAAAATTAAATGATTTTCTTAACCTTTACTTGCCATCTAAGTTTTTTATTGTCATTATACTATTGAATACAATTAATTAATATACATACACTTTGTTATTTTCTATTTAATATTTTAATCAAAATAACAAAAGTGAGATTGATTTCAATGACATAAAATTATATAAACTTTTTAAATTTACAAAATAAAATAATCAAAGAAAAACGATTTAGGATAATTTAATTAAAAACGCATTTATAAATTAATATTATTTTTTAATAAGATATAAACATTTATATATATTTTTTAAACATTTACATTAATAAAAATATTTATATATTTTTTAATATTTTAATAAATATTTTTGAAAGCACGAGATTCCGGGCAAAGGAAACACTAATTATGCAATGTAAGACGAAATGTAACGCTTTAACCCTATGCACCAAAACAAAGGAAAGAGACAATTTGGAAAGGAGAGAAAAGATGTAAAGAAATCACAGCCCTCTTTATTCAAATATCTTATCCTCGGTTACATAGACGTCTCCTCCCTTTTTAGGGGCTAGGAGCGTTAAATTTGTCTTTGTTACAATGTGTGACTTAGTCTTCCTCCTTCCGCGTGCCCACGATTGCAATGGGCGGGCCAAGATGATGCCGCCGCTGATGTCGATGAGTTCTTAACCTCCGCTGCTTCTCCTGCGAACAAAGAAACAACCAAGATGTCAGTAGCATCTGCCGCAAATGAAAAGTGTTTGTTCTCTAAAACTAACGAAATATGCATGTAAACATTTGCCTAAAACAGTAAATACAGTGAGTCCAAATGGCTTCAAAACTTGACAGAAGATAGGAAAAGTTACCAGAAGGCCACTGCCACTGAGACAGCTGGCCAATCTACCTTCAACTGGAATTCGTCCCTGGGCAGGACGAATTCTGATCGCAATTCGTCCCTGGGTGGGACGAATTCTTCTGTGTTGAAGAAACCGACCTGCTGCTGCTCCAATGTCGGATCCCGAGACCTGCAAAACGCCTGCAAACAGGGGGGTTATGTAATTGGGGCCATTTTGGGACGACCCAGATGGTCGGATTCTCCCAATTTGGCCTCCACCCTCGGGAATTTGACCTCGACACCTGCAAGTCAGCGAAACAACAAAGCGACACAAAACATACTAGAATCTGACCAAAAGTTACAAAATTGCAGCTATGGGTTAATCAAACCTAATAACACAAAATGCAATCTGAAAAAGTAATCTAAAATGCTCTAAAACTAAAAATAGGACTTGGGAGGTGCGGGGGTGCCCAAGTGGGCCTCCCACCGTTGGCACTTGATTTTGGAGCCAATCCACTAGGGATGGGCCCAAAACCTCTTAGGATTGGGGGGTCGGCGAATTGGTTGGTTCAGGTGTCCATGTGTTGGATTTGGGTCAGGTTCGAGCTTCCAAAGGCCACCCAACAACCTCCCTTGCAAAAGAGATTGGTGGATGTGGGAAGGTGAACCAAAAGGGATGCAAGTGGGTCTTCAACTCGGCAGCACTTCGTTGCTTGAAAACTCCTTCAACTTGTATATTTTGGGTGAGAAAAGTCCCACCTTTTATAGACCCATGGGGTCTCTTTTGGGAGGGAAGCACAAATGCCATGTGTTGGTCATAGGCGCCATGTGGCGCTCTTGTCTTCCCATGAGGGAGGGGAGTCCTCCATTGACTTGAGCTTTGATAAATGCCTTTTGTGACGGTCTTCTAACGGCCCCTCTGTCCACCTACACACGCGTGCAAGGCGAGAGTCATCAACTGACTGTTCTGGGCTGCCACTTGGCACCATTTGTCTTTTTGCCCGTTAAGCTTAGAATTCGTCCCACCCAGGGACGGATTCAGAATTCGTCCTGGGGTGGGACGGATTCTATTTTGAATTCGTCCCTGGGTGAGACGAATACTGGGCAAAGTGTCCAAGTGTGCCAAATTGCTTCTTGACCTTACAAAATTGCTATGAAAGTGGTTAAGACCACTTTTTTAACCTCTGAGGGCTGCCCTGGGGGCTGTGTTTGTCAAAGCGATCAGTGTTTGCAGATCACATAATCGGATTGGTGCTGTTTTGGTGTCTACGGATGCCCCTTTTTGGGAAGCGCTGCGGGTGACGCAGATGCTTGAGCAAAAAATAGATAACCAAAGCACTAATGATTAGGGTTTCTTGGTAACCTAACCAACTTTTGATGCCCCAAGTATGGAAAGGGCATGCATTCTTGAATCCTTGCTTCGACGAGCTAAGGAATTTGATTTCAAGTATTAACCTATTTTGGTGAGGTGTGACTTGAACTTAGACATTGATCAATCATGAACAAGTGAAGGGCATTTTTATCCTCAGGGGGAACCTTGTGTTCATGATTCACGAAATGCCAAGTGTTTGATTGATTTGATTGTTGCTTGTTTACTGCCCCAAGCGGGAGCGTGATTGTCTTTGTCAATGATTCTTTGAATGCATGTCGTTTTCCTTAATTGGGTGTGTGATTGTTGGTTGGTGACTAAGTGTGACTACCCCCTCAAGCGACGAATCGATGAGGGAATGACCTTCGTGAGAGAAGCGACGAGTCGCTTGACCCAAGATGACTTGTGCAGGTGTGCCTTTAAAGGGTTTACCGTTAAGCGTGTGCAATTTTTCCAACATTTGGACCTGTTTTTGGTGGGTGTTAACCCTTTTGGTGATGTCGTAATGAGGTGAAATCATCGAAAATCTAACTTCCCGTGGAGCGGTCCGGCTATTGTAGCCTTCTTGGGGAAGTAGGAGAGCGATAATTTGGACCTCGACATCGATTTTCTTTGCCTAGAGGTTAAGTGCAAGAGCACTTATGTCCGGCAATGTTTTTCTGTATTTTTGTTGAATTTTGTACTGTTTTTGAGTGGGCTTTGACCCTTTTGGTGATGTCGTTTGGGGATGAAATTGTCTAAAATCTGTCTTCCCGTGGAGCGGTCCGGCTATGGTAGCCTTCTTAGGGAGTATGATAGTGACAATTTGTGACTCCAATGTCGATTTTGTATGCCCTTGTTGTCAGGTGCAGTAGCAATCCTGTCGGGCAATTTTATTGTCTGTTTTTAGTGCATTTTTAGTCATTTTTTTTATTTTTTTGTGCTGGCCTGAATTCGTCCCTGGGTGGGACGAATTCCAGCTGGAGAATTCGTCCCTGGGTGGGACGAGCGCTGATCAGAGCGCTCGTCCCAGTCAAGGATGAATTCCAGTGCAAAAGGCCTATTTAATGGCCAAAACTTGATTTTGGGCTCATTTGTGTCATTTTTTTTCTTGCGATTTTGGAGCTCTGGGAGGAGGAGGTAATTCTGCGAAGCGAAGCGCTGCTGGAATTCTCTCTGCCATCATGAGTGCACAAACTGGTTCGAGCGGCGGAGCCGAGGCGAGACCTGTAAGTGACCCTAGAGTTTATTTTGCTTTAATTTAATGCATTGTTTTTGTGTTGACGCTTTTCAAAACTTTAATATTTTTTTGTGATGTTTTTGTTTAACATTTAAGGTTAGAAACCCTAGAACTAAAAATTTGATCTGTTATATATATATATATATATATATATTATTTTTTTTGCAGGTTGTTAGGAGCCGGTACCGTGTACCCGCTGCATTTACTGAGGCGCGGTTGGCATTGACCGATGATGACTGGGAATGGCTTGATGCCCTTGGGCTCAAGCAGGTGGCTCGACTGGAGCCTGTGGTTTTGGATCAGGCCTATCTGATGGCCCTGATCAAGCTTTGGGATCCGCGGACCAATACTTTCCATCTCCCGACAGGGGAGATGACTGTGACTCTTGAGGACGTCTATCGGTTGCTTCGGATTTCGATAGATGGTCTGCCTATTAGGACATCTCCGTTTGATCAGCGGACTGCTATACTTACGAGATGTTTTGGGCATGGGGGGGAGCTGGGTGTAGCAGACCCAGTGGAGACAGCCGAGGTGGATTGCCAGGCTGGCGGGATTTTGGTTAGCTGGTGGAAGGAGAGGGGGGTGTTAGGAGTGAGGCACGCATTCTTGATGGGCCTCATTTCTAACATTCTTCTCCCTGATTCGTCAGGCACGAGGTTCCCGTGGAACCTGCTGGATTTGGTGTGGCAGTTGGTAGAGTGCCCGATAGAGGCACCGTTGATTCTGAGATGGGGACAGACTTTGTTGGCACAGCTCTACGGGGAGCTGTATGGGGTCCGTTGTCGACAGCGGAAGGGTGTCAGTTGCAGCTTTTTGTTGCAGTGCTGGGGTTGGCAGCACATAGTTGTTGAGAGGCCTACCGGGTTACCGTGGACGACTCGGGCGGTGATGGAGGATGAGGAGATTGGTTATGCAGCTTTGTGGCGACGGTCTGCGGAGCAGGGGCAGAGTCGGCGATGGGCAGGTGCCGTTGAGCACTACATTGATGCCTTTTCTCGGCTCACTCCGGGGAGGTGTTTTGGCGTCCCTATCGGGACTGTCCAGCCTGGCCTGAGGCTGGAGAGTGGCTCCGACGGGTACGGAGGGAGCGATGGTTGACTGGGCGGCACGGGACGGAGCATGAGTTCTTTCCGTACCGTCGGGTTACACGACAGTTTGGGGTGCGCCAGGGGTTGCCTGGTGAGCCCGTAGGCTATCGACGTCGGGGAGATGAGAGGGATCTGGAGCCACCGGTCACCGTGCCATTGGGCGAGGAGTCGGATGCGGTGATTGAGGTCCCGGATGTGGATGACATCGGTACTACCACTGAGTATGACTCGTGGTGGGTATTGCGGCGCTGGAGAGGAGAGGGGCCACTGGGAGGCGCGGAGGCGGCAGTGGAGGATGCTGAGGCGGTAGGGGGTGATTGGGGGGGCCATTGGATGATGCAGACATGGTGGATGTGGGAGATGAGGATGTGGACTTGGGTGTTCCGGAGCAGCCGGACATGCAGGATGTGGAGGAGCAGTTGGAGCTTGAGCGAGCTATCGTCCCCGCGAGTCCTATGCATCCGGCGGATACGAGAGGAGGTGGGGTCGGATGTAGGCGTTGAGGTTGCGCGACTTACGAGCTACTGTGGATGCGGGATCCGGAGAGGGATCTTCTGCGGGCTCAGTTGGCGGAGCGGGATAGAGTTTTGGCACGGTGCGATGATGCATTGTCTATCTATCATCGACGAGAGGCGAGTGGTGTCTGTACCGGATAGACTTGGAGAGGGAGGTCATCCGCCTTGGCGGGCGGCTCCCTGAGCCTTCGATCGGTAGATCTTCTCGACGGACGAGGGATAGTTTGATCGAGCGATCAACATCATCTCGTCGCGGGCGGTTAGATGAGGGGGTGGTAGCGAGCATGATGCGGGGGCTAGTAGTAGCCGCCCGCGGGGTCCCGTAGGACCCACACCACGGGGGTAGTTCCCGTCGCACCGATCCTGCGTGATCATGGTGGTCGACGCCTTAGGTTGGGTTTTTGGATATGATTGCGGGGTCTGAGGACCGGTTTTGTAGCCTGCGGGCATCTTTTTGACGATATATATATATATATATATATACCGGTTTTATTTTTGGTTTTGTACATGTGATGATGTGATTTTTTTGTTATGCATGTTTATTTATTTTGATGAATGCAGATGTTATGATAAATGTATATGTTTTTGATGTCTATGTGATATGCGAGGTGAAATGGATGAATGACATTTGTGATGATTGCACTATTGGCTGTTTAAGAAGCTCTTTATTTACATGGTTTTTCTTTTTTTTTTGATGGTATCATAAGGATGATAAGTAGCGCAGATGGTTTTGGGATGAATGTAAGATTTTCTGAGATTCGATCGGTTTTAACTCACTATCCATGACTCGTACTTTATCTTACAAGACTTTTGAACAAGGTATGAATCAGACCTATTTTTGACCGAGTTATTTCATATCCCTGTGTGTGCAATTGAGTTCATTTAGTGGTATTTGTTAGGATACCGCTGATGCAGGTGGGCTTTCAACCGAACTTGTATTGAGGATCACCTAATTAGCTCCACGAATTCCTTTGTTGTATGTACTAAGATTAATCTACGGTGTAATCCAGGATGCCATAAGCTAGCTCATCCACATGCAAACATTGATCTGTACGCAAGTTAATGTGACAGATATATCGTCATGCGGGAGGTTTACTTCATTACCGATAGGCTATCAACCAAATTGGTACTGAAGCTTGCCTTATGACCTATAGAATGCTGAGAGTTCCAGGGATTCAAGGTCAACTCCCTTCTTTTCTTCAATTGTATTGGGATACTTGCTCATTGTAGTGATGAGATCACTGTTTATTTTGATTTGTTTTTCTTTCGAGCAAGGGATTGGGGATATGGAGTGATGAAAATCACTGTTGTTTGTGCCTTTTGATGTGTGCACTGTAGTTTGTCAAATTTGGAGTTTTGACATTTTGCAAATTTTTTGTGTTTTGCAACTGATTAGAACTTTAGGGATTCTTAGGGAATTGGGTAGGGAGGATGCTTGTCCTTTTGCCAACTCTCAGCATTCTAGGGGTCATTCGCACGGGGGGATGAGCAAGATAACCGTTTCGCTTGTGGTGACCTAGATTATTTTGCAAGTTTCGTCTTTCGTTCACACAATTTGGGAATTTTTAGTGTTTTGATTTGTGTTGGGATGTTACGTAACAAGGTGTATTTCAAGTATGACTCTACCTTCGTAAAATCTGTTCGACTTGATACACTACATGGCTAAAGAGGAAAATGATGACTGAATCACCGAAACTCTTGGTACATTCCTAGACCACTGATCGTAGTGTGGTAAAAGTTATGCTTGGTGTTTTTGTTGTTTTTGTAACATGAGACAATGCGGAACAAGATGGACTATCAGAGCTATTGCAGCCTATGGTGCCTTTGACCTGTATGACTACAAATATGCAATGTATGGATGCAATGCTTAATGCAACTATGTATTTTTGTAATTTTGATGGATTGTTTTTGGTGAAGGTGAAGATGAGGTGCGAGAATATGAATTTTTTTGATGAATTTGAGTATGCCTAGAATTGAGATGCAAATCTTTGTTGTTTTTGATGATTTTTGTTGTTTTGTTTTTATTTTTGATTTGACCAAGAGATTACGATAATCCTTGGAGCTTTTTGTTTGACCAAGAGATTGCGATAATCCTTGGAGCTTTTTTGGGTGACCAAGAGATTGCGATAATCCTTGGAGCTTTTTGGTTGACCAAGAGATTGCGATAATCCTTGGAGCTTTTTGGATTGACCAAGAGATTGCGATAATCCTTGGAGCTTTTTGGATTGACCAAGAGATTGCGATAATCCTTGGAGCTTTTTGGTTTGACCAAGAGATTGCGATAATCCTTGGAGCTTTTTGGGTGACCAAGAGATTGCGATAATCCTTGGAGCTTTTTGGAGTGACCAAGAGATTGCGATAATCCTTGGAGCTTTTTGGTTTGACCAAGAGATTGCGATAATCCTTGGAGCTTTTTGGAGTGACCAAGAGATTGCGATAATCCTTGGAGCTTTTTGGTTTTGACCAAGTGATTGCGATAATCCTTGGAGCTTTTTGGGTGACCAAGGGATTGCGATAATCCTTGGAGCTTTTTGGTTTGGATTATGGTTCTTCAGGGGATAGAGGTACCCCCGACTTGATGGTCTTTGCACTTCGGATCCGGCTCTAGAGGTATGGGCATGAATGGATCATCCCTATGCACGGAGATGAGGACAGGGTCCGCCCGCGGCACT
Source organism: Wollemia nobilis (assembly GCA_028583015.1). Classification (NCBI taxonomy): domain Eukaryota; kingdom Viridiplantae; phylum Streptophyta; class Pinopsida; order Araucariales; family Araucariaceae; genus Wollemia; species Wollemia nobilis. The sequence continues at coordinate 19,181,429 of JAQPPZ010016726.1, forward strand.
GATGTTGCTATGATGTCTCTTGGTGGAAGTTGCTCTTTGTGTGCCCAACGTGGCGGATGTAATGCTTGGTCCCACTGTGGTGGGTTAACGCGCCACTCATGCCCTAGTATTATGTTTATCTCTTGACATGCTTCCTCAAATTTTATGGGATGCCGATGTTGTCTTATGTGATTGTTGTGGGCTATCTCTGTTTCATCCTCACCTTCGGACAATGTGTGTAGCTCATCGGAATCTGGAGATTCCGAGACATGGAGGACTGCATCATCAGGTAGCCCTACGGTTAAAGGTTGATCTTCTTCGAAAGGAGCCTTATGTAAGTTGGGCCTTGGGAGCTCCAAAATCTTGGTCTCTACCAACTCTAAGTGCTCTAGAATTTTGCATGTATCGGGGCATTTGAGCCCCTCCTCTTTGGTTGGTTCTTGTTGAGGAACTTGGGGCTTATGGAGGGGTGGCCAGATGGCACCCCCCATGCCTTGGTGGGGCTTTTCATCTCGCTCTTCTTCTCGCTCTGATTCCTTAGAGGCTTCTTGATGAATTTCTAAGGGTGGCTCATAAGCCTGGGTGGATGTCTGAGGAAGGCACCCGTCATTGGTTATAGGAGCGGCCTCCCGCTCATGTCTAGGAGGCGTCGGGGGTGGTGCTTCAAGAATCGAGGGAGTAGCCTCCCGCTCCTGTCTAGGAGGTGTTGGGGGTAGCGTTTGATGAGGTCGCGATGACCTGTCTTGCCCCCATGGGTTGTGCCACTCAAAATATTTTGTCTTATGCGTGTGAGGGGTTGGAGTCTCCTCAGGTAGTTTATAGCGCAACTCATCCGCTTCGCGTTGCATGCGCTCTCTATCCAAGCGGTGTCGATACTCTATCTCCTGATGACTTTGTTCAAGCCGCGTGATTTGGGCTTGACGGGTGGTATGTCTGGCGACTATCGGGTCAGTTCGGTCTACCCTATTTTGCTCAGGAGGCTCGAATGTTTCTCCTATGTGTTGGCCTCGATCTTGATGATCTAAAATTTCAATGGGTCGCTTCCCTCTGTCGATGTAGGCGGCATGTACTTGAGGCCGCATTGTTTGTTGTCCTCGAGGAATGCGATGATTTTCCTCGTACTCCCTTTCATGTTGGCTCTCCTGCATAGTGTGTTGGAACAACTCATCCTTCTAGCGCTGAAGGTGCTCTTTGTTAATATAGTACAGTTCCTCTAAATGTAGTCGCTCTAGTCGCTCTAGCTCAAGTTGCGTGAATTGCATTTGGCGTGCGACGTGCTTGATAGATTCTAAGATGGTTGGTCCTGTCGCCTCATGTCTAGAAGGCCTAGATGCCTCTCCTAGATATTTTTGATCGTAGTGATCCAAGATCTCTATAGGTGACCTCCCTTTGTTGGGGGTAGCGGCATTCCCTCGGGGCTTTGGCCTCAGTGAGTGGTCCTGATAGATAGCAGGTGCAGAGGCATATTGCTCCTGCACTGTATATTGCTTTTGAGGAAGGTAAGGGTTTTCCTCATGCTCTCTTTCATAAGTGAAAAAGGGATGGACGGAGTTAGTTCGCCCCGCCTGAAGAGCCTTGTGCTCTGGATTTTTCCTTGTAGTCCTGACAACTAGAGGGGGTGAAGGAAGGATAGTGTAATCAATTGGTTCCTCCCGTCGAACCCTATGTTGACCTAGCGCTTCATCGCGCAGTGACCGCTCATAGCGAGCATCTAAGGGATCTCTCCTATGACTGTACCCCTCATGGAAGGGTATGTGCTGAGTGCTTTGCTGAACAGGAGTGCCCTTAGAAGAGGTGCCCCTATAGTCCCTTTCCTTTAAGGTGTGGAGGGGACTGCCTTGTGTGTTAGGTCGCCAAGGTGGTATGACCAAATCCTTGGGATTGTAATGGAGATGACTTGTTCTTCCTTGGATATTCCCCATAGCATCCGCCCGTGATTGGGCTTGGCTATGGGTGAGCACCATGACGATGTCTCTCTAAAAACCCTAAAAATTGAAATGAGTCAGATGGGGCCCAAAATTGGTGTGCGCATCCCTCTTATAGTAGATAAGACAAAAATGAAGTTTCAAGTTCTAGCTCTAAATACATTAGGAGATATTGACATCCGAACAGCTCAAAAAGTGCATAAAATTGCGTGCCCAATTTTAAAACCTAATTTCGGGGCACTAGATGATGGAATTTGGCCCCGAAACTGACTTTTTGGGAAAATAGAATTCTAGGGAATTATATTTGTTTAAAATTATCCCAACCTAACCCCCTTAAAATTTCAAGTCAATCGGAGCTACGGTTGAGAAGTTATGGCCCCGACAAGATGCACTAAAATTTAGGGAAAAATATAAGATTTCCCATATTTTGTTGGATGGTCCTGCATCACTTATGGGCACATTTGGGGTGATTTTGGGTTGACCAAAGGGTTCATGGACACCTTTGGGGCATTTTGGAGTGACCAAGCGATTACGGGAATCCTTGGAGCTTTTGGAAAAAATGACAAAATGCGTAGATTTTTTATCTTTTGTTTATGATGATTTTTCTTTTTGTCTACACTAAGCAGAATTAAGCACACACATTCACAAAACCGTGATTATCTCTTTTAAGGATTATTGGTGTGCCCTAAACTGGTTTAGTGCATTTTGGTGTTTTGTTTTGTTTTTGTAGGTTTTGAAGATCGTTTAAATGCATTATGACGGCTCATATAACTCCCAAAATGGTAGCCCCTTCAATATACCAACCAGAGCCGATATACCAACCTCTCTATATACCCGCCCTTATGAGAGGGAGACTATAGGTACGTGAGAGCAGAAGGTACGTGGTACGTAGGCGATACGGAAGGGGGATTGTCCCGTTAATGGCACCTACCATAGAAAACTTATCCTCGCGCGCATGGGAATCACCCCAGGCGACACTCGGTCTGTCTTCGTCAGGATTTACGCCTAACAACAGTTGACAATCGGGAAATGGATGCAAATCAAGCCAAGGTGGTGATGAAATCCACCAATGGTCTTGATCAAGGGCTGGGGTCTTACGACCAGCTCCTTGGTTTAAAATTGTTTCGTGATGTGTGTGGGATTCATTTTATTCAACAAAAATGAAACAAGCATACATGACTTTTCTTATGCAATGCAGGACAAGATGAAAACAATCAAAGGAACAGAAATAGAAACAAAAAAATATAACAGAGATCATGAAAATCCCTACCTCTTCTCTACCTTGCTCCTGTTGTCTCTGAATTTCTGCTCCGAAAATCTGCAGGCAGGAATTCGTCCCTCTGGGAGACGAATTGCAGAACATAATTCGTCCCTCCCAGAGACGAATTTGAATTCGTCCCAGGGTCAGATGAATTGCAGAACAGAATTCGTCCCTGCCAGAGACGAATAGCAGTCTGCAACAAAAAAAATGTACCTGTCAAGCACAAAACACAAAAATTTAATCAGTTTCTGTGATTTTAAAAACCAGGGAACAGGGTCCCACCGTGATCGCCACTGAAAGCACGAGATTTCGGGCAAAGGAAGCACTAATTATGCAATGTAAGACGAAATGTAACGCTTTAACCTTATGCACCAAAACGAAGGAAAGAGACAATTTGGAAAGGAAAGAAAAGATGTAAAGAAATCACAGCCCTCTTTATTCAAATATCTTATCCTCGGTTACATAGACGTCTCCTCCCTTTTTAGGGGCTAGGAGCGTTAAATTTGTCTTTGTTACAATGTGTGACTTAGTCTTCCTCCTTCCGCGTGCCCACGATTGCAATGGGCGGGCCAAGATGATGCCGCCGCTGATGTCGATGAGTTCTTAACCTCTGCTGCTTCTCCTGCGAACAAAGAAACAACCAAGATGTCAGTAGCATCTGCCGCAAATGAAAAGTGTTTGTTCTCTAAAACTAACGAAATATGCATGTAAACATTTGCCTGAAACAGTGAATAAAGTGAGTCCAAATGGCTTCAAAACTTGACAGAAGATAGGAAAAGTTACCAGAAGGCCACTGCCACTGAGACAACTGGCCAATCTACCTTCAACTGGAATTCGTCCCCGGGCGGGACGACTTCGACTGTAATTCGTCCCTGGGTGGGACGAATTCTTCTATGTTGAAGAAACCGACCTGCTGCTGCTCCAATGTCGGATCCCGAGACCTGCAAAATGCCTACAAACAGGGGGTTATGTAATTGGGGCCATTTTGGGATGACCCAGATGGTCGGATTCTCCCAATTTGGCCTCTACCCTCGAGAATTTGACCTCGACACCTGCAAGTCAACGAAACAACAAAGCGACACAAAACATACTAGAATCCGACCAAAAGTTACAAAATTGCAGCTATGGGTTAATCAAACCTAATAACACAAAATGCAATCTAAAAAAATAATCTAAAATGCTCTAAAACTAAAAATAGGACTTGGGAAGCGGGGGTGCCCAAGTGGGCCTCCCACCGTTGGCACTTGATTTTGGAGCCAATCCACTAGGGATGGGCCCAAAACCTCTTAGGATTGGGGGGTCGGCGAATTGGTTGGTTCAGGTGTCCATGTGTTGGATTTGGGTCAGGTTCGAGCTTCCAAAGGCCACCCAACAACCTCCCTTGCAAAAGAGATTGGTGGATGTGGGAAGGTGAACCAAAAGGGATGCAAGTGGGTCTTCAACTCGGCAACACTTCGTTGCTTGAAAACTCCTTCAACCTGTATATTTTGGGTGAGAAAAGTCCCACCTTTTATAGACCCATGGGGTCTCTTTTGGGAGGGAAGCACAAATGCCATGTGTTGGTCATAGGCGCCATGTGGCAGTCTTGTCTTCCCATGAGGGAGGGGAGTCCTCCATTGACTTGGGCTTTGATAAATGCCTTTTGTGACAGTCTTCTAACGGCCCCTCTGTCCACCTACACACGCGTGCAAGGCAAGAGTCATCAACTGACTGTTCTGGGCTGCCACTTGGCACCATTTGTCTTTTTGCCCGTTAAGCTTAGAATTCGTCCCACCCAGGGACGGATTCAGAATTCGTCCTGGGGTGGGACGGATTCTATTTTGAATTCGTCCCTGGGTGAGACGAATACTGGGCAAAGTGTCCAAGTGTGCCAAATTGCTTCTTGACCTTACAAAATTGCTATGAAAGTGGTTAAGACCACTGTTTAACCTCTGAGGGCTGCCCTGGGGGCTGTGTTTGTCAAAGCGATCAGTGTTTGCAGTCACATAATCGGATTGGTGCTGTTTTGGTGTCTACAATTTTATATTTTTTAAATAAAAATATATAAACAACTTTAACATAAGAAAACATTTAATGTAATTTATTCATACATATATCAATATCAATTTTTATAATATATATTAAATATTTATATTAATAAAATATTTATTTTTGAACTTGACAACAAATATTTTATAATAAATTTTTACACTTCTATATTCACTAAACTTGAATGCACACTCTAACTTGATAACTAACTCTATCTAAATAGATAATATGTTTTTCTCAGTTACACATACTAAAATAAGTTGTGTATTGTCAAATTATTTTAGATGACTAGGCTAGTTCATACCTTCTCATAGGGTACACTTGAGGTAAAGTAGAACAATATTATTCTTAAACACTCTAATTATTAATCTCTATAATATTTTAAAGAGGGGTTGGTCGGATAGATAGCAATCGAAATAGGGAATTGTTCAATTCCTCCACTCTTGACATCTCTGGGTACTCGAATCCATAAATAGGGTAAACATGATCTATAAAATAGATGAAGGTTTCTTGTGGATCCTTTTCTAGGTTTTTTTCTCACATGTTGTTATTGCCTATTTGCTCTTTCATCAGTCACCATAACGCTAGTGCCCTTACGGGATCCAAACACACAATGTTATTCTATGTAATTACTTTACTTTGAACAGGGGGCTCCTTCCCTTTTGATGGTTGTCTCTTAGGCAACCATTTCATTGGTTAGTGAAGTTGTAACTACAAAGAGCCATATCACTAGTAAAATGACCCAAGAACTTTATCCTTAAGGTAGTTCCTATATTCTAGATATAGTCCTACCCATGCAAGATTTTGATAAAGCCTACAACTAGCTTGAGACTCACACTCTCGGGAGGATTCCCAATGACTCAATAATCCATTAATGGATTCAACAAGTCTAGCAACAATATGGCACAAAAGGTGACCATATTAAAAATATTACTAAAGGATTTTTTATTTTTAGTTTGTTGATCCACAACATGTCATTGCAGTTATGAGAAAATGTCCTTGGTATGTTAGAAATACCCTTTTAATTCTTCATTCATGCACCATAATTATACAGTTTCTATTGATGTTTCCCTGTGTGTCCTCATTTAGGTAGTATTCCTAGCTCACCCTTTGCCTCTTTGGAAATTCTTTCCATAGCTTATCATACCCATTGGTAAGTTTTTTTGCATGGAGCCATGTAAATTATATATTGTACATTCATACAAACACATCTACATTGAAATTAATCTCTCAAAAGACCTTAAGAATTCTATTAATACTCAGGTTGGTGAGACCCATTTCCAACAATGAGTGGTTTATATCAATCTCCCCAATATCTATCATCAATGTTAGTCTATAAGTCATAAGATAGAAGACTACCCTCTTATGGAGGATTGATTATGAAATTAAGCTCTAGTAGATATGTCAACACCTTCAAACATAATTAAATTTGTCCCTCCCACTAATGGAGGGGAGGAGTGGATATATTTCACGAGGAAGAATGATAAATGAAACTAGTTGTAACCTTTTGTAGGAGATGGTAAAAAGTAGTCTCAACCAAGCTCTCAATCAAGGAGCTCTCATGCAATCTTTATAGAAAGAACTTTTGTTTTTATTCCTGTAGGTATCTTTAGTGGAAATAACAAAAACATTTTCTCAACTCTTCAAGCCTCCTAGTCAGCTAAGCCATCATCTATGCCAGATTCTATCCCATTAAATAGATTCCCTGCCTCCCCACCTAATCTTCTTAGTGAAGTTCCCTCACAAAATCCTCATTGCTCTCGCACTCCATTTAGGAAGGCCTCAATCATCTCTTTGTAGAAGCGATGATATTAGATTTTTTTGTAAAAACCATAATAGATTTCTCACAAACACCTTTGTATATTTGGTAGATTTCAAGGAATCTAAGGTCATCAAAGGAAATATGCTTGTCGATCATGTCTCATGAAGTGCATATCTTGGAATGTCAGGGGTTTGATAGATCATGTGTGCAAGTACATAGTGCATCAGGATCTAGATAACTTCAAGATAAAATTTTGTAGTATTGATATTCACTATATTTTTGGCTTAGGCCCACTCCACATAACATTAATAGGCTATTAAATCTTGCATTTTTGTTGTCCTAGAGTGATTTTTTGAGTCTCAAAGAGCTTCTTGTAAAAATACCCTCTCTTTGAAGGATCTAGAGGAATCTCTTTCTAATATGGTCGATGATAAGTCCCTTGGTCTTGATGACTTACCCTATGAATTCTATAAGTCTCTTTAGGATACTATTGGGTCTTATATTCTCAAATTATATTAGGAGGCCTTCTCTAAGGGTTTTTTGGGCCCTAGAATTAGTCAAGGAATTATTAAATTTATCCCCAAAGTTGGTGATCCTAAAATCATCACCAATTTGAGACCTATTAATCTCCTTAATATTTCCTATAAGATCATTGCCAAAGCCTTGGATTTATGCATCCACCATCTCCTTCCTATTATTGTGCATTTTAAGTATACTAGCTTCATTTAGGGTAGGTTCATCCTTGAAAATATTATTGTTGTCTAGGAAGGCATGGATCAAGCTCACAATTTCAACCAATGATCATTGTTCATCAAAATTGACTTTGATAAATCCTATGACAAGATTGATTGGTCATTAATTCTAGCCATGCTTAAAGCTATTGGTTTTGGGTATTACTTAATTATTTATATGGAATGTTATTTTTGAGGCTTCAACTATTTTATCCATTAATAGACATAAGTCCTCAACCATTGTATTCTTTTGATACATTAGATAAGGTTACCCATTGGTGTCATCCCTTTATGTCCTCATTGTTGAAGGGATTAACTATTTATTAGCTCACCATACTACTCAAGGATTTATTTGATAAATTTCTCTCCCTGGAGGTGAGACTCAGTTGATCAATGGTCATTTTGTTGATGAAGTTTTCAACACTCTTATTGAGGAAGAAGGTATCATTCAATAGGCACTTTATTGTATAGACACTTTTTTTCTAGCTTCTAGATCCTCCATTCAATGGAGAAATACTTAATGTTATAGGTAATCTCTCAACCTGGTGCCCCACTAGCTTAGTCAATATCAATAGACGATCATCTAAGAGGGGGAAATTTTTTATTTTTTAGGTATTCCTTTTGCCTTTAACAATTCGATGTTAGGGCTATGAAAGTATGATATTAACAAGGTGAAATAAAAACTTACCTACTAGTCCACCAAGAACATATCTTGCTGGTAAATTTTAAATTTATACAAAATTCCTCATGGCAACCCATGTTTATTGTTCTTCCTACTAGATCCTATCCAAAAACTATTATAAGAAGCTTGATAAGTTTCTTCAAGACTTTTATGGTCCTCTTCCAGTAACATTTTGGGATTCCACCATGTTGACTAGGAGTATTATTATCTTCCCAGAAGTCATGGTGGGCTTGGCATTCACAACACCCAATATAGAGGTTGGGCTCTCTATGGTAATTGGGTCATCAGAGCCCTCATGGAAAATGAGGCCATAAGAATTGGAGGGACATGGAATTCCCTTCCCTCCTTGTTGCCCCTATGTCTATCAAAGTATCAAGATCCTTCCTCATTAGGAACATTTGGAAAGCCTCATAGAGTATTAAGCCTTGGCTTAGATGGAATGGCTTGAGCTTCTAGCATGACATCTCCGTAAACTAGATGAATGTTTGGTGGTTTCACGTTATCACCTACTAGAGTACCCTGCTTCCACAGGTTCCCTAGGTTCATGCACTTGGATTCTTTTACAAAGGTGTGTGATGCATCACTAATTTCCTTTCTCATCCTACCAAGGATTGGCTCCCTTATGATGACTTTAGAGCTAAATTTGGGCTTTGTAACTCACACAAGGATACTTTTGAGGTTGTCAAGGCTGCTCTCCCTAACTCCATATTACACAATATTTTGGTGTTTTTTTAATAACCTTGGTGGAAGGACTAGAAGTGGTATCCATACACTCCTCTACAAAACTATAAGGCACGATTGGGGTATGGATGTCTCTCTCCTTTCCTTCCCATGATTGATAAGCTCAATCAAAAATGGAAGGTCTACTCTCCTTGACCTATTTGGATGCACAAGTTCCATACCACTTGGGCTCCTTTCTTCGAGCTCAAAATTTCTTGTTTTATGTAGAGTCTTTTGCACCAAGGGCTTTCTATTAAGGAGTGTATCTAGCATTTAGGTATCCCTAACCATTATTGTCCTTTTTATCCTTAGTTTGAATACTTTGTCCAACTTTTTTGGGTTTGTGCATTTGCTCATTCCCTTTGGGAGTGGCCTTTATTCCTTTTTAGACCTTATTCCCTCACCAAATTTGAGTGGATGCGTATCATTTTAGGAGACCCCCCATAATTGCCAATTATTTTAGGAAAATATTGTATCTTTTAAGTCTAATATTATTTCATTTTTGTATTTTCATATTACAGTTCATGCCAATAAGGTGGCCATGGAGCTCACTCATATTTATTAGCTTATTGATTATTATGGGAATGCATCGTGCATAGTCAATCGAGTTCCTACTAAGTAGGATACTCCTTGAATTTGGTCCATGTCTATCCACGTCTTTTTTTTGTTTGTAAAAATGTATTTTGTTAATTCTTTAATGTAATGCTTTTTACATTTAAAAAAAACTATAGAATACAAGGTGGCCATAAAAAAAATTCATAGAACAATCCTCACAAAAATAATATTGTTTATTTAATTTATATTTATACAACTTAATTACTAAATTAAGCTTCTTATTTATTCTTCTTATATAGTATAATTAATAATTATTCTATTTATAGATAACATGTTACACACATTTAAATATTATTGGAGCACCTTTCAATGATAGTGCATAAGTAACATTTCTCCACTGAAATGTGTCAAATAAATCCCTTACCAAATTTTATTGTAAGATCAAGTTGTATGCCTACAAAATAATTTTAAACTAATATTTACCTTTAATTTTTATCTATAACTGAGGAATTCATGAATGTTTCTGACATCAACCCAACAAGATATCAAGTGAAGATGACCTGCACAATTATCAAGTTGAGGATCTGGAGGAAGCTCTTTCTTAGATGGTCGATGATAAGTCCCCTAGTCTTGATGATTTTTCCTTTGAATTCTATAAGTCTCTTTGGGATATTGTTGGGCCTCATCTTCTCAAAGTCTATCAGAATACCTGCTTTAAGGGTTCTCTGGGCCCTAGTATTAATCAAGGAATTACTAAATTTATCCCCAAGGATGGTGATCCTAAAATCATCACCAATCAAAGATCTATTACTCTCCTTAATGTTTCCTATAATATCATTACCAAATCCTTGGTTTTATGCATCCGCTATCTCTTTCTCATTATTATGCACCCAAAGCAATTTGGCTTCATTTAGCATAGGTTCATCCTTGAAAATATTATTGTTGTCTAGGAAGACATGGAGTGGGCTTGCAATTCCAACTAATAATCATTTTTCATCAAAATTGACTTTGAGAGATCCTATAACAAGATCGATTGGTCGTTCATTCTAGCCTTGCTTAAAGATCTTAGTTTTAGGCACTACTTCGTTAGTTATGTGGAAATATTTTTTGTTTAGGATTTAACTATTTTATCCATTCAGAGACACAAATTCTCAACCATTGGACTCTTCTGATCCATTAGAAAAGGCTACCCATTGGTTCCATCCTTGCATGTCCTTGTTGTTGAACGGTTTGGCTATTTACTAGCTCACAATGTTGCTCAAGGGTCTATTAAAAAAATTTCTCCCCTTAGTGGTGAGACTCGATTGATCAATGGTCATTTTACTGATGACTCTTTCAACACTCTTATTGAGGAATAAGGTGTCATTCAATAAGTGCTTTCTTGTTTGGATACTTTTTTTCTAGCTTCTAGATCCTCTATTCAATGGAGAAAGACTTAATTTTATAGGAAATCTCTCAACTCAATGCCCCACTAGCTTAGTCAGATTAGTGGAGGATCATCTATGAGGGGAAAACATTTTATTTTTTAGGTATTTCTTCTGCCTTTAGCAATTCGATGTCAGAGCTATGGAAGTATGCTACTAATAGGGTGGAATATAAAGTTACCTATTGGTCTATCAAGAAGCTCTCCACCCATGTTTATTATTCTTCCTCTTAGATCCCATACAAAAACTACTATAAGAAGCTTGATAAGTTTTTGCAAGAATTTGTATGGTCCTCTTCTAGTAATAGTTTGGTATTCTATTGTGTTTCCTGGGAGTATTGTTGTCTTCCTAGAAGTTATGGTGGGCTTGGAATTCACAATATTCAACGTTAAGGTTGGACCCTTTGTATTATGTGGGTCATCGAAGTCATCATGGGTAATTATACCTAGAGGAATCTCATCTGACACTATATCAATGAAGGTTCCACTTTTGGTCAAAAGTGTTGGAGGGGTATGGAATTTTCTTCCTTCATTGCTCGTATGCCTATCAAATTGTTAATATCCTTCATCATTAGGAGCATTTAGAAGGCCTATGAGAGTGTTAAACATTGCTTAGATGGAATGGTTAGAGCTTCTAGCATGACCTCTCCATAAACCAAATGAATGTTTGATTCCTTGGGTTCATGCACTTAGATTCCTTTCCAAAGGTGTGTGATGCATCACTAATTTATTTTCTCATCCTACTAGGAATTGGCTCCCTTGGGATGACTTTAGAGTCAAATTTGGTCTTAGTCACTCTAAAAGAGATACTTTTGAGGTTGTCAAAGCTGCTCTTCCTAACTACATGTTACACAAGATTTATATGCTTTTGCAATGATCTTGGTGGAAGGATTGGAAGTGGTATCCAAACAATCTGCTATAAAACTATAAGGCCCGATTGGGGTATGGATGGCGCTCTCTTTTCCCATGATTGATAAGCTCAATCAACAATGGAAGGTCTCCACCCCTTAGCCTATTTTGATGCGTAGGTTCCAGACCACTTGGGCTCCTTTATTAGAGCCCAAACTTTTTTATTTTTCTTAGAGTCTTTTGCACCAAGGGATTTTTGTTGTGAAGCATATCTAGTTTTTAAGCATCATTAACCCTTCTTGCCCTTTTTATCTTCAATCTAAAGACTTTGTCCAACTTTTTTGGGTTTTTGCTTGTGCTCATTTCCTTTGGTAGTGGTTGTTTTCCTTTTTAAGACCCTGTTCCTTTAGCATATTTGAGTGGATGCATATCATTTTGGGAGACCCATCATCCTTTCTATCTATTTTATTTGAAGTGTGACACTTGTTTTGTATGACATCCACATTCATCATATGGAGAGCTAGAAAATGATTGTATCTTTGGTAAGTGTTCTTCCCCTTTACACATCTTTAATTTTGAGAAGTCTAATATTATTTCATCTATGTATTTTCATATTACAGTTTAGGCCAATAAAGTGGCCATGGAGCTCACTCATCTTTAGGATCTTATTGATCAGTGGGGGAATGCATTGTGCACAGTCAATCGAGTTCCTGCTATGCATGATACTCCTCGAATCTGATACAGGTCTAGATAAGAGTGTCACTCACTCTCAAACTGCACTCCTATACCAACTCAAAGTCCTTACAGAGATGGTCATGACTACTTGACTATTCCTCTCTCCCCCAACTCCTCAACTTAATGCCTAAGATAATTTAGGAGCTACGATGATTGCTACTAGCCAAAATCCATTTGTTTATGGTTGAGAGGATGTTCCAAACTATTTTGGATAGGGGAGGGACTTGGTACCGAAGTCTCTTGATGCTATTGTTGGGTGGGAATCTGTCCCACGAGTGGTTAAACCCATATAATAGAACCTCATCATTATGTAATGAGTTTGTTCTATTGTCCATCAATTTTATAAGGCAATGTCGATTAGTTGTATATTATTTGTTTAGGTTCTTAGTCTATTTTAATGGGAATGATTTTTTCAACTAGTTGTATATTATTTAATTGTATATTATTTATTTAGTTTCTTAGGATGATTTTTTCGACTGATAATATTAATCACGGAACATGTACGTTTTAATGTTGTTTGTTAATTCTTTCATTATAATATTTTTTTACTTAAAAAAGCTATAGAATACAAGACGGCCATATAAAACAATCCCCGCAAGAAAAATTATTGTTTATTTAATTTATATTTATACAACTTAATTAGTAAATTAAGCTTCTTCTTTATTCTTCATATAAAGTATAATTAACAATTGTGCGGTTTTGTAGACGGCACGTTACACACATTTAAATGTTATTTGAGCGCCTTTCAATGACTGTGTGTAAGTAACGTTCCTCCACTGCAATGTGTCAAATAAATCCCTTGACAATTTTTATTGCAAGATCAGGTATTATGCCCACAGAAAAATTTAAAAATGACTTTTACCTTTTATTATCGTCTATAACCGAGGAATTCAGGAATGTATGTGACGCGAACCCAGCAAGATGATCATCACGTAAAGATGGCATGCACAATTATCAGGTTGAGCGTCTACACGGAACAACTTTTATTTGACACATGTGCTATATATTAGTCTCCATATTCAAATCCTAATCCTATAATATATTCTATTTGACACGTAAGGTGCGTGAGTTTAAAACTATAGACTGCACTTATCTCTAAAATGAAGACGAGATTTCGACGTTGACGTAGTTGATATAGATGCACATGGCAGCAAATAGAAGACTTAGTAGTGTCGTGGAGATCATGATAATATAACATTAATAGGTAATACACGATTGTTTAAGATCTTGGATGAATTTGGTTCAATCGAAGGTCGTTTCATTTAACGTCGATCAAATTTGAGAGGAAACCTGAATAAGAAAGAGATCAGGCTTACAAGGCTTTTCGTGATAATAAAAATAATGGATTTAAAAAAATAATAATAAATATATTAATTTTAATTTTTAAAATATCTATCACAGGGACTTTTGAGTCTTTCAATAACCTTTTATCATTTTCAATTGGTTTTCATGTGAATCTTAAGATTGTCATAAGTTTTTAACTTCAAGTACAAGTAAGTATTTGGGGGCATTTTCATCGCAAAATAATAAAAGCCTTTGTATGATTACTTGAGGTTTTTTATTATTAGGATTTTCTTAGATGATTATTTAGATTGTTATTTCTTGACAGAATTCAAAATTAATATTATAAACTCTTTCAATAAATCTCATTTTAGTTACTTATTTTAATATTAGTATATTATTTATAATAATATATTTAATGTTATTAATGAAATTAACTTATTATTATAAAATATTATTTAATTTATTAATTAAATAATTGAGATTAATTAATTTTTTATTTTGTCTTTTTTAAAAAGGTTTATGTATCCGCCAAGAATACATTAATCTTTTACTACATTTAAAGTGTCTCAATTAAGATTATGAATTTTTTATCTAAAAATTTTATCTTAAATTTTATAATTTTTTTCCATTCTTTCATCTTTTAAGTATCCATATTAATATCTCGAAGCAATTATTCCTAGTATTGTAGGACCATTTATTAGCATAAATTTAGTATTATTAAATGTGTTGTCATTTTTATTTCTTTATAGTCCTGTGTAGTTCATGCGTCACATTGTACCTTAATTTGGATGCCTTCAAATTCTTCATTATAAGCAGAGCCTAGGATGGTAGCCACTCCGCATCCTTATCATGTAGTCGACCCTTAGTTTGAATTTCTTTCAATCCACCTCAAAATAGTATGCAAATTTATACTGTTACACTTATCATCTAAATTAAAGTTAATATATTTATTATTATTTTAAAATTCAGTGGAGTATTTTTATCGTCACGAAAAACCTTGTCAGCCTTATCTCTTTCTTTCTTATTCAGCTTTCCTCTTATTGTCAAGAACTTTGTTATTCAGTTATATCGTATTTCTTGTCCTTTTTAATCGTATTATTAAAGTGAGATTTGATCTGACCTTAAATGAAATGACCTTCGATTGCAACAAATTCATCCAAGATCTTATACAATCGTGTCTTTACCTATTAATGTTATATTATCATCATCTCCACGATACTACTGACTGCTAAGTCTTCTATTTGTTGCAATGCCATGTGCATGTATATCAAGTACGTCAACGTTGAAATCCCAAGTCTTCATTTTAGAGATAAGTGCAGTATATAGTTTTAAGCTCACCCACCTTACGTGTCAAATAGAATATATTATAGGATTAGGATTTGAATATCGAGACCAGGCCTGGAATTTAAAAAAAAAATTATCTGGTAATAGGAATTTTTATTACAGTTAAATGTTTTTACTGACTTTCAAGTTATAATTTAGAATTTTATTTACCTTTCAATTCTAACAATTAATTTTTTTTACTAACTTTCAAGACATTACTGTGAAAATGATTGTTATTACTCTGAGATGAATAAAAATAAAATTTATCAAAGCACTATTTTTTATAACCTTTACTCTCTGAAAATTATTGTGAATAAGACTTTGTTGTTAAAATGATTGTCAAAAGCTATAAGAAATTGATTTCATGCTTTTTACACTTTGAAAGTAAATAGCTAATTCCCATTTTGATGCGGATCTAATCCTTTTCCCAATTTGAAAGTTAAAAGTTAATCCCATAGTTTTGATTAATAGAAGACATTGTAAATTTAATTAATACATTCTTCATCTACTTTTAAAACACACTAATTTTTTTATATATATATAAATATAAAAATTACATGTTTTTCACTATCGAACGGATTCAATTGAAGTTAACCTCATACACTCCCATTGGTTTGACGTCCTAAAATATAAATAACCATTCCTTAATCAACATTCCCTATTCGTAAGCCCTTTCTGAAGATATAAACTAGCAATCAAAACCTTAAAAAAGGCGATATAAAGCCTCAAACCATTACAGAAAACACTACCAGACGAAAGCAGCGAAGGCACAAAACGCTACCGACCCACAGAACAAACCCCATTCATGGTATTTCTTATCATTTTCTCTGGTCCGATTGTGCGGATCTGTAAAGTTTCCTGACCTGTGTTATATTATATAAAAATATAATAGATGAATATATAAGACATTATATATATAATATAAAATCTTATCCAGGGCCTTACCTGTGTTATATTATAATTATATAAGTCGAGAGCTCTAGCAGTTTAAATAGCTGCAGTTTCTACCATCATGCCACAAACACATACGAGGTAACCATAAAAGCACACTAGTCTTCTTCAAGGCAGGCTAATACAAAGGGACAAGTACTGATAGAATTTCACAATAATAGATATGCAAAGTATTAAACAAAAGATGAAGAGAAGAGTGGATCTGATTGATTTATCTCTAGGATCAACTCTGTATAAATAGCAGAGTTGATCATTGAGAGTCGTTGGATTACAAAAACTCATCAAACCTAATGAAGACACCACTGAGAGTTCTCCTGACACATGGAGGAGTGGAAACTCAAGTGTGTATCCTAGTGAAACTTAAGAGAATATTCACTTATTCTAACACCCCCCTTAAGTGATACTAGGGGAGATTCTACAAATGTGTCCCGGCAACCAGGCCTGATTAGGTACTTATGTACAACATAAATAGTTGGTGGAAAAAACCCCTATGGAAAAAAACCAACTATCACCCTTTTGTTTTGAAATTATGGTAAAAACCTAGTGAGAAATCCATCAATCAAAAGCAAAGAAGTATGAAAGAGGCTTGTCTTTGGATGGCGAAGATTGTCCTCTTTAACAAATAAAATATGAGTCCCGACAAGAAGGCTTGATGAGGTACTCATGTACAATATAGTGAGAGGTGGAAGACCTCTTTGTTAATGTAGTTGTAACACTCCAAGTTTTTCTCGCAACTGAAGGTAACGCGGAGAAGGAAATGACTTGGTGAAGATGTTTGCAAGTTGATTCTCTGTCGAAATATATTCCAAGTGTATATCCCCATTTTGAATATGTTGCCTGATGAAGTGCATGTGGATATTAATGTGTTTGGTGCGCTGATGCTCAACTGGATTACATGCAATATGAATTGTGCTTTGATTGTCATGCCAAAGAGTTATAGGCCCCTTATGGAAGAAACCAAATTCTTTGAGAAATTGACAAAGCCAAAGGGCTTCCTGACTGCCTAAAACTACTTCTCTATATTCTGCCTCTATAGAAGATAATGCTACTGTTTGTTGTTTCTTGTATAACTAGGATATTGGTGAAGAACCAAGGTAGAAAACATATCCAGAGATAGATCATTTGTCATCTACTGATCCTGCCCAATTTGAATCTGTATAGCCAATGATATCCATGGAGTCTCCCTTATAGATGAGCCCAAAGTGTGTAGTACCCTACAAATAATGAATAACTCTTTTAGTTGCTTGCCAATGACTGAAATGAGGGTTATGAGAGAACCTGGATATGAGCCCAACAACATAAGAGATATCAGGGCGAGTATGAGTAAGATATAACAAACTACCTACAAGCTGACAGTATAGAGTAGCATCAAAAGTAGGGGATGAGTAGGAAGTACTGAGATGAATGCTAGATTTAAAGGGGTTAGGAGAAGGTTTACAATCTATCATTTTAAACTTTTAAAGGATATCTTGAGTGTACTTTTGTTGACATAAGGTGATTCCTTCTTTATTTTGTTTTATTTGAATTTCAAGGAAGAAATGTGCTAGACCTAGATCAGTCATTTCAAATTTTTTAGAGAGGGAGTCTTTTATATTCTGAATGTGAGTGAGGTTGCTACCAGTGAGAAGAAGATCATCAACATAAAGAACAAGAATGGTGATATTTCCTTTACTTCTCCAAATGTAAATTGTATTGTCAGACTCGCAATGAGAAAAACCTGCTTAAAGAATGAAGGACTCCATATTTTTATACCAAGCTCTAGGGGCTTGTTTGAGGCCATATAGATATTTTTTAAGTTGAAAAACAAGAGACGAGTCTTGAGTAAAATCAACATGTTGTTCCATGAATATTTCTTCTTTTAAATTTCCATGTAAAAAGGCTCTTTTTACATCCATTTGATAGACTGGCCATTTATGGGAATTGGCCAAAGCAAGAACCAATCTAACAGAATCCATTTTAGCAACAGGAGCCAATATTTATGTATAATAAATACCCTCTATTTGAGAAAAACCTTTGGCTACAAGACGAGCCTTGTGTTTATCTATTTCTCCGTTAGGCCCATATTTGGTTTTGAAGACCCATTTAGAATGAACTAATTTTCTTCCCTTAGGTAAGGGAACTAAATCCCAAGTATCATTTTTAATAAAGAAAGAAAATTCATTATCCATGGCATCTTCCCATTATTTTATACTTGAGGCTTATTTTAAGGATTGAGGATCAGAGAAAATAGATTGACATACAAGACTAGTACCTATGGGGTTGGATGATCTGTTTGAAGGAAGATTTTGAATGTATGGAGTAGCTTCTTTAACAATGGTGTGGGCCCATTTTGGCATAGAAGAAGGAGTTGAAGGAGTTAAAAGACATTGAGAAGGAGTTATAGGTTCTTCATCTTTATTATCAATAACAAAATTAACATCAAGGGTTGGCTCTTCATAATATTGAGGTTCTACTATAAAATAAGTCTCAATGGAGGAAGAGGCCTTTGGAGGATCTTTTTGAGGGAATGTTTCATCAAATTGGACATTCCTATGAAATAATACCTCATGAGTTGAGGGATCAAGAAGCCTGTATGCTTTCAATTCTTCACAATAACCGATAAATATGAGCTTTCTACTTTTCTTATCAAGAGACTTCCTTTTCTTCTTTGGGATGTGAGCCCAAGCAATACATCCAAATTGGAAACATTTGGTTTTAAGCCAAAACATGCTTCTTCAGGGGTTATTTGGTCAATAGCTTTATGAGGTGTGCAATTTTGAATATAATTTACACAGTTAATAGCCTCTGCCCTAAAATTTTTTGGAAGATATCTTGAATGGAGCATACAATTAGCCATCTCTTTTAAAGTTTGATTTTTCCTTTCTGCAATACCATTTTTTTGAGGATTATGGGAGATAAAATATTGATGTATTATACCATGATTAGAAGGAAATATGGAGAACTCATTACTACAGTATTTCCCCCCATTATTAGTATGAATATTCTTGATTTTGTAAGAAGCCTAATTTTCAACTAAGGCTTTAAAGACTTTAAGGTGGGATAACACATCACTTTTATATTTGAGGAAGAAGACCTAGGACCTTCTATAAAAATCATCAATAAAGGTAAGAGCATACTTTGCTCCTTTGAAAGATGTTTCAGGAAAGATCATTAAGTCACTATGGATTAAATCTAGAGGAGATGAGGTTTGTAGAGAACTACTTGGATGGAAAGGATCTTGATGCTACTTTACAAGAGCACATTGAGGACAAACCCCAATACTGGAAGAGACTATCCTTCCAGAATGTGTAAGTATTATTTATTCCATTATGGTTAGTATCCTTGTTGTACTACCAAGGTCTTCTCAACACAATGTGACATGCATCCATCAGGATCACATCACACCACACTTCATCCTTGTCAGTGCTCCCAATTGAAAATTTAATTAAACACCTCTGATCTACTGTAACCTCATTACCCTTCTTAACCCATGAGATACGATATGGATGAGGATGCTTTTTGTATTCCAGGTTCATTTATCAACCTTGACATTTGACACCATATTCTCACGACTACCACCATCAATGACAATGTTACATACCTTCCCTCTTGATGTACACCTTATTTGAAATATGTTCATTTGTAGCCCATAATCATCACCATCTATGATTTGCCACTTCACTTTGCTCTGCACCTTATCTTTATTAGGAACAATCAATGTTATCCAAATCATAAGTTCTTCCCCCATGTCAGCAACTTCATCCTCATCCTACTCTTCCATATTAACCAGATTGACCCTTCATTCTCCTATTGACCATTTTCTTGGATATCACATTGGGGACACTAAAATGCTCTGTGTCCCTCCTCACCACATCCATAATAGGTATATGACCTTCTTGTATCATTTCCATTTCATCCACCATCGTAACCTCTACCTTGTTGTATTCTCTTCCTCTCAAATTTTGCCCATTTTCTTCTTGTTTAGCAGGTATTGAGGATTCTCCCTTGAGAAAATTAGATCCACTTTGACCCTGACCTGAAGAGGGTGTGAATCTCTTCTTACCTCTTCAATTAACCCTTTTCAATTTCTCCTCTGCCTTGAGGGCCATTTGATACACATCTTCCACTATAAGAGTGCAATGCATGTTCATCTCATCTTGGACAGCAAAACGTAGGTCATTTAGCCTTTTGGTCCTCCATATCATTATGCTCCACTCAAATGGATAGCTTGTAGAATTTATTAGTATAGTCCTCAATGCTTAGATCCTTTTGTCGGAGATTTTGAAATCTATGAAATAGAGTTTGGGAGTAGTCTATAGGTATAAAATTTTCCTATAATTTCTTCTTCATATTTTTCCAATCCCTAATATTTTCCTTTCCATTCCTCTATCATGTAGTCTGTAAATGATCCCACAATATCCATGCATGTATATTCTGAAAGCACGAGATTCTGGTCAAAGGAAACACCAAGTGCAATTGCATTCAAAGTTAAGCACGCCTAAGTCCTAGAAATATGAATTACATGAAACGGAAAAGAGACATGTTGTAAGATACGCAATCAGATAAAGAAAAACAACCCTTTCATTAATTTCTTTCGATCTCTGTTACAATAATGCCTCCTCCCTTTTCAGGGGCTAGGAGTGCAAATAGGGTTTGATTACAATCGTTGAATGGTTCCTCCTTCCGCGTGCCCACGATTGCACTGGGCGGGCTAAGATGATGCCGTCGCTGATGTTGATGGGTTCTTCGCCTCTGCTGCTTCTCCTGCAAACAAAGAAATGATCAAGACGTTAGTAGCACCTGCTACAAATGATAAGCATTCTCTCTCTAAAACTAACAAAATATGCATACGAATATTTGCCTGAAACCATGAAAACAATGAATCCAAATTGCTTCAAAATCTGACAGAAGGTAAGAACAGTCACCCGAAGGCCACTGCCACTAAGGCAGCTGGCCAATTCACCTTAAACTGGAATTCATCCCTGGGTAGGACGAATTCTGACTGTAATTCGTCCCTTGGTGGGACGAATTCTTCTGAATAGGAGAAATCGACCTGCTGCTGCTCCAATGTCGGATCCCGGGACCTGCAAAACTCCTACAAACAGGGGGGTTAGGTAATTGGGGCCATTTTGGGATGACCCAGATGGTCAGATTTTCCCAATTTGGCCTCCTCCCTCGAGAATTTGGCCTTGACACCTGCAAGTTAGCGAAACGACAAAGCAATACAAAACACCCTAAACTCTGACCAAAAGCTACAAAATTGCAATTATAGACTAATCAGACCTAGTAACACAGAATGCAATCTAAAAATTAATCTAAAGTGCTCAAAAACAAAAATTAGGACTTAGGAGGTGCGGGGGTGCCCAAGTGGGCCTCCCACCGTTGGCCCTCGATTTTGGAGCCAATCCACCAAGGATGGGCCCAAAACATTTTAGGATTGGGGGGTCGGCGAATTGGTAGGTTCAGATATCCATGCGTCGGATTTGAGTAAGGTTCGAGCTTCCAAAGGCCACCCAACAACCTCCCTTGCAAAAGAGATTGATGGATGTAGGAAGGTGAACAAAGGGGGATGCAAGTGAGTCTTCGATTCGACAGCACTTCGTTGCTTGAACACTCCTTCCACCTGTTTGTTTTGGGTGAGAAAAGTTCCACATTTTATAGACCCAAGGGGTCTCTTTTGGGAGGGAAGCACAAAAGCCAAGTGTTGGCCATGGGCACCATGTGGCAGTCTTGTCTTCCCATGAGGGAGGGGAGTCCTCAATTGACTTGAATTTTGATAAATGCTTTTTGTAATAGTCCTCTAACGGCCCCTCTGTCCACTTACACATGCATGCAAGGTAGGAGCCCTTAACTGACTGTTCTGGGCTGCCACTTGGCACCATTTGCCTTTTTGCCCGTTAAGCTTGGAATTCGTCCCACCCAGGGACGAATTCAGAATTCGTCCTGGGGTGGGACGGATTCTATTTTGCATTCGTCCCGGGGTGAGACGAATACTGGGCAAAGTGTCCAAGTGTGCCAAATTGCTCCTTGACCTCACAAAATTGCTATGAAAGTGGTTAAGACCACTGTTTAACCTCTGAGGGCTGCCCCTGGGGCTGTGTTTGTCAAAGCGATCAGTGTTTGCAGTCACATAATCGGATTGGTGCTGTTTTGGTGTCTACAGATGCCCCTTTTTGGGAAGCGCTGCGGGTGACGCAGAGGCTTGAGCAAAAATAGATAACCAAAGCACTAATGATTAGGGTTTCTTGGTAACCTAACCAACTTTTGATGCCCCAAGTATGGAAAGGGCATGCATTCTTGAATCCTTGCTTCTGACGAGCTAAGGAATTTGATTTCAAGTATTAACCTGTTTTGGTGAGGTGTGACTTGAACTTGGACATTGATCAGTCATGAACAAGTGAAGGGCGTTTTTATCCTCAGGGGGAACCTTGTGTTCATGATTCACGAAATGCCAAGTGTTTGATTGATTTGATTGTTGCTTGTTTACTGCCCCAAGCAGGAGCGTGATTGTCTTTGTCAATGATTCTTTGAATGCATGTCGTTTTCCTTAATTGGGTGTGTGATTGTTGATTGGTGACTAAGTGTGACTACCCCCTCAAGCGACGAATCGATGAGGGAATGACCTTCGTGAGAGAAGCGATGAGTCGCTTGACCCAAGATGACTTGTGCAAGGTTTGCCTTTAGAGGGTTTACCGTTAAGCGTGTGCAATTTTTCCAACATATGGACCTATTTTTGGTGGGTGTTAACCCTTTTGGTGATGTCATAATGAGGTGAAATCGTCGAAAACCTATTTCCCATGGAGCGGTCCGGCTATGATAGCCTTCTTGGGGAACTAGGAGAGCGATAATTTGGACCTCAACATCAATTTTCTTTGCCTAGAGGTTAAGTGCATGAGAACTTATGCTTGGCAATGTTTTTGTTGTGTTTTTGTTGAATTTTGTACTGTTTTTGTTGTTTTTTGTGACACCATTTGGTGATTGAATTGTCGGCAATCCGTCCTCCCGTGGAGCGGTCCGACTATGGTAGCCTTCTTCAGGAGTAGGATAGTGACAATGCAAACTCCGACATAAATTTTGCTATGCCAAGAGGTTAAGTGCAAGAGCACTTGTGTCTGGCAATGTTTATGTTGTGTTTTTGTTGAATTTTGTATTGTTTTTGTTTTTTTTTTTGGACATCATTTTTGGGATTAAATTTTCAAAATTTGTCTTCCCCTGGAGCGGTCCGGATATGGTAGCCTTCTTAGGGAGTAGGATATTGATAATTTGTGAGCCCGATGTCGATTTTGTATGCCCATGTTGTCAGTTGCAATTGCAATCCTGTCAGGCAGTTTTATTGTCTGTTTTTAGTGCATTTTTAGTCATTTTTCTTGATTTTTTTTTGTGCTGGCTCTGAATTCGTCCCCGGGTGGGACGAATTCCAGCTGGAGAATTCGTACCGGGTGGGATGAGCGCTAATCAGAGCGCTCATCCCAGTCAAGGACGAATTCCAAGTGCAAAAGGCCTATTTAAGGGCCAAAACTTGATTTTGGGCTCATTTGTGTCATTTTTTTCTTGCGATTTTGGAGCTCTGGGAGGAGGAGGTAATTTTGCGAAGCGAAGCGCTACTGGAATTCTCTCTGCCATCATGAGTGCACAAACTGGTTTGAGCGGTGGAGCCAAGGCGAGTCCTGTAAGTGACCCTAGGGCTTATTTTTCTTTAACTGAATGCATTGTTTTTGTGTTGCGCTTTTCAAAATTTTAAGATTTTTTTTTTTTGTGATGTTTTTTGTTTAACAACTAAGGTTAGAAACCCTAGAATTGAAAATTTTATTTATTATTATTTTTTTTTTTGCTTGCATGTTGTTAGGAGCCGATACCGTGTACCTGCTGCCTTTACTGAGGCGCGGTTGGCCTTGACTGATGACGACTGGGAATGGATTGATGCCCTTGGGCTCAAGCAGGTGGCTCGACTGGAGCCTGTGGTTTCAGATCAGGCCTATATGATGGCCCTGATCAAGCTTTGGGATCCGAGGACCAATACTTTCCATCTCCCGACAGGGGAGATGACTGTGACTCTTGAGGACGTCTATCGGTTGCTTCGGATTCCGATAGATGGTCTGCCTATTAGGACATCTCCGTTCGATCAGCGGACTGCTATACTCACGAGATGTTTTGGTCATGGGGGGGAGCTGGGTGTAGCAGACCCAGTGGAGATAGCCGAGGCGGATTGCCAGGCTGGCGGGATTTTGGTTGGCTGGTGGAAGGAGAGGGGGGTGTTAGGAGTGAGGCACGCATTCCTGATGGGCCTAATTTCTAACATTCTTCTCCCTGATTCGTCAGGTGCGAGGTTTCCGTGGAACCTGCTGGATTTGGTGTGGCAGTTGGCAGAGTGCCCGGTAGAGGCACCATTGATCTTGAGATGGGGACAGACTTTGTTGGCACAGCTTTACGAAGAGCTGTACGGGGTCCACTGTCGACAGCGAAAGGGTGTCAGTTGCAGCTTTTTGTTGCAGTGCTGGGGTTGGCAGCACATAGCTGTTGAGAGGCCTATCGGGTTACCGTGGATGACTCGGGTGGCGATGGAGGATGATGAGATTGGTTATGTAGCTTTGTGGCGACGGTCTGCGGAGCAGGGGCAGAGTCGGCGATGGGCAGGTGCAGTGGAGCACTACATTGATTCCTTTTCGCGGCTCACTCTAGGGGAGGTGTTTTGGCATCCCTATCGGGACTGTCCAGCCTGGCCTGAGGCTGGAGAGTGGCTCCGATGGGTACGAGAGGGAGCGATGGTTGATCGGGCGGCACGGGACGGAGCATGAGTTCTTTTTATACCGCCAGGTTACACGACGGTTTGGGGTGCGCCAAGGGTTGCTTGGTGAACCCGTAGGCTATCGACGTCGGGGAGATGAGAGGGATCCGGAGCCACCAGTCCTCGTGCCATTGGGCGAGGAGTCGGATGCTGTTATTGAGGTGTTGGATGTGGATGACGTAGGTACTACCACTGAGTATGACTCGTGGTGGGTTTTGCGACGCTGGAGAGGTGAGGGTCCTCTGGGAGGTGCGGAGGTGGCAGTGGAGGATGCTGAGGCGACAGGGGGTGATTGGGGAGGGTCGTTGGATGATGCAGACATGGCGGATGTGGGAGATGAGGATGTGGACTTGGGTGTTCCGGAGCGACCGGACATGCAGGATGTGGAGGAGCAGTTGGAGCCTGGGCAGGCTACTGTCCCCGGGAGTCCTATGCGTTCGACAGATACGGAGGGGGTGGGGTTGGATGTAGGCGATGAGGTTGCACGGCTTACAGAGCTGCTACGGATGCGGGATCTAGAGAGGGATCTTCTGCGGGCTCAGTTGGCAGAGTGGGATAGCGTTTTGGCGCAGCGCGATGATGCATTGTCTATCTATCATCGACGAGAGGCAGAGTGGTGTCTATACCGGATAGACTTGGAGAGGGAGGTCATCCGCCTTGGCGAGCGGCTCCCTGAGCCTTCTATCAGTAGATCTTCTCGACGAACGAGGGATAGTCTGACTGAGCAGTCAGCATCATCTCGCCGCAGGCGGTTGGATGAGGGGGTGGTAGTAGGCATGATGCGGGGGCTAGCGAGTAGCCGCCTCGCGAGGTCCCGTAGGACCCACACCACGGGGGGTAGTTCTCGTCGCACCGATCCTGCGTGATCATGGTGGCCGACGCCTTAGGTTGGGTTTTGGATATGATTGCGGGGTCTGAGGACCTGTTTTTGTAGCCTGCGGGCATCTTTTTTTTGATGATATATATATATATATACCGATTTTATTTTTGGATTTGTACATGTGATGATGTGATTGATTTTTGTTATGCATGTTTATTTATTTGATGGATGCAGATGAATTGAATTTTTTTTTTTTAGATGCCTATGTGATATGCAAAATGGATGAATGCTATTTTTATTTATCTGGTTTTTCTTTGCTATTTTTGTATTTTCTGATGGTATCATAAGAATGATAAGTAGCGCAGATGGTTTTCGGGATGAGTGTAAGATTTTCTAAGATTCAGACAGTTTTAACTCACTATCCATGACTGTACTTTATCTTACAAGACTTTTGAACAAGGTATGAATCAAACTTGTTTTTGACCGAGCTATTTCACATCCCTATGTGTGCAATTGAGTTCATTTAGTGGTATTTGTTAGGATACCGCCGCATACGGATGGGCTTTCAATCGAACTCGTACTCGAGGATCACCTAATTAGCTCCACGAATTCCTTTGTTATATGTACTAAGATTAATCTGCGTTGTAATCCAGGCTGCCATAAGCTAGCTCATCCACATGCAAACATTGATCTGTACACAAGTTAATGTGACAGATATATCGTCATGCGGGAGGTTTACTTCATTACCGAGTTGGTATTGAAGCTTGCCTTATGACCTACAGAATGGCTGAGAGTTCCAAGGATTCAAGGTCAACTCCCTTCTTTTTTTCAATTGTATTGGGATACTTGCTCTTTTGTAGTGATAAGATCACTGTTTATTTTGATTAATTTTTCTTTTGAGAAAGGGATTTGGGATATGGAGTGATGAAAATCACAGTTGTTTGTGCCTTTGATGTTTGCACTGTAGTTTGTCAAATTTTTGAGTTTTGAAATTTTGCAAATTTTTGTGTTTTGCAACTATTGAGAACTTTAGGGATTCTTAGGGAATTGGGTAGGGAGGAAGCTTGTCCTTTTGCCAACTCTCAGCATTCTAGGGGTCATTCGCATGGGGGATGAGCAAGATAACCGTTTCGCTTGTGGTGACCTAGTTATTTTGCAGGTTTCATCTTTCGTTCACACAATTTTGGGAATTTTAGTGTTTTGATTTGTGTTGGGATGTTACGTAACAAGGTGTATTTCAAGTATGACTCTACCTTTATAAAATCCGTTCGACTTGGTACACTACATGGCTAAAGAGGAAAATGATGACTGAATTACTGGAACTCTTAGTACGTTCCCAGACCACTGACTATAGTGTGGTAAAATTTATGCATGGTGTTTTTATTGATTTTGATGAATTCGATTATGCCTAGAATTGAGATGCAAATCTTTGTTGTTTTTGATGTTTTTGTTGAATTTCTTGATTTGTTGACCAAGCGATTACGATAATCGTTGGAGCTTTTTGGGTTGACCAAGAGATTGCGATAATCCTTGGAGCTGGGGGTACCTCTATCCCCTAAAGAACCAAGAGATTGTTCCACCGTGATCGCCACTGAAAGCACGAGATTCCGGTCAAAGGAAACACCAAGTGCAATTGCATTCAAAGTTAAGCACGCCTAAGTCCTAGAAATATAAATTACATGAAACGGAAAAGAGACATGTTGTAAGAGACGCAATCGGATAAAGAAAAACAGCCCTTTCATTAATTTCTTTCGATCTCTGTTACAATAATGCCTCCTCCCTTTTCAGGGGCTAGGAGCGCAAATAAGGTTTGATTACAATCGCTGAATGGTTCCTCCTTCCGCGTGCCCACGATTGCACTCGGGCGGGCTAAGATGATGCCGCCGCTGATGTTGATGGGTTCTTCGCCTCTGTTGCTTCTCCTGCGAACAAAGAAATGATCAAGACGTTAGTAGCACCTGCTGCAAATGAAAAGCATTCTCTCTCTAAAACTAACAAAATATGCATACGAATATTTGCCTGAAACCGTGAAAACAATGAATCCAAATTGCTTCAAAACCCGACGTAAGGTAAGAAAAGTTACCGTAAGGCCACTGCCACCGAGGCAGCTGGCCAATCCACCTTAAACCGGAATTCGTCCCCGGGCAGGATGAATTCGACCGTAATTCGTCCCCGGGTGGGACGAATTCTTCCGAGTAGGAGAAACCGACTCGCCGCTGCTCCAATGTCGGATCCCGGGACTCGCAAAACTCCCCGCAAACAGGGGGGTTAGGTAATTGGGGCCATTTTGGGACGACCCAGATGGTCGGATTTTCCCAATTTGGCCTCCACCCTCGGGAATTTGACCTTGACACCTGCAAGTTAGCGAAACGACAAAGCAATACAAAACACCCTAAACTCTGACCAAAAGCTACAAAATTGCAATTATAGACTAATCGGACCTAGTAACACGTAATGCAATCTAAAAAATAATCTAAAGTGCTCAAAAACTAAAATTAGGACTTGGGAGGTGCGGGGGTGCCCAAGTGGGCCTCCCACCGTTGGCCCTCGATTTTGGAGCCAATCCACCAAGGATGGGCCCAAAACCTTTTAGGATTGGGGGTCGGCGAATTGGTAGGTTCAGATGTCCATGCGTCGGATTTGAGTAAGGTTCGAGCTTCCAAAGGCCACCCAACAACCTCCCTTGCAAAAGAGATTGATGGATGTAGGAAGGTGAACAAAGGGGGATGCAAGTGAGTCTTCAATTCGGCAAGACTTCGTTGCTTGAACACTCCTTCAACCTCGTCTGTTTTGGGTGAGAAAAGTCCCACCTTTTATAGACCCAAGGGGTCTCTTTTGGGAGGGAAGCACAAAAGCCAAGTGTTGGCCATGGGTGCCATGTGGCGCTCTTGTCTTCCCATGAGGGAGGGGAGTCCTCCATTGACTTGAACTTTGATAAATGCTTTTTGTAACGACTCCTCTAACGGCCCCTCTCGTCCACTTACACATGCGTGCAAGGTAGGAGCCCTTAACCGACCGTTCCGGGCTGCCACTTGGCACCATTTGCCTTTTTGCCCGTTAAGCTTAGAATTCGTCCCACCCAGGGACGGATTCGGAATTCGTCCCGGGGTGGGACGGATTCTATTTTGAATTCGTCCCGGGTGAGACGAGTACCGGGCAAAGTGTCCAAGTGTGCCAAATTGCTTCTTGACCTTACAAAATTGCTATGAAAGTGGTTAAGACCACTCGTTTAACCTCTCGAGGGCTGCCCTGGGGGCTGTGTTTGTCAAAGCGATCGGTGTTTGCAGATCACATAATCGGATTGGTGCTGTTTTGGTGTCTACGGATGCCCCTTTTTGGGAAGCGCTACGGGTGACGCAGTGGTCGAGCAAAAATAGATAACCAAAGCACTAATGATTAGGGTTTCTTGGTAACCTAACCAACTTTTGATGCCCCAAGTATGGAAAGGGCATGCATTCTTGAATCCTTGCTTCGACGAGCTAAGGAATTTGATTTCAAGTATTAACCTGTTTTGGTGAGGTGTGACTTGAACTCGACTTGAACTTAGACATTGATCATCATGAACAAGTGAAGGGCATTTTTATCCTCGGGGGGAACCTTGTGTTCATGATTCACGAAATGCCAAGTGTTTGATTGATTTGATTGTTGCTTGTTTATTGCCCCAAGCAGGAGCGTGATTGTCTTTGTCAATGATTCTTTGAATGCATGTCGTTTTCCTTAATTGGGTGTGTGATTGTTGATTGGTGACTAAGTGTGACTACCCCCTCAAGCGACGAATCGATGAGGGAATGACCTTCGTGAGAGAAGCGACGAGTCGCTTGACCCAAGATGACTTGTGCAAGGTTGCCTTTAGAGGGTTTACCGTTAAGCGTGTGCAATTTTTCCAACATATGGACCTATTTTTGGTGGGTGTTAACCCTTTTGGTGATGTCATAATGAGGTGAAATCGTCGAAAACCTATTTCCCGTGGAGCGGTCCGGCTATGATAGCCTTCTTGGGGAACTAGGAGAGCGATAATTTGGACCTCGACATCGATTTTCTTTGCCTAGAGGTTAAGTGCGAGAGCACTTGTGTCCGGCAATGTTTTTGTTGTGTTTTTGTTGAATTTTGTACTGTTTTTGTTGTTTTTGTGACACCATTTGGTGATTGAATTGTCGGCAATCCGTCCTCCCGTGGAGCGGTCCGGCTATGGTAGCCTTCTTCGGGAGTAGGATAGTGACAATGCAAACCCCGACATCAATTTTGCTATGCCAAGAGGTTAAGTGCAAGAGCACTTGTGTCTGGCAATGTTTATTGCTTGTTTTGTGTTGCATTTTTTGTTGTTTTGTTGTTTTTTGTGACACCATTTTGGGATTAAATTGTCGGCAATCTGTCTTCCCGTGGAGCGGTCCGGCTATGGTAGCCTTCTTAGGGAGTAGGATAGTGATAATTTGTGACCCCGATGTCAATTTTGCTATGCCAAGAGGTTAAGTGCAAGAGCACTTGTGTCTGGCAATGTTTATTGCTTTGTTTTTATGTTGCATTTTTTGTTGTTTTTTTTTTTTTTTGTGACACCATTTGGGGATTAAATTGTCGAAAATCCGTCTTCCCGTGGAGCGGTCCGGCTATGGTAGCCTTCTTCGGGAGTAGGATAGTGACAATGTAAACCCCGACATCAATTTTGCTATGCCAAGAGGTTAAGTGCAAGAGCACTTGTGTCTGGCAATGTTTATTGTTATGTTTTTGTGTTGCTTTTTTTGTGATGTTTTTGTTGTTTTGTGACA
This sequence comes from Wollemia nobilis, assembly GCA_028583015.1. Lineage (NCBI taxonomy): Eukaryota > Viridiplantae > Streptophyta > Pinopsida > Araucariales > Araucariaceae > Wollemia > Wollemia nobilis. The sequence goes on from JAQPPZ010016726.1 coordinate 19,211,984, forward strand.
CCATTTGGGGATTAAATTGTCAGAAATCCGTCTTCCCGTGGAGCGGTCCGGCTATGGTAGCCTTCTTAGGGAGTAGGATAGTGACAATGTAGACCCCGACATCAGTTTTTCTATGCCAAGAGGTTAAGTGCAAGAGCACTTGTGTCTGGCAATGTTTATTGCTTTTTGTTTTTGTGTTGCATTTATTTGTTGTTTTTGTTGTTTTGATTTTCTTTGATCTTGTGCATGATGGTTGATGAATATGGATGTATGCATGTTGATTTATTTTGATGGATGCATATGCTATGATGAATGCAAATGGTTTTGATTTATATGTGATATGCAGATATGAAATGGATGAATGGGGTTTGTGATGTTTGGCTATGGCACCATAGACTGTTTAGAGCTCTGTTATTTTGTTTTTAGGCGATTGCTGTGATGTATGCCTCTACATGTATACATGGTTTTTTTGTTTTTGTATTTTTTGATGGTATTTGCAAAGATGAAAAGTAGCGCAGTTGGTTTAGAAATGTAGCTAAGGTTTTCTGAGACTCAGACGGTTTTAGCTCACTAGCCACGACTGTACTTTATCTTACAAGACTTTTGACCAAGGTATGAATCGGACTTGTTTTTGACCAAGTTATTTCACATCCCCGTGTGTGCAATTGAGTTCATTTAGTGGTATTTGTTAGGATACCGCCAGTGCCAGTGGGCTTTCAACCGAACCTCGTACTGAGGATCACCTAATTAGCTCCACGAATTCCTTTGTTGTATGTACTAAGATTAATCTGCGGTGTAATCCAGGATGCCATAAGCTAGCTCATCCACATGCAAACATTGATCTCGTACGCAAGTTAATGTGACAGATATATCGTCATGCGGGAGGTTTACTCCTGTTACCGATAGGCTATCAACCAAATTGGTATTGAAGCTTGCCTTATGACCTATAGAATGCTCAGAGTTCCAGGGATTCAAGGTCAACTCCCTTCTTTTCTTCAATTGTATTGGGATACTTGCTCATTGTAGTGATGAGATCACTGTTTATTTTGATTTGTTTTTCTTTCGAGCAAGGGATTGGGGATATGGAGTGATGAAAATCACTGTTGTTTGTGCCTTTTGATGTGTGCACTATAGTTTGTCAAATTTGGAGTTTTGACATTTTGCAATTTTTTTGTGTTTTGCAACTATTGAGAACTTTAGGGATTCTTAGGGAATTGGGTAGGGAGGAAGCTTGTCCTTTTGCCAACTCTCAGCATTCTAGGGGTCATTCGCACAGGGGGATGAGCAAGATAACCGTTTCGCTTGTGGTGACCTAGATTATTTTGCAGGTTTCGTCTTTCGTTCACACAATTTTGGGAATTTTAGTGTTTTGATTTGTGTTGGGATGTTACGTAACAAGGTGTATTTCAAGTATGACTCTACCTTCATAAAATCTGTCTGACTTGATACATTACATGGCTAAAGAGCAAAATGATGACTCGAATCACCGAAACTCTTGGTACATTCCCAGACCACTGACCGTAGTGTGGTAAAATTTATGCATGGTGTTTTTGTTGTTTTGTAGAGAGTAGATATTTATTTGTTTTTTTTTTTTTTGAATTTTTTGAATAATTATTATTTTGATGAATTCGAGTATGCCTAGAATTGAGATGCAAATCTTTGTTGTTTTTGATGATTTTTGTTGTTTTGTTTTTGTTGAATTTCTTGATTTGTTTGACCAAGAGATTGCGATAATCCGTTGGAGCTTTTTGGGTTGACCAAGAGATTGCGATAATCCTTGGAGCTTTTTGTATTGACCAAGAGATTGCGATAATCCTTGGAGCTTTTTGGGTGACCAAGAGATTGCGATAATCCTTGGAGCTTTTTGGATTGACCAAGAGATTGCGATAATCCTTGGAGCTTTTTGGTTGACCAAGAGATTGCGATAATCCTTGGAGCTTTTTGGGTTGACCAAGAGATTGCGATAATCCTTGGAGCTTTTTGGGTTGACCAAGAGATTGCGATAATCCTTGGAGCTTTTTGGGTGACCAAGAGATTGCGATAATCCTTGGAGCTTTTTGGGTTGACCAAGAGATTGCGATAATCCTTGGAGCTTTTTGGGTTGACCAAGAGATTGCGATAATCCTTGGAGCTTTTTGGGTGACCAAGAGATTGCGATAATCCTTGGAGCTTTTTGGGTGACCAAGAGATTGCGATAATCCTTGGAGCTTTTTGTTTGTTTGTTTTTGTTGAATTTTTTTTTTTTTTTTTGGTACATGGCTGTCTTAGATATGAAATGGTCGTAAATGACTGATATTCAAGGGTTCTGTTTCCTTGATACCATCAAGAGAAGCTAGCCTGTACGTTCTCGGTCCTATTTTGCTATCAATGACATAAGGACCTAACCAATTTGCCGCGAATTTGTCCCTCATATGGGACGGCAAATTAGAGTTTTGTTGGTTTTCCTTCAGAACCAGATCACCAACCCGAAAGTCTCTTAGGTGAACTTTCATGTTGTAAGCTCTCTTAAGCCGCTCTTGATAGATACGTAAGTGCTCGAGAGCATTAACGCGTCTTTCATCAAGCAACGTAAGCTGGTCTAACCGGGCTTGCCGCGCAGGTGTCATCATCGATGAATTCTCGCATTGATATGCGGAGGGAAGGAATTTCCAACTCGAGAGGCATTACTGCCTCTGAGCCATACACTAGTGAAAATGGAGTTGCCCCAGTGGGCGTCCGAATGCTAGTGCGATAGGCCCAAAGGGCAAGTGGGATTTGTATGTGCCAATCCTTATGACTGTCTGCGACGGTCTTTTTAAGGATGGCGACTAGCGTTTTGTTTGACGCCTCGGCTTGCCCATTTGCTTGCCGATAATAAGGTGTTGAAAAGTCGTGCTGAATTTTGTACTTTGTGGTTAAAGCACGCACGTCTTTGTTCTTGAATGATGGCCCATTATCCGAGATTATTTTGGATGGAATACCAAAACGACATATGATGTAATGCAAAATGAACTCCGCAATGCGGGGTCCTGTCGTAGAGGTTAACGGAATTGCTTCCACCCATTTGGTAAAATATTCCGTGGCCGTTATGATAAACGTGTGACGGCTCGACGATGCAGGGGAGATCTTTTCGATTAGATCGAGGCCCCACTGCAAAAATGGCCAAGCAGACTGGACTGTCTATAGGGCCTGGGAAGGTGCGTGCATCAGATTGGCATGATGTTGACATTTTACACACCTCTTGACATATGCGCAGCAATCTCGCTCTAAAGATGGCCAATAATAGCCCATGCGAAGAATGCGCTTTGCAATGGCCATACCACTAAAGTGGCCGCCACATGTACCGTCATGCGCTTGGGTGACTGCCCAAGTGGACTCTTGTTGGTCCAAGCAACGAAGAAGAATTCCGTCGTAGTTGCGACGATACAAAATGTCTCCTATCAAGACATATTTTGCCGCTTTCTGTTTGAATGTTCGTTTTGCGGCTTGCGTCAATCCAAAGGGTAGATTACCTAACTTGAGGTAATCTCTTATGGGTAAATACCGACCTCGTTGATCGGATACCTCGACGGTTTGAACGAGCCAATCCCTTTTGGAGTTCTTCCCTAACAAATGCTGATTGGGATAGAACTTGTAAAAATAGCGTTGTGTTGCTATTAATGGGAATGGGGGAGAACAAAGACCCCCACTTGGCATGTTTCAAATAGTCTCGGATTCGAAAGAACTTATCCGAAGATGGTTCGATCTCGGATCATGTGGATTCCCCGGCGTCAAGTCTGAGCTTGCGCGCTCCATCGCGGGTTGCGATAAGGTTTTGACCTGAATGGTTGTTATATCACCGGAAAGGTCTTGCGGGATTAGTGACCCCAAGGAGGCCATTGTGTCCGCAAAATGATTCGATGATCGAGGGAGTGCCTCGATGTCATACCACTCAAGTTTTGCCAGGAATTTATCCACGAGGGCTTTATAGGCCTTCATAACTGGGCATTTGCATTGATATACCCCTTTGACTTGATTGACGATTAACAACGAATCGCCAAAGATGTTCAGTCTTTTGATGTTCATGGCGATTGCTGTCTGAAGACCTAGGAGCAAGGCTTCATATTCTCGCATTGTTGTTGGTGCATTGGAAGTTTAATTTAAATGACAGGGGCATTGGAGCGCCCTGCGGTGTGAAGAATACAATTCCTGCGCCACCACCTTGCTCGCATTTAGAACCATCAAAAAATAAGGTTATGTCGGCCTGAGACTCAGGCTCTTCGGAATCTGGCGATTCTGAGACATGGAAGACCTCATCATCGGGTAGTTCTATGACCAGAGGCTGATCGTCTTCAAGAGGAGCCTCTGCTAGTTGATCGGCTATGACTTGTCCTTTTATAGATTTTTGCCCAATAAACTCAATGTCAAATTCCGTCAACAACATGATCCATTTCGTCGTGCGGCTACTATGATAAGTACGACTCATCATGTATCGCAATGGATTCTCCTTAGACACAACATACGTCGTGTTGCTCAACATGTAGTGGCGTAGCCTTTTGGTGGCAAACACCACTGCAAGCGCAGTTTCTCAACGTATGCATAGTTAAGTTCGTAATCGACCAGGGTGCGGCTAAGATAGTAAGTAGCCTGTTCTTTGTGAAGTTCATTCTTCTGGGCTAGCATTGCGCCCAGTGCCACCTCAGTAGCTGAGATGTATAAGTAGAACGGCACACCTGGTCTAGGCGGTGCCAATACTGGCGGCGAAGCCAAGTATTGTTTGATTTCGTCAAAGGCTGACTGGCACTCGTCATCCCAATGAAATGTGACCCCTTTGTGCAATAGTTTGTTCATTGGTCGGCATTTGTCAGATAATTGCGCTATGAAGCGTTTAATCGACGCGACCTTTCCTTGCAGACTTCTGAGCTGCTTGATAGTGGTTGGGGGAGCCATTTCAAGGATTGCCTTGACTTTGTTTGGGTCCACTTCGATGCCTCTTTTGGAGACTATAAAACCCAAGAGTTTTCCAGATGTGACGCCGAACACGCACTTCTTGGGATTCAATCTGACCTTATGCTCTATGAGGCGATCGAGGATCTTGCTTAAGTCACCGAGATGATCTGAGCGCAATTTAGACTTGGCTAACAAATCATCCATGTAATCTTCCAAAGTTTTGTGCATGTAATCGTGGAAGATATACGTCATAGCACGTTGGTATGTAGCGCCAGCATTTTTAAGGCCAAAAGGCATGACCTTATAACAAAATGTCCCCCAAGGCGTTGTGAATGCCGTTTTGAGTTGGTCTTCAGGATTGATACGAATTTGATTGTATCCTGAGAAACCGTCCATTAGGGAGAGCATTTCGTGACCTGCTGTAGCGTCTACCAATGCGTCGATGCTTGGCAAGGGGAAATCATCCTTAGGACTCGCTTTGTTTAGGTCTCGAAAGTCGGTGCATATGCGAATCCTCCCGTCGGGCTTCTTGACGGGAACCATGTTGGACAACCATGGCGGATAATCCACGCAGATGACAAATTGTGCATCCAACAACTTTTGCAATTCGTCTTTGACCATCAAGGCCACTGTTGGGTGCATCTTTCTTAGTTTTTGCTTTACTGGCTTGATTTTCGGATCAAGCGTTAAATTGTGCATGACTAGCTACGGGTCTAGTCCTGGCATATCTTTGTATGACCATGCAAAAACCTCCTTCTTTTCTTTAAGAAGGGCAATGTAATCGGCTTGCTCTTCGGGGGAAAGGCTTACCCCCAGCTTGAGAATCCGTGGATTCATTGGATCTGTGTCGATGTCTATGTCAGTCATCTCTTCGACTGACATGTGAGATCCGTCCTCCAACTGATGTGGAGTTGGGATTAAATGGATATCATCAGCTGAGTTAAGATCTGCGTTGGGGACCTCGGGTCCCTCTTCAGCTTGAAAAATATCTTGAGTTGTCCTTGGGGTAAAATGAAGCATTTCACCGAAAGGCCAGTACTCTGATGGTGACAATGGTGAGTTGACGCGATCCCAGTCAATGGCATCCGTGTTTAGATGTAATGACCGTGATGGATCGGTCGGATTGTGGATGGGTGTGGTCAAATCAATGGAGATCATGTGGATGGAATGAATTTGGTCTCCAGAACCACGGGTGTGACGACTTGATTCTTTCAGATGTTCCCTATACTCTGGATCTGGCTCTACGGGAACAGGCACGAATGGATCCTCTCTAGGTGCAAATTCGTCTCTATGTGCGGAAAGGAAGGCGGGGTCTTCCCTTGGTACTCGTTGTCCCGATGGGATCTTGAGGTGGACGATGCTCATCTTGAATTTGGAGCCATAGGCCTAGCACTTGGTCCCACCTCGTTGGGTCTAAGTGCCATTCATGTCCCAACCGTATACCCATTTGTCCCATTAGATCTTCATGGGTTAGAGCACGGTGATGTCGTCGCGCATGTCTGAGATAGTCCATCTCAGTCTCGTCTTCTGAATCGCTTTCATAGATCCAAAATTGCTCATCCTCTTCAGCATCTGTTGCTTTCGACATTGAGGATTCTTCTTGTTCCAGTGAATTAATCTGATCCCATTGCGGTTGTTCCACTCTTAGTGGAGGGACCTGATTCTTTTGAGACTGCGTTATTTTGTCTGGAACCTCTAAGGGGAACAGTTTCAAAAAAATATCTGGAAGCCGTTGTTGTTCTTTTTGAGGACTGCTCTCTAATCTTTCACCTCTCTCTAGCAAAGGAGAGGGATTATTGTTGTTACCAGGGGTGTTTGTAGACCATGGGAGATAATCTCCCAATGTGTATTCTATGTTTGGATTGGCGTATGGGTCTTGTGCCAATCCCCCCCTGTTGCCTATTTCTAGGCCTTGCATGTTTTCAACCAAGATGTCTAATGGCAGGGGATGGTTGAACCCTACCCCCGACTTGTCGTATGGCATCTGATATCTTGGTTGACAAAGGATCCGCATCCCTTGCTCGTATCTGCATAGCCCATACCCATGCCAATTGCATTGTTCGAGATATTTTAGGGAAAATTATGGGTTCGACAGATAATTGATGTTTTCGACAAAAGGTTCTTCATCTGTTTCCTTTTGTTCGCATGGTTCAGAACCATGATCAAGGCCCCCATACACAAAATTCGTTTGGTTCGGTGGGTAGCCTAAAGGGACGATTGTTCCAATGGGAAGGCGAGGTCTTCCCATGTCTTGTACTGACTCCAGTGTGGGGGTTGCCACAACATTTTGCACTATGTACTCTCCCAGGCCTGTACTGGCCATCTCAATAGTGATTGTTGATGATTGGGTAGGAGGAAATGGTAGTCCTTCCTGAGTCCATTCCATGTTTGGTTGTTCAAGAATCTTGGTTTCCGTTGCATTGGGCGCTTCCTCTATTGATATTGCTGAGATCGTGGGCAACCCCTCTTCTAGAGGCTTAACCTCCTCCATGATTTGCTTTCCCTTGTCCTTCTGTTGGGCCATGATAGGTGGCGCTGATGATGAAGGAGCCAATGATGACGTCTCACCTGGTTGGGATTTTGCCTTATTGGCCACCAGTGGTGCCTGCGGTATCGGACCCTGTTTAGATGGATTTAATTGAAAATCCAAATGCGTTGATGGTAGGGTCGATTGAGGTATGAATTGTACCGCATTGTAATACTTGAAGGGCTCTAAGTCCATTGGGACTACATGTATTTGCCCTTCATAGGCATACTTCAAGCACTGGTGTGCGATCGAGGGGACACACTTCATGTCCCCGATCCAAGGCCGCCCTAGCAAGTATGTTATAAGCCATTTCGCCTTCCAACACATGGCACAAGTGTGGGTATTGACTTTTGTCCTACCCGTATAGGCGGAACAACCGTGCCGATCGTCGAGCAAATTGCATCGTTAAAAGCTCGCAATGTGTACGTGGAAGTCGTGATGTGAGAGGCTGGCAGTTTTAAATGCTTTAACGCAGCAGTGGTTATAATGTTACTGGACGAGCCAGTATCTATCAGCACTCTCTTGTACGGGATCCCGTTGACCCGTGCGATAACGTGCAGGGGTGGATCCGGCATGTCATTCGATATTGTTTTGACCTCATTTTCTTTGAATGTGATAATAGGCTCCGTACATTGTTTCACATGTCCCACGAAAGTGTTGAAAGAATTAGCTTCGTGGGGTTGTACTTCAATGGATTTTAAGATGTCCATAAGAGCTTCTCTATGTGGAGCTGATTATTGAATAAGCTCGTAGATGGACAACCTAGCTGACGTGGTCCACAAACTCTGCGTGAGTTTGGTTCGTATCGTGACCTCAGGTCTAGGCGGAGGTAACTGCATTGGGCGTTGTTGAGGCTGCGATGTTGACGGAACTTCCTTCATAGGTACCTCGGGGGCAACTGCTGGGTATTTTCTGTTCCTTGTTACAATGCTAATCATTCCCACAAATCATTGTGCGGGAATATCTTATCGCACCTCGTTTATTTGCAGCAGTTTTGTCTGCGCCTCGTGGGCAGGCAAGGGGTCCTTGAATACCCCCATTTGTTGGTTGTTAGGTGCGATGGGGTTGTCCACGACCAATGTTCGATTGTCGATCAAATCCTGGACTAGTTATTTGAATTTCCAACACCCATTTAGGTCATGTCCTCTGCGTCTATGAAATCTGCAATACAATTCCTCCCTATACCCCCTAGGCTTAGGAACGCTAGGGTCAAAAATTTGGATTTCTGGAAGAGTAACTAGATTCACCGCTGACAAGCGGTCAAATAAGGAGTCCCTAGACTCCGCATACGGGGTGAATTTTCGCCTAGGGCGACGCTACTGATACTGTTCTTGTCTCCTGTTATCTTTTTGGGAAGCGCAGCGGGTGACACAGTGCTGAGCAAAAATAGATAACCAAAGCACTAATGATTAGGGTTTCTTGGTAACCTAACCAAATTTTGATGCCCCAAGTATGGAAAGGGCATGCATTCTTGAATCCTTTCTTCTGACAAGCTAAGGAATTTGATTTCAAGTATTAACCTGTTCTGTTGAGGTGTGACTTGAACTTAGACATTGATCAGTCATGAACAAGTGAAGGGCGTTTTTATCCTCAGGGGGAACCTTGTGTTCATGATTCATGAAATGCCAAGTGTTTGATTGATTTGATTGTTGCTTGTTTCTTGCCCCAAGTAGGAGCGTGATTGTCTTTGTCAATGATTCTTTGAATGCATGTCGTTTTCCTTAATTGGGTGTGTGATTGTTGATTGGTGACTAAGTGTGACTACCCCCTCAAGCGACGAATCGATGAGGGAATGACCTTCGTGAGAGAAGCGACGAGTCACTTGACCCAAGATGACTTGTGCAAGGTTTGCCTTTAGAGGGTTTACCGTTAAGCGTGTGCAATTTTTCCAACATATGGGCCATTTTTTGGTGGGTGTTAACCCTTTTGGTGATGTCCTAATGAGGTGAAATCGTCGAAAACCTATTTCCCGTGGAGCGGTCCGGCTATGATAGCCTTCTTGGGGAACTAGGAGAGCGATAATTTGGACCTCGACATCGATTTTCTTTGCCTAGAGGTTAAGTGCATGAGCACTTATGCTCGACAGTGTTTTTGTTGTGTTTTTGTTGAATTTTGTACTGTTTTTGTTGTTTTTGTGAAACCATTTGGTGATTGACTTGTCGGCAATCCGTCCTCCCGTGGAGCGGTCCGGCTATGGTAGCCTTCTTCGGGAGTAGGATAGTGACAATGCAAACCCCGACATCAATTTTCTATGTCAAGAGGTTAAGTGCAAGAGCACTTGTGTCTGGCAATGTTTATTGCTTGTTTTGTGTTGCATTTTTTTGTTGTTTTGTTATTTTTTGTGACATCATTTTGGGATTAAATTTTCAAAATCTGTCTTCCCCTGGAGCGGTCCGGCTATGGTAGCCTTCTTAGGGAGTAGGATATTGATAATTTGTGACCCCGATGTCGATTTTGTATACATGTTTTTAGTTGCATTTACAATCCTGTCAGGCAGTTTTATTGTCTGTTTTTAGTGCATTTTTAGTCATTTTTCTTGATTTTTTTTGTGCTGGTCTGAATTCGTCCCTGGGTGGGATGAATTCCAACTGGAGAATTCGTCCCTGGGTGGGACGAGCGCTGATCAGAGCGCTCGTCCTAGTCAAGGATGAATTCCAATGCAAAAGGCCTATTTAAGGGCCAAAACTTGATTTTGGGCTCATTTGTGTCATTTTTTCCTTGCGATTTTGGAGCTCTGGGAGGAGGAGGTAATTCTGCGAAGCGAAGCGCTGCTGGAATTCTCTCTGCCATCATGAGTGCACAAACTGGTTCGAGCGGCGGAGCCGAGGCGAGTCCTGTAAGTGACCCTAGGGCTTATTTTGCTTTAACTGAATGCATTGTTTTTGTGTTGCGCTTTTCAAAATTTTAAGATTTTTTTGATGTTTTTTGTTTAACAACTAAGGTTAGAAACCCTAGAATTGAAAATTTTATCTTTTTCATTTTTTTTTATTTATTATTTTTTTTTTGTTTGCTTGCAGGTTGTTAGGAGCCGCTACCGTGTACCCGCTGCCTTTACTGAGGCACGGTTGGCCTTGACTGATGGTGACTGGGAATGGCTTGATGCCCTTGGGCTCAAGAAGGTGGCTCGACTGGAGCCTATGGTTTCGGATCAGGCCTATCTGACGGCCCTGATCAAGCTTTGGGATCCGCGGACCAATACTTTCCATCTCCCGACAGGGGAGATGACTGTGATAAGGGACCTTTTTGGGTTGACCAAGAGATTGTTTGAATAATGCCTCCTCCATTTTTAGGGTCTAGGAGTGCAAATAGGGTTTGATTACAATCGCTGAATGGTTCCTCCTTCCGCGTGCCCACGATTGCACTGGGCGGGCTAAGATGATGTCGTCGCTGATGTTGATGGGTTCTTCACCTCTGCTGCTTCTCCTACAAACAAAGAAATGATCAAGACGTTAGTAGCACCTGCTGCAAATGAAAAGCATTCTCTCTCTAAAACTAACAAAATATGCATACGAATATTTGCCTGAAACCGTGAAAACAGTGAATCCAAATTGCTTCAAAATCTGACAGAAGGTAAGAACAGTCACCAGAAGGCCACTGCCACTAAGGCAGCTGGCAAATCCACCTTAAACTGGAATTCATCCCTGGGTAGGACGAATTCTGACTGTAATTCGTCCCTGGGTGGGACGAATTCTTCTGAATAGGAGAAATCGACCTGCTGCTGCTCCAATGTCGGATCCCGGGACCTGAAAAACTCTTGCAAATAGGGGGTTAGGTAATTGGGGCCATTTTGGGACGACCCATATGGTCAGATTTTCCCAATTTGGCCTCCTCCCTCGAGAATTTGGCCTTGACACCTGCAAGTTAGCGAAACGACAAAGCAATACAAAACACCCTAAACTCTGACCAAAAGCTACAAAATTGCAATTATGGACTAATCAGACCTAGTAACATAGAATGCAATCTAAAAAATAATCTAAAGTGCTCAAAAACTGAAATTAGAACTTGGGGTGCAGGGGTGCCCAAGTGGGCCTCCCACCGTTGGCCCTCGATTTTGGAGCCAATCCACCAAGGATGGGCCCAAAACCTTTTAGGATTGGGGGGTCGGAGAATTGGTAGGTTCAGATGTCCATGCATCAAATTTGAGTAAGGTTCGAGCTTCCAAAGGCCACCCAACAACCTCCCTTGCAAAAGAGATTGATGGATGTAGGAAGGTGAACAAAGGGGGATGCAAATGAGTCTTCGATTCGGCAGCACTTCGTTGCTTGAACACTCCTTCCACCTGCCTGTTTTGGGTGAGAAAAGTCCCACCTTTTATAGACCCAAGGGGTCTCTTTTGGGAGGGAAGCACAAAATCCAAGTGTTGGCCATGGGCACCATGTGGCAGTCTTGTCTTCCCATGAGGGAGGGGAGTCCTTCATTGACTTGAAATTTGATAAATGCTTCTTGTAACAGTCCTCTAACGGCCCTCCATCCACTTACACATGCGTGCAAGGTAGGAGCCCTTAACTGACTATTCTGGGCTGCCACTTGGCACCATTTGCCTTTTTTCCCGTTAAGCTTAGAATTTGTCCCACCCAGGGACGGATTCAGAATTCGTCCTGGGGTGAGACGAATTCTATTTTGAATTTGTCCCTGGGTGAGACGAATACTGGGGCAAAGTGTCCAAGTGTGCCAAATTGCTTCTTGACCTCACAAAATTGCTATGAAAGTGGTTAAGACCACTGTTTAACCTCTGAGGGCTGCCCTGGGGGCTGTGTTTGTCAAAGCGATCAGTGTTTGCAGTCACATAATCGGATTGGTGCTGTTTTGGTGTCTATATATTCAACTTTGTGAATGTGAGATTAACCTTCTTCTCTTCAACAAGGTTACTACATTCAAAATATTTTTCTAGGCTATTGATCCAATCGATCAAATCCTCTGGTTTCAACCCACTAGCATACTCAAAAACCTCGATCTTGATCCCATATCGATTCCCCTAGCCCCTCTAGAGCTCGTATCAGTAAATTTTTAAAATCATGCCCTTCTTCCTCTGAGCCCTCTGGTTCTTCTTCTACGTGGACCTCAGATCCACGTTCCTCAAGTACATTTTCATCATCAGATCCTTGATCTTCATGTGCCTTGGGATGTCTCTCTCCCTTGTGATCAATCATACTAGTCAGTCGTGCTATTTTTGCATTCAGATCCTTGATATTCCTATTCATCTGGCATATCTTCTAGGTGGCATCTTCCCTTCACTAGCGAGATCACACCCTCTCTGATACCAAATGGTGTAAACTCAACTACAAGAGACCAAAAAATGGACTCCAATCACATAACACAAATGCAATATAATGGAATAAACCTGCAAATCGATATTCTTCTCATTCTTGAATTCACACCCCTTATCCAAAAGAATACAATCCATCATATAGCCATCGAAAACCAAAGAAACCCTAAAAACATTTATTTTTCTAAGAACTGCTAAAAATAGAAATGAGTTGGATTATGCCCAAATTCGATGCACACATCCCTCTTACAATAACGAAATTTACTTTAAAATATTAAGTCTCAAATTAAGGTATAACAAAAGATAATAAACTTCTAACATTCTAAAAACACGGGAACCCATTCTAAAAGTAAATTTTGGGACACTAAATGGAGGACTTAGGTCTCGAAAATATGTTTTTTGGAGGGTCAGGCGCATGAGGGATGAGCCTGATGCAGAACATGCATGTGGAACCACCTGTTAAATTTTAAGGCAAATGGGCGTACGGTTCACAAGTTATGGCTCTGGCAAGGTGCATCAAACAACTACACCCCCTTCTCATAAGGATACTCTCACTTCCTCACATTCTTCACCTCTTATTGTCCCTCCTAGTACACTTCATCATGGTTCTAATCTATTTTCTTCTATAACCAAGTCCATTCCAACAAATAACTTGTAGGTATATTCCTCTATATAAAACTTGCACCCTTCTTCATTCTCATAGGTTCATGTTTTGTAAAAGGCTTTATGACAACAATATCAGACCATGAGTCCTCATTGACTCCATCCTCCTTCTCAAGTAGGCGATAAATTTTTTATCAAGCATCATATTGTAGCTATGGCACCTCATGGCATCCTTGACATTCTCTAGGCATCTGATGGATCTACAAAAGTTGTCCCATTCATACCTGATTTTCCACTTCTGATTATTTCCAAGCTCTATCTAGTAGCCAAGATATGTAGCCTATTTTTTATATCTTTTCCTTCTACTCTTATTGTAATATTATTTGGTTCCAATACTTTTATTGTAGGGAGGCATGATGAGGACATCTAGGTATGCTTAGGATTATTATTCTTAGGCTTATTTATCTTATTTGTTTGCATTTATGATTATGTAAGCCTATACATTAGCTTTTAGCATATAGATATAGGTTCTAGATAGTCTATGTTAGTTAGTTTTTGATCACAAGTTTTTTAGTGGCTGCTTATATTAGTTATTAGTTTACAACTTTATCTTGTAATCTTCCAAATTATTGTATTTGTTAAGATTTGGAAGATATTCGTCTATTGTAATGATGTCATATTACACGTCTATTTAAACATTGCCAAGGAATAAATGCTCAATTTTGGTTTGCTCCCACATAAATAATAGGCAATGGACATATTTTCATTTGCATTCTAGTAATTAAAGGATTGAGTTGATCATTTTTAAAATTCAACAAAAAAATTCAATAGTTACAATTTTTCTACTCCACAATAACATATTCATAATTCATACTTATATATAATATAATGTATTTATAATTTAACATATCTATAATTCATAAATAATATTTATCCTAAAACAAATCATTAAAAACTATTTTAAAATATATTAAGATCATATTTTTGGTATTAATTTAAAGAGAGGGTTTTAAAAGGGTCCCCAAAACCTTATACATACAACCAAACTCTCAACCAAAATAACAATCTCCAAAATATTATACCTATTAGGAATAACCAAGAGAATTTAATTCCTAATAACCATAATGATTCTAGAGAGAACTTAGAAAAGCACAATGCTTTGAAGGTAAAACAAACTCTAACAAACTCTCCACCCATGTTTATTATTCTTCCTCTTAGATACCATACAAAAACTACTAGAAGAAGCTTTATAAGCTTTTGCAATAATTTTTATGGTCCTCTTCTAGTAATAGTTTATGATTCTATTGTGTTTCATGGGAGTATTGTTGTCTTCCTAGAAGCCATGGTGGGCTTGGCATTCACAATACCCAATGTTAAGGTTGGACCCTTTGTATTAAGTGGGTCATCACAGTCATCATGGGTAATTATACCTAGAGGACTCTCATATGACACTATATCAGTGAAGGTTCCACTTTTGGTCATAAGTGTTGGAGGGGTATGGAATTTCCTTCCCTCATTGCTTGTATGTCCATCAAAGTTTTAGTATCCTTCATCATTATGAGCATTTAGAAAGCCTAGGAGAGTGCTAAACCTTGCTTAGATGGAATTTTTAGAGCTTATGACATGGCTTCTCCATCAACCAGATAAATATTTGGTTCCTTGGGTTGATGCACTTAAATTGTTTTCCAAAAGTGTGTGATGTATCATTTATTTTTATTCTCATCCTACTAGGGATTGGCTCCCTTGGGATGACTTTAGAGTCAAATTTGGGCCTAGTCACTAAAAGAGATACTTTTGAGGTTTTCAAAGCTGCTCTCCCTAACTTCATGTTACACAAGATTTCTATGCTTTTGCAACTATCTTGGTGGAAGGATTGGAAGTGGTATCCAAACACTCTGCTATAAAACTATAAGGCCTGATTGGGGTATGGATGGCTATCTCTTTTCATCCCCATGATTGATAAGCTCAATCAACAATGGAAGGTCTCCACCCCTTAGCCTGTTTGGATGCATAGGTTGCAGACCACTTGGGCTCCTTTATTAGAGCCCAAACTTTATTATTTTGCGTAGAGTCTTTTACACCAAGGATTTTTTTTTGTGAAGCATATCTAGTTTTTAAGCATCATTAACCCTTCTTTCCCCTTTTATCTTTAATCTGAAGAATTTGTCCAACTTTTTTGGGTTTTTGCTTGTGCTCATTCCCTTTGGTAGTGGTTGTTTTCCTTTTTAAGACCCTATTCCTTTAGCATATTTGAGTTGATGCATATCATTTTGGGAGATCCCTCATCCTTTCCATCTATTTTCTGTGAAGTGTGGTACTTGTTTTGTATGACATCCACATTCAACATATCGAGAGCTAGAAATGATTGTATTTTTGGTAAGTGTTCTTCCCCTTTACACATATTTAATTTTGAGAAGTCTAATATTATTTCATCTATGTATTTTCATATTACAGTTTAGGTCAATAAGGTGGCCATGGAGCTCAATCATCTTTAGGAGCTTATTGATCAGTGAGGGAATGCATTGTGCATAGTCAATCGAGTTCTTGTTATGCATGATACTCCTCGAATCCGATCTAGGTCTAGATAAGAGTGTCACTCACTCCCAAACTGCACTCCTATACCAACTCAGAGTCCTTACAGAGATGTTCATGGCTACTTGACTATTCCTCTCTCCCCCAACTCCTCAACTTGATGCCTAAGATAATTTAGGGGCTACGATGATTGCTACTAGCCAAAAGCCATTAGTGTATGGTTGGGAGGATGTTCCAAACTATTTTGGATAGGAGAGGGACTTGGTACCGAAGTCTCTTGATGCTATTGTTGGGTGGGAATCTGTCCCACGGGTGGTTAAACCCATATAATGGAACCTCATCATTATGTAATCAGTTTGTTCTATTGTCCATCTGTTTTGTAAGGCAATGTTGATTAGTTGTATATTATTTTTTTAGGTTCTTAGTCTATTTTGATGGGGATGATTTTTTTGACTAGTTGTATATTATTCAGTTGTATATTATTTGTTTAGATTCTTAGTCTATTTTGATGGGGATGATTTTTTCGACTGATAGTATTAATCACGGAACATGAGTATCCACTTTGTTAATTCTTTCAATATAATATTTTTTTACATTAAAAATACTATAGAATACAAGACGGCCATATAAAACAATCCTCGCAAAAAAATTATTGTTTATTTAGTTTATATTTATACAACTTAATTAGTAAATTAAGCTTCTTCTTTATTCTTCATATAAAGTATAATCAACAATTGTGCGGTTTTGTAGACGGCACGTTACACACATTTAAATGTTATTTGAGCGCCTTTCGATGACAGCGTGTAAGTAACGTTCCTCGACTGCAATGTGTCAAATAAATACCTTGACAAATTTTATTGCAAGATCAGGTATTATGCTCACAGAATAATTTAAAAATGACTTTTACCTTTTATTATCGTCTATAACCGAGGAATTCAGGAATGTATGTGACGCGAACCCAGCAAGATGATCATCACGTAAAGATGGCATGTACAATTATCAGGTTGAGCGTCTACACGGAACAAATTTTATTTGACACATGTGCTATATATTAGTCTCCATATTCAAATCCTAAACCTATAAGATATTCTATTTGACACGTAAGGTGGGTGAGTTTAAAACTATAGACTGCACTTATCTCTAAAATGAAGACGAGATTTCGACGTTGACGTAGTTGATATAGATGCACATGGCAGCAAATAGAAGACTTAGTAGTATCGTGGAGATCATGATAATATAACATTAATAGGTAATACACGATTGTTTAAGATCTTGGATGAATTTGGTTCAATCGAAGGTCATTTCATTTAACGTCGATCAAATTTGAGAGGAAAGCTGAATAAGAAAGAGATCAGGCTTACAAGGCTTTTCGTGATAATAAAAATAATGGATTTAAAATAATAATAATAAATATATTAATTTTAATTTTTAAAATATCTATCACAGGGACTTTTGAGTCTTTCTATCACCTTTTATGCTTTTCAATTGATTTTTATGTGAATCTTAAGATTGTCATAAGTTTTTAACTTAAAGTACAAGTAAGTATTTGGGGGCATTTTCATCGCAAAATAATAAAAGCCTTTGTATGATTACTTGAGGTTTTTTATTTTTAGGATTTTCTTAAATGATTATTTAGATTGTTATTTTTGGACAGAATTCAAAATTAAAATTATAAACTCTTTCAATAAATCTCATTTTAGTTACTTATTTTAATATTAGTATATTATTTAGTTAATAATATATTTAATGTTATTAATGAAATTAACTTATTATTATAAAATATTATTTAATTTATTAATTAAATAATTGAGATTAATTAAGTTATTATTTGTCTTTTTTAAAAAAGGTTTATGTATCCGCCAAGAATACATTAATCTTTTACTACATTTAAAGTGTCTCAATTAAGATTATGAATTTTTTATCTAAAAATTTTATCTTAAATTTTATAATTTTTTTCCATTCTTTCATCTTTTAAGTATCCATAATAATATCTCAAAGCAATTATTCCTAGTATTGTAAGACTATTTATTAGCATAAATTTAGTATTATTAAATGTTTTGTCATTTCTCACAACTCAGTTAGAGGAATGAGAAAAAAGAGAAGAAATTTTATGGAAGCAAAAATCTAGAATTCAATGGCTTAAAGAAGGAGATCGAAACACAAATTTCTTCCACAAATATCTTCTAGCTCGAAGATCTCACAACTTTATTTCTTCCTTAAAATCAGATTTTGGAGATGTTGTTTATACTTGGGATGGCATGAACTCTATTGTTGTTGATTACTTTTCCAATCTTTTTGTTGCTACTCCTCTTGACTCAGCTTCACAACAAAATGTTCTTCAAGCAATCTCTTCTCTTATCACTTATGAGAAGAACTCTATTTTGATGGCTCCTATTACTATCAATGAGCTTCAACAAGTAGTTTTTAAAATGCAAAAAGGAAAAACCCCAGGTCCTGATGGTTTTCCTATTGAGTTCTACCAAGAGTTCTGGGATATCCTTCATGTTGATTTATTAGAGGTGGTGGAAGAAGCTAGGAAATCCAAAGAAATTTTGAAGGTTATCAATAAAACTTATATTACTCTTGTTCCAAAAGCTCAAGAGGTTGATCATATCTCAGCTTTTAGACCTATTGCTTTATGTAATGTTCTTCTCAAAATTATTACTAAAATCATGGCGAAAAGGTTGAAGCCTCTTTTACATAAGATTATTTCCCCAGAGCAAGGGGGATATGTGGAAGGACGTCAAATAGTAGATGAGATATTTATTGCTCAAGAAGCCATCCATTCCATGGATATGCAAAATTCTCCTTCTATGTTCATCGGGTTAGACTTATCCAAAGCTTATGACAGAGTGGATTGGCACTTATCAAAGTTTTGAGGCAATTTGGTTTCTCTAAGGATTGGATGGATTGGATTATGGGATGTATCTCTTTAGTTTCCTACTTAGTTCTTATCAATGGCAGGCCTTCTCAGTATTTTCCCAGATTCCAGAGGTATTAGGCAAGGTGACCCGCTATCCCCTTATTTATTCATCATTCTTGTTGAATGCTTGGGTAGGACTATAACCAAAAAGAGGGAAAACAAAACCCTTGAGGGAGTTACCATTGCTCATGGAGCTAGACGTATCTCTCATATTCAATTTGTGGATGACTCTACCCTTTTAGGTAAAGCTACAGTTAAGGAAGCTTCTAATATTAAGCAAATTATTAGCTATTTTTCTAAGGCTATCGGGCGGTTGATCAATGAAGACAAATCTAAAGTTATTTTCTTTCACTGCTCTGCTAGACAGGAATCCATGGTCTTGGTTAAATTAAGATATAAGAAGACCTCTCTTTTAGGTATTCCCATAAATATTCAAAGGCAAAAAAATAAAGATTGGAATTGGTTGTTGGACAAAGTCAAGAAGAAAATTGGAAAGTGGACCAACAAGTGGATTTCTTCTAGGGGTAGAATCACCTTGGTAAAATCAGTCCTTCAAGCTATTCCTATTTATGTTTCTTTCGTTTTGAATATCCTAAAGGCTGTTCTTCGATAATTGGATCAAATCAGTCATCATTTCCTTTGGAGTGGTACTAAGGAGAAAAGAAAATGGGCCTTGGTGAAATGGGATACTTTATGTCTTCCTAAGAGTGAAGGGGGGTTAGGATTCCGGTATTCAATTAATAACAACAAAGCTTTAGCTACTAAATTATATTGGAGGATGTTGCATAACCCCAATGCTCTTTGGGCCAATAATATCTATGCTAAATATGCTGAGAAAAAATTTCCTGAAGACCTTGTTCGCTATCAACTTCCTACCAAAGGTTCTCCCATTTTAGCAATTCTTAATACTGGTGAGGATTTTATAAAGAAAAAATTATTTTGGATCATTCATAATGGTCAACATGCAAATTTTTTGATAGATTCTTAGGATGGTCACAAGCCTTTGATAACTCAGTTTCTCGATTGGAGGCCTTGGATGAAGGAGCTTCACCGAGCTAATTGGATAAAGGTGGCTAATTACTGTCGGTACCATACTGGTAATTCAAAGGTTGGTAGATATTGGATCCCTATTGAGGACTGGCCTATTCAAATCCCAGAAAGGCAAAGACAAGATATCCAAGGCATCCTTCATATGAGATCCCTCTCTTGGTCCCATGAAAAATATTGTTTTGGGTGGAACAACACTACTAAGGGTGAGTATTCAGTTGCTCAAGGTTATTTGACCTTATGCCATAATAATCCCAACCATTCTTCTAACATATTTTCTCAATTGTGGGCTCAAAATCTCTGGCCTAAGGTGAGGTTCTTTAATTGAATTTTATTGCATCGTAGGGTGCTTACTGGTGAGCAACTTATGAAGTGTGGTTTTCATGGCCCTTTTAGATGTGAAATGTGTGAAGAGAATGTATAAAATAGCAACCATATTTTTATTGAGTGTACTTTAGCCTCTGAGCTATGGAGGAGAATGGCAACTTTACTTGGCTTACAGTGGTCCAATTTTTTCACTTTTGAACAGCTTTGGAGGGATTGGCCTAATCAATAGGATGTTGATCATTTTATTAGGTAGTTAGTTTGGATGGGTTCTACCATTCTTCTTTGGAATATTTGGAATGAAATGAACAACCAAATTTTTAATCAAGATAGGAAGGATATTCACTATATTTGGCAAAATACCATAGCCAACTTAGTTGAATCATTCCATCAACTCCTTAATCACCCCCAAAACTCCCACCAAAGATGGGATCAAGTGATGCAAAGATTGAAGATTAAACCTTCTAAGGGAAACCATCTTAAAGGGAATGTGAGTATTAGTACGATGGATAGGACTCAAAATTGGCAACCTCCTCCTAAGGATTTTGGAAAATTCAATACTAATGGAGCCTCTAGAGGGAACCCTAGAAAAGCCAGTGTGGGAGAAATTGGTAGACTTTCAGATGGCTCCCTGGTTTTTACTTTTGCTAAGAATTTGGGTATTCTTTCCAATAACCTTGTTGAGGGGTATGGTATCCTTAGAGGCCTTCAGGAGGCTACTAAGGTTGGATGGGAAAAGGTGTTAGTTGAGTCTGACTCTCAACTTATGATTAATATCTTGAAGACTCCTTCTAAGAATCATAAGGTGGATTGGAGATTAAAAAGAATTATTGAGAAGATTCAGTTAATCCAAAGGGTATTTTTGAAAGTTGATTACAATCATGTGGTCAGAGATCAAAACAAGAGTGTTGATGCTTTAGCTAATTGGGCTTTGGATAAAGGTGATCTTACTTGTTATGGCCACCCTCCTATATGGTGGGCTTCTCAAATTAGGGAAGCTCTTCTTTCTATCATTTCTTTGGATGGCTCCAATTCTGAAGGTACCTAGTTTCTTCTTGTTTTTTTTTTGTGTTTCACTTTGGTTCATTCAGTTTTTTTAGTTCCCTAGCTCATTCTATTCTTTATTTTGTTTCCTCTGTTGATTCTTGCATTAATAGTCTTTTGGTCTAGATAGGTCATTGTTTTGTTCTTTTTTTTTTTCTTTTGTCTTCTTTGTTTTTTTTTTTAGTTTTTTAAGGTGGGTGGGTTCTTTTGTTTTGTTTTGTTTTTGTGTTCTTTGTGTTGTTTTTTGTTGTTCTTGTGTTTTTGTTGTTTTGTTTTTTTTTTATGTTTTTTGTTATTGTTCTTGTGTTTTTTTCGTTCTTGTTCTTGCGTTTCTCTTTGTTTGTGTTATTTCATTTTTTTATGTGTGAGTGTTTTCTATGTTTTTTGTTTTTGTTTATTGTCTATTGTTGGTTGTTTTTATTTTTATTTTATTTATTTTATTTTTTAGGTTTTGGTTGTGTTTATTTTTCATGTTTTTTGGGTTATGTCTTTGTAGTGTTTTGTTGTTTTTGTCTTGTTTGTGTTTTGTTATGTGGTTCTTGTGTTTTTCTATGTGGTTTGTGTTGTGGTTTCTTTTATATTATTGTGCGTGTTTGGTTGTGCTTTTGGTTTTGACACACTCAAGGAACATATTTTTTATTTTATTTTATTATTTTTGTTGTTATTTACTTTTTTTTAATTTGGTTTTGTGTGTTTGTTTGCTCCTTGAGTATGTCAAAGGTGGTAGGCCAGGTCCAAGTCCTAGGTGTTTTTGGCGAAATGGATACCCCTGCCTCCTTGGATCTTACCCGAAAGTGGCATCCCTTTTGGGATGTTTTCCACAAATAAAAAAAAATGTTTTTTCATTTCTATTTCTTTATAGTCTTGTGTAGTTCATGCGTCACATTGTACCTTAATTTGGATGCCTTCAAATTCTTCATTATAAGCAGAGCCTAGGATGGTAGCCACTCCGCATCCTTATCATGTAGTCGACCCTTAGTTTGAATTTCTTTCAATCCACCTCAAAATAGTATGCAAATTTATACTGTTACACTTATCATCTAAATTAAAATTAATATATTTATTATTATTTTTAAATTCAGTGGAGTATTTTTATCGTCACGAAAAACCTTGTCAGCCTTATCTCTTTCTTATTCAGCTTTCCTCTTATTGTCAAGAACTTTGTTATTCAGTTATATCGTATTTCTTGTCCTTTTTAATCGTATTATTAAAGTGAGATTTGATCTGACCTTAAATGAAATGACCTTCGATTGCAACAAATTCATCCAAGATCTTATACAATCGTGTCTTTACCTATTAATGTTATATTATCATCATCTCCACGATACTACTGACTGCTAAGTCTTCTATTTGTTGCAATGCCATGTGCATGTATATCAAGTACGTCAACGTTGAAATCCCAAGTCTTCATTTTAGAGATAAGTGCAGTCTATAGTTTTAAGCTCACCCACCTTACGTGTCAAATAGAATATATTATAGGATTAGGATTTGAATATCGAGAACAGGCCAGGAATTTAAAAAATATATATATGGTAATAGGAATTTTTATGTCGGTTAAAAGTTACGATTTAAAATTTTATTTACTTAAAATTTTGTACTGACTTTGAAGACATTATTGTGAAAATGATTGTTATTAATATATAATAAATGAATAAAAATAAAATTTATCAAAATATTATTTTTTATAACCCTTGTAAAAAAAAATAAAAAAAAAATTTATAAAAATAAAATAAAATTTATTAAAACTATAACTCTGTTAAAATGATTGAGAAAAAACTATAATAAATTGATCTATAACAATAATATAAAATTTATCACAACCCACCTTATTCTTTATAACACTTTGTTGTTAAAATGATTGTCAAAAAAACTATAAGAAATTGACTTCATGCTTTTTACACTTTGAAAGTAAATAGATAATTCCCATTTCGATCCGGATCTAATCCTTTTCCCAATTTGAAAGTTAAAAGTTAATTCCAGAGATTTGATTAATAGACGACATTGTAATTAATGCATTCTTCATCTACTTTTAAAACACACTATTGTTATATACATATAAATATAAAAATTACATTCTTTTCACTGTCGAACGGATTTAATTGAAGTTACCCTCATACACTCCCATTGGTTTGACGTTTTAAAACATAAATAACCATTCCTTAATCAACATTCCCTGTTCGTAAGCCCTTTGTGAAGATACAAACTAGCAATCAAAACATAAATAAGGTGATATAAAGCCTCAAACCATTATAAAAAACAGTACTATACGGAAGCAGCGAAGGCACAAAACGCTACCTACCCATAGAACAAACCCCATTCATGGTATTTCTTATCATTTCCTCTGGTCCAATTGTGCGGATCTGTAAAGTTTCCTGACCTGTGTTATAATATATATAAATATATTAGATGAATATATAAGACATTATATATATATAATATAAAAGCTTAACCAGGGCCTTACCTGTGTTATATTATAATTATATTTTTATAGCCGCCTTCCGTTCCTGACCTGTGTTATATTATAATTACATGTTTTTCCCTTGCAGGCAATGTTGTGAAATTAAGTTGAGAGCTCTAGCAGTTTAAATAGCTGCAGTTTCTACCATCATGCCACAAACACATACGAGGTAACCATAAACACACACTAGTCTTCTTCAAGGCAGGCTAATACAAAGGGACAAGTACAGATAGAATTTCACAATAATAGATATGCAAAGTATTATACAAAAGATGAAAAAAAGAGAGGAAGTGATTGATTTATCTCTAAGATCAACTATGTATAAATAGCTGAGTTGATCATTGAGAGCCGTTGGATTACAACAACTCATAAAACCTGATGAAGACACCACTGAGAGTTCTCCTAACACATGGAAGAGTAGAAACTCAAGTGTGTATCCTAGTGAAACTTAAGAGAATATTCACTTATTCTAACAACCCCCCTTAATTGATACTAGGAGAGATTATACAAATGAGTCCCGACAACGAGGCCTAATTAGGTACTCATGTACAACATAAATAGTTGGTGGAAAAAATCCCTGTGGGGAAAAGTCAACTATCAACCCTTTGTTTTGAAATGATGGTAAAAACCCAGTGGGAAAAGCCATCAATCAAAAGCAAAGAAGTATGAAAGAGGCTTGTATTTGGATGGTGAAGATTGTCCTATTTAACAAATAAAAGATGAGTCCTGGCAAGAAGGCTTGATGAGGTACTCATGTACAATATAGTGAGAGGTGGAAGACCTCTTTGTCAATGCAGTTGTAACACTCCAAGTTTTTCTCATAACTAAAGGTAACGCAAAGAAGGAAATGACTTGGTGAAGATATCTGCAAGTTGATTCTCTGATGGAATATATTCCAAGTGTATATCTCCATTTTGAATATGTTGCCTGATAAAGTGCATGTGGATCTCAATGTTTTTGGTGCATTGATGCTCAACTAGATTGTGTGCAATATGAATTGTGCTTTGATTGTCACACCAAAGAGTTATAGGCCCCTTATGAAAGAAACCAAATTATTTAAGAATTTGACGAAGCCAAAGGGCTTTCTGACCAACTAAAATTGTTGCTCTATATTCTGCCTCTTTAGAATATAATGCTACTATTTGTTGTTTCTTGCATAACCAGGCTATAAGTGAAGAACCAAGCCAAAAAATATATCCAGATGTAGAGCATTTGTCATCTACTTCTGAATATATATAGCCAATGATATCCATTGAGTCTCCCTTATAGATGAGCCCAAAGTGTGTAGTACCCTACAAATAATGAAGAATTATTTTAGCTAATTGTCAATGACTAAAATGAGGGTTATGAAAGAACTTGGATATGAGCCCAACATAATAGGAGATATTAGGGTGAGTATGAGTACGGTATAACAGACTACCTACAAGCTGATGGTATAGAGTAGCATCACAAGGAGGTGATGAGCAGGAAGTACTAAGATGAATGCAAAATTGAAAGGAGGTAGGAGAAGGTTTGCAATCTGTCATTTTAAACTTTTGAAGGAGATCTTGAGTGTACTTTTGTTGACATAAAGTGATTCCTGCATTATTTTATTTTATTTGAATTCCAAGGAAGAAATGTGCTAGACCTAGATCAGTCATTTCAATGTGAGTCTTTTATATTTTGAATTTGAGTGAGGTTACTACCAGTGAGAAGAAGATCATAAACATAAAGAACAAGAATGGTGATATTTCCTTTACTTCTCCAAATGTAAATTGTATTTTCAGAATCACAATGAGAAAAACCTACTGAAAGAAGGAAGGAGTCCATTTTTTCATACCAAGCTCTAAGGGCTTGTTTGAGGCCATATAGAGATTTTTTAAGCCGACAAACAAGATACGAGTCTTGAGTAAAACCAGCGGGTTGTTCCATGAATATTTCTTCTTTTAAATTTCCATGTAAAAAGATAATTTTTACATCCATTTGATAGACTGGCCAATTATGGGAAGCGACCAGAGCAAGAACCAATCTAACATAATCCATTTTAGCAATAAGAGCAAAGGTTTTTGTATAATCAATACCCTCTATTTGAGAAAAACCTTTGGCTACAAGACGAGCTTTGTGTTTATCTATTTCTCTATTAGGCCCATTTTTTGTTTTGAAGATCCATTTACAATGAACTAATTTTCTTCCCTTAGGTAAGGGAACTAAATCCCAAGTACCATTTTTGATAAAGGAAGAAAATTTGTTATCCATGGCATCTTCCTATTCTTTTATACCTAAGTCTTATTTGAAGGATTTAGGATCAGAGGAAATGAATTGATAGAAAAGACTAGTACCTATGGGGTTGGATGATTTGTTTGAAGGAAGATTTTGAATGTATGGAGTAGCTTATTTAACAATGGTGCGGGCTCATTTTGGCATAGAAGAAGGATTTGAAGGAGTTGAAAGACATTGAGAAGAAGTTACAGGTTCTTCATCTTGATTATCAATAACGAAATTAACTTCAAGGGTTGGCTCTTCATAATATTGAGGTTCTACTATAGGAGAAGGCTCAATGGAGGAAAATTCCTTTGGAGGACCTTTTTGAGGGAATGTTTCATCAAATTGGACATTCCTATGAAAAATACCTCATGATTTGAGGGATCAAGAAGCCTATATGCTTTCAATTATTCACAATAACCGATAAAGATGAGCTTTTTTCTTTTCTTATCAAGAGCCTTCCTTTTCTTCTTTGGGATGTGAGCCCAAGCAGTACATCCAAAAATATTGAAATTGGAAACATTTGTTTTTAAGCCAAACCATGCTTCTTCAGGGGTTATTTTGTCAAGAGCTTTATGAGGTGTGCGATTTTGAATATAATTTGCATAGTTAATAGCCTCTGCCCAAATTTTTTTTTGAATATCTCTTGAATGGAGCATACAATTAGCCATCTGTTTTAAAGTCCGTTTTTTCCTTTTTGCAATGCCATTTTGTTGAGGATTATGGGAGACAGAATGTTGATGTATTATAGCATTATTAGAATGAAGTATGGAGAACTCATTACTGCAGTATTCCCCCCATTATCAGTATGAATCTTCTTGATTTTACAAGAAGCTTGATTTTCAACTAAGGCTTTAAAGACTTTAAAGTGGGATAACACATCACTTTTATATTTGAGGAAGTAGACCCAGGATATTCTAGAAAAATCATCAATAAAGGTAAGAGCATACTTTACTCCTTTGAAATATGTTTTAGGAAAGGTCATTAAGTCACTATGGATTAAATCTAGAGGAGATAAGGTTTTTAGAGAACTACTTAGGTGGAAAGGATCTTGATGCTGCTTTCCAAGAGCACATCTAGGACAAAACCTATCACTGGAAGAGACTTGGGGTAATACTTTAACCATATTATGGGTGCACAAATCCTTTAGGTAATTATAATTAATATGACCAAACCTTTCATGCCAAATTTGACTTTCAAGATTACTATGAGCCACAAAATAGAAGGCTCCTTATGTATTTTGAAATTATTTGAAGTGGAAAAGATGAGATTTATGATCAATATTCCCTTTAGCTACAAGAGAATGAGGGAGTTTAAAATCTCTTATCTCAACTCCTATTGGGGAGAAGAGAACATTTTTTCCATTTCTAGAAGTACACATTTGATAAATGGATAGGATATTGGTGGTAATGTATGGAACATAGAGAAAATTATCTACACAACCACCATCAATGGTTATATCCCCTTTCCCTTTGACAGGGATGAAGGAAGAGTCCCCTAATTCTATGCTATGAGTAGAGCTATAGGAGATAGAAGAGAAAGACATGTCTGAAGCAGACATGTGATGAGTTGCACAAAAATCTAGGACCCAGTAATTAAAGGAAGCATTCTAGGTTTTTCCTTGAACATTAAGGGATTTTCCTATTTGCTTATTATTTTCTATATTTTGATCCTTTATAGTTGCCTCTAGTTGCTGTAATCTTTTTCAGCATTTGTTAGTAGAGTGACCATTCTTTTTACAGTGAGTACAGGTAATGGGAGTTTTTTCCTTCTTTTTGAATTTTTCTTTAGAAGAGGTGGAGGCTACTAAGGCTTTTTAAGAAGAAGATGATATTTCATATCTAGCAAGTTTGGTTTCTTCCCTAGTTAATCTATCACAAAATTCTTCTAAAGAGGGAATTTTAAAGGTTGCACCAAGAGCATATTTAGTAGATATGAATGTGGTTGCAAAAAATTGAAAAACACCATTTAGCTTAGAAAGGATTAGATAAATGTATTCTTCTTTTGTCTTAGTCTTCCCACTGCCTTTGTATCGAGTGAGGACTTCTTTGAAATTAGTAAGGAAGTGAAAATACTACTAAAATATTCTGGAGATAGAGATGTGAGTTCATATTCTAATTGCATTGATCTCATCTGATCTACTTTTCCAAAAAGAATCTTCAATTTCTCCCAACTTTCATAAGGAATTTTACAATATTTAATATGAAACCACAAACTTTCATGAACATTAGAGCTAATAATACCCATATTTTCATCCATTTTTTCTTTATGAACAAATATTTCATATTCTTTATCAAATTCTGGTTGCTTTTCTTCTAACAAATGAGTAAGACATTTTTGAGAGATAATATTTAAAATTTTAGGTTTCCAAATATGAAAGTTATGAGGGGTGAGAGGTTCAATTGAATTCATCTTTTTAAAAGGATTGAAGTTTTATATTTAACCAATATATCCCCCCTTAGAACTTCAATTAATTGATTAATGCAAATGGAAGAAAGAAAATATATGAAGTTTTTCAATATATATTACTCAAAATATCTGCCCTAATGAGAGGGAAACTATAAGTATAATGAGTTTTTAATAGTGTTTGCTTTGAGAGAGCCAAATACTTGTATTATTCATAATACCCGCCCTTACTTGAGGGATACTACAATTAGAGAGAAGAATTTGGAAGGGTGTTGGCTTGATATGCAGGGAAACAATCAGTTTATTTTGTGTTTTCTCAAAAACTTGCCCTTACAAGAGGGAAACTATATGTAAGAGAGATACCCAAAGAAACGGATTATAGAAAAATATTTTCCAGGCCTTTATACCAATTGCCTCAAAAAACTCACCCTTACGAGAGGGGAACTATAAGTTTTTATAGGTACTGATACATGGAACGTAGGCAAAAGATATTTGAAAAAAGAAGGAATTAGTTTGAAATCTTGTAAATTTAAATTAATGATTTTTTTTTTTTTAAATACACTTAAAAGGAAATGATGGGAGAGATAAAATTTTCTTTTTTAAAAATAATCTTATCTATGAAATAAACAAGGTTATAATGAAAAAATCTAATTTATAATTGCCAAAGAGAAAAATGTTTGATAAAATAGATGGGCCTCTTAAATGTTTTGAATTTAATAGTAAACTTGAGAAAATTTAAAGTGTATATTAAATCAAATAAAATACAAAGATAGCAATAATTTAAATATAGGCCCCCCTTTTTGTATAAAGCAATTTTAAGGATTTAATGTGATTTTCTCTATGAAATTTAAATTAACATTTAAAAAATATAACCTCATAAATTTACTTGAAATAAAGAAAAGGCATATATGAAGATAGAAAAAAGAAAGCACACCCCCTTAAATGATGGACCAATTGAGTGCAAAAAATGCACTCACCCCTTCCCAAACAAAACTTTTATTAAAAATTTACAATATGTGTCATCTGCCATTTTTGTGGAGAGCCACAATAATTAATTTTAGGCCTTCCAAAAAATGTAGACAAATGAATTTCGAAACACCACGATTCGAAGGAATCAAATGCTAACAAAAGGAAATGTGAAAATAAAAATTTACAAACTTTCAGCCTGAAACAACAAGTGGCGGAAAGCGAAATTAGGGAACATGGAGAGATGAAACCGCCGAGAGAGAGGTCACTATGGTGTTACACCGACGAAAGAGATAACGATCAATCCTTAGCTCTCAAAACATGTAACATTGCAGAAATCATTAGATAAAATAGCCCTAGCTCTCTAAACACGTAATGCAACAGAAATTGTTAGATAAAATAAAAAAATGATGAAATTAAAAAAAAAATTCAATAAGCGTTTTCAAAAGAAAGAAAACATTTTGTAAACCATATGAAAGTAGTGAAATATTTCAAATAAATGTGTCGCTACCTATGTTAGAACTGAGAGACCTATAGAATATGTTAAAAGGAGATGCCTCTTCCTAAAGCGTCGTATAGGTGGAAGTTAGAGCGTTTCTTGGACGAAGAGCGAACCTACACAAATTGACTAAAAGGAAGGAGCACAATTTCACATTCGCTTTAGACAAAAAAATAATCATAAATAAATAATATTTTGAAATGAAATGCAGGGAGATTGATATAAATATCGACTGTGAGAGAGAGCACTAGTGGAAAATGATTCCGAGAGAAACAGTGAACCAGACAGGCAAACGGGAGACGTCTAAATTCAATGTTGAGTGCACCGGAGATATTTTTAGAGGTCCAATTAGTAACGGAACCAAGAATTCTTATTAATCCACCACAAACCTATAACTCAATGTTAATTAATAATAGCACCAATGAGAGCGCTAGACCCTCTCTAACGTCGATATTATGAATTTAATAATAATACAGAGCACCAGAGAACTTTGAGGTCCAATTTCGAGAGTTCCAGAGATCTTTGAGTTTAATAATAATGAGTGAGGAATTTTATTTCCTCCACGAGCGAATAAAAGAAACTCAAAAAAAAATCTCTAAGATAACACTTGGAGTTAATCCAAGATTTTCGCTATAAGAATAAGCGGAAAAAAGGGATATAACTAGAAATGTGGGCCTCTAAGTGTTAGAATAACATGAATACGTTGAGAAACAAATAAATAAATAAAAAATAGGCTATTTTCCTTTAAAAAAAAAAGGCGATAAAAGTGCCTTCACACAGGGTAAACCGCATGTTTTAAATAAAGGAAATAGCTATATTTTCTTAGAAGTTTTCTTCAAGCACGAATTTAACATAGATATGAAATAATATGCAACATATATAAAAATAAATATGCTGAAAGAGTAAAAAAAAATAACAATGGATAAAAGGAGACTAATGCAAAATTTGAAGTTAGATAGCCAAAAAAAAAAATATCCAAAGTAAATGAATCATATCCTGGAACCTTGAAGAGAGAATATTAGCAAAATCGATCCTGCTATGGTACCATGATCGAATTTCACAATAATAGATGTGCAAAATATTACACAAAATATGAAGAGCAAAATGGAACTGATTGATTTATCTCTAGGATCAACTCTGTATAAATAGCAGAGTTGATCATTGAGAGCCATTGGATTACAACAACTCATCAAACCTGATGAAGACACCACTGAAAGTTCTCCTGACACATGGAGGAGTGGAAACTCAAGTGTGTATCCTAGTAAAACTTAAGAGAATATTCACTTATCCTAACAAGTACATGCCTACACAGTAATATAAAGGGACAAGTACATGCAGACACTCCATAAGGATGGCAGATAAAACTCTCAGTGCAGCAGCAATAGGAAACTATTCATATTTTGAGGAGAAGAAATCGCTTGTGACAAGGCAGTAAAGATGGATGAATAAATTACTGAAAATATATTATACGGAGCTCAAAAAAAAAACGCCCATCAACAAATCATATAACTTACCTTTAAAGTTGTCTGAAAATTGAAACCAGCCGCAACGCCTCACTGAAATGTAGTGTGAAAACTGAAACCCAGCGGGAGGTTATCTTCAATTTTTACCCAGCGATAAAAGAGCTTATCTTCAATATTTTTGGTGAACCATGCAAAGGTGAGACAATGAGGAGTGAGGAGTGAGTAGCCATCCTAAAATTTAATATAAAAATTTACATTATTAATTCACCACTCCCGGATTAGTGAGTCGCCCCTGGCCCACCAGTCCCACTTGCCTGAATTTTCATCACAATTGGTAATGTTTGATGCAGGCAGGAAAGGAGATCCAAATTTTCATCACAATTGGTAACATTTGATGCATGCAGGCAAGGAGACCCAAATTTTCATCACAATTGGTAACGTTTGATGCATGCAGGAAGGGAGACGTTTGATGTGCATGCAGGTCTGAGACGTATTTAATCTCCACTCATCCGTTTGATGTGCATGCAGGTCTGAGACGTATTTAATCTCCACTCATCCATATGACGGACAATAACTTATGAAGGAAAAAAATTAATGCAATTTTAACAGATGACAAGTAAATAAAAATTAATACAATTTTAACAGTTAACAGTAAAATTTATAGTTTTTAAGAAAAATAACAAATAAAAATATACGGTCGTTATAAAATTAAAACCATATTTTATGGTTTCAAATGAAAAATATGGTTATATCCGTGTGAAATTCCAGGCCTGATTGAGACTAATATATAGTACATGTGTCAAATAAAAGTTGTTCCATGTAGACGCTCAACCTAATAATTGTGCATGTCATCTTCACGTGATGATCATCTTGCTGGGTTGGCGTCACATACATTCCTGAATTCCTCGATTATAGAGGATAATAAAAGGTAAAAGTAATTTTTAAATTATTCTGTGTGCATACAACCTGATCTTGCAATAAAGTCGATGGATTTATTTGACACATTGCAGTGGAAGAACGTTACTTACAGACTGTCATTGAAAGGCGCTCAAATAACATTTGAACGTGTGTAACGTGTCGTCTACAAAATGGCACAATTGTTAATTATTCTTTTTAAGAAGAACGAAGAAGAAGCTTAATTTACTAATTAAGCTGTATAAATATAAATTAAATAAACAATAATTTTTTTGTTAGGATATTTTGATATAATTTTATATGTCCGCTTAAATGTAAAAAAAAAATATTAAAGAATTAATAAAATACATTTAAAATAAAATATATATGGATAAATATACTACATGGTATCATAGGTCAAAAAAACCATCCCCATCAAAATACAATAAGAACTCAGGCAAACAATTTATATTTAATCAACACTGCCTTCCAGAATTGATGGACAACAAAACAAACTGGTTATATAACGATGAGGCTCTATTATATGGGTTTAGCCACCCCTAGGACCGATTCCCATCCAATAGTAGCATCAAGAGGCTTTTGCACCAAGTCCCTCCCTTATCCAAAAGTGTCAAGAACATCCTCCCAACCATAAACAAATGGATCTTAGCTGGTAGCAATCATTAGAACTTCTAAATTATCTCTGGTATTAAGTTGAGGAGTTGACGGCAGAGAGGAATAGTCAAGTAGCCATGACCATATTTGTAGGACCTTAAGCTAGGATAGGAGTGCAATTTGGGAGCGAGTGACACTATTGTCTAGACCTAGACTAGCTTTGAGGAGTATATTGCTTAGGTGGAACACGATTACTATGCATGATGCGTTTCCCACTAATCAATAAGCTCCTAAATATGAGTGAGCTCCATGGTCACCTTATTCACCTGAACTGTAATATAAAAATGCATAGATGAAATAATATTTGACTTCTCAAAAGCATAGATGTGTAAAGAGGAAGAACAATTATCAAAGATACAATCATTTCTAGCTCTCCATATATTGAACATGGATTTCATACGAAATAAGTACCACACTTCAAATAAAATAGCTGGAAAGGATGGGGGTCTCCAAATATGATATGCATCCACTCAAACTTGGTGAAGGAATAGGATCAAAAAAAGAAAAATCCACTCCCAAAGGAAATGAGCATGAGCACAAACCCAAAAATTATGGACAAAGTCTTCAAATTGAAGATAAAAAGGGTAAGAAGGATTAGGGGAGCCTAAATTATAGAGATCCTCCCAACAGGAAGTCGTTGGTGCAAAAGACTCTCAGAAAAACAGGAAAGTTTGGGCTCAAAGAAAGAAGCCAAAGTGGTCTAGAACCTATGCATCCAAACAGGCCAAGGGGAGGAGACCTTCGAACATTGATTGAGCTTATCAACCATGGGTAGGAAAATAGAGAGCCATCCATGCCCATATTAGACCTTATATTTTCGTAGTGGAGTGTTTGGATACCACTTCCAGTCCTCCCACCAAGGTCACTATGAATGCACACGAATCTTGTGTAATATGGAGTTAGGATTTCACTATATTGATAAAATAAACGTGGGTAATAATGTAAAATAAAATCGTTATATATATATGATACGATCTTTTGGAGAAATTTTATTTAGCAACACCCTATAAACAAATATAAGTATACAATCCTTGATGCAATTTAGAAATGCAGGGGTCATTTTTAATTTTATTTCAAACTCTAATAATATTTTTATTTTTTTTACATGGTGGAATCGGTAGCTGCCACGAATCTGGGTAGCCTGTCTAGCTTTTATGGCCGCCATAGTATTCTGTGCTGTCCACCCTAGAAGCCACCACATATATCTTCATGTAGTCCGCCCCTATAACCGCCATGCCACAATCATTTTAAACCTTTTACGCCATTGAAAGCACCATGTAAGGGACAAGCGTTCAGTCTGATGAGGCCCAAGATTTGAACCTTGGACCTCCGCGCCCCTTATGAGGTTTGGATGAACCAATTGGTCTACACCTCAGATCTATACTAATCACATTTGAACTAAGAAAATAAACAATTTTTTCTAGTGTTGACACTAGTTATTTAATAAAATTATATTAATGGTTAAATATATATTTTTTTAAAAACTTTTTACTTTTAACAGAATGTCTTGGAGGATTTGATATATGTGTATCTATAAATGATTGATTAATGAATAAATAGAAAAAATATCGTATGTTTTATTTCTAAATAGTTTTCAATCTTAATAACTTGAAAATTATAAACCTATTGATATTATTACAATTATGGATAACTAGGCTTAGTATTATTATTCGTAGGTTTATTTATTTCATTTATTTGCACTTATGATTACATGAGCCTATATGGTAGCTTCTAGATAGTATTATTTAGTTAACCATTAGAATGAGTTTGTTAGTGATCACTTAAGTTAGCTATTATTACAACTTTATCTTGTACGCTTCCAAATTATTACATTCATTATGTTTTGGAAGATATCCTTGGTTGTCACAATGGCATACTACATGCCTTTTTAAACATTATCAAGAAATAAATTCTTAGTTTTGGTTTGCTCCCACATCAATGATATTAGAGCATAGATCCTGATAGGGATTACTAGTTTAGGTTTTGTTGAAGCATATTCATTTCTAGGTGTAAGGGAAGGTGGGTTTCCATCATTTGTTATCCCTAAAAAATTTAGCAATATGGATAGCCTAAGAGATCTATGCTGCCTCTACATTTTTTTCTCATCCAATTGATAAGGATATAACTGTGGGATAAATCCTAGAAATATATCATCCACAAGATATCTATTGAGTTTTTCATCTCATGTTGGGATTACCTACATAGTTCCAACCATGAAAAATCCATTTGTTATAACAAAATAAGTCATAGGTATTGTAGTTGACTTGGATATGCTTTTTGATTTTTGTTTCTTCCATACCATGACCAGTGTCCATGTCACCACCACATGGCTACATAGTTTGATCTTTGCACCTCATAACATTCCTATCAACTCACCAAATTTTAGTATTCTCTTGGAATGTACACCTTGTCTAGGTAAGTCATCACGTCATGCCATCAAAACAACTATGTAGAACCAAAATTTAGATATATTTAGTCACCAGGCAAAATAGTGGCTAGATTAGATTGACTATGATTGTCAACTATGGAATTTTCCTATGATGTTTTCCATCATTTATAGAAGCTACATAACTGAACCCATGAGGTGATAAGCCATTTTAGGAGGATAACAAGTTAGACATCCAATTTTGATGATTGTTTCCCCAAAGTAAAGTCATTCTCCAACTCTTTTAATTATACTAAGCTTAGCTCTTAATTACAATATCATCCACTAAAATGACATTTACATTATGATTAACTAACATCCTTTCTAACCACAATCTATCCTCACTAATGTTGCACATCAAGCACTCTTAAATTTTCTCAATGGCAGTGATGATGGTGAAAATTTAAGTAAGGAGAAAAGAATATGATTTTGGATGATAATGTTAGACATGATTACATCATTGCCTGTTAGGATATTCTTTCCTACCTATTACACCATTATTTATTAGTGTGCTATATTAAAACTCTATTGAGGGATGCAAGCTTAGTTTTGAAAGGTTATTTGAATTCAAAAGTTGTACTAGCATTGCCAATATATTCTAATAAACATCCATCAACACAAAGGATTTTCAAGTGTTGTCATTGCATGCATTAAAGAGTGAAAAGGTACCATGATTGTTGCATTCATGGAGTAACTTTATTACGATAGGGTAAACAAAATTATCGGTATCAAACTATCCCTCAACGATGTGGTGGTCGTAGGTGATATTGGATGAAAAGGTGATAAGACCCTTCTACAAGAGAGACATTGATTATCTACTACTTTAATATTGATTGGCTATGGAGAATTGACTAGGATTTCCTATGAGTGTGCCACAATTGCATGAGTTGAATATGAAGGATTGAACTCAAAAAGGTTTTTCTATGACTATTGACCATGGAAAATGGTCATTGGGTCGGATAGTGACCATTCATGCCTTCCATATTTGAACCATGACACTTGAAAAGAAATTTTGTTTGCACCAAATAAATACCTTACAAAGGGGTAATATTTAAATTTTATTAGTAATCAATTAGTTAATTATTCTTTTTAATTAATTAAGTACTTAATTTACCTTGTGCATGGTTTTCACCAAAAACAATCACTTGCAAATTAACAACTTAGTATTACCTTGGTATTTTATTAAGACATTTATTTATAATTTGCTTGGAATGGCACAATTTTTATAACCCCTTGTGTAATTCATCATCACCTTAGGCACAATTTTAAATGTATTTCGCTTTCACTTGCTCAACCATAGCCAACAATTTTACTAAAATGGTGGCCAAATTAGCCCATGTAGTAAGTTCCATGGCCAATAAAGTCAATAAAATAAGTGTCCAGAGTGTCCCAAGTGAGATAAAAAATTATAAGAATGACCTTTTGTCTAATACTAAGTGCAAGGTCAAATTATATGATGTATCTAAATATATATACATTTTGAGTAGTTGGATACACGATATGGAGATATGGTTCTTCTATACTCAAACTCTTAATGAGGAGAGAGTTCCTCTTGCAAAATATAAGATTTTTGGGTTTGCAAAAATATTGGTGATGGAATTTCAAGAGGGTCAAAAACCAATTCACACTTAGGAAGATCTCATTAAGGCCTTGAGTAAAACTTATTATCATTTCAATTATGAGTATGATCTTATTGTCAAATCACTTTAATTATGGTAAAGTAATAACATGTCTATGTAAGACTACATTTTCCAATTCAATAGGTTGTAAATTTTTCTTAGTGTGGCTAATGTGGCTCATGCACTCATTAACAAGTTCAAGAGTGGCTTATAAGAGAATCTATATAGGGAGTTAAAGTACACTCCCATTGCCACACTAGATGTTGCCTATAATCATGCACAACTTGCTAAAAAGAAACATGTTCAATCAAGAGGTTCTTGATCGTCATTTTTTATAAGATTTTTTAACTCTCAATAGTAGTCATTCAAGGAAAAACATATTTCTTCTTCTTCTTCTTCTTCTTCTTCCTATTCTTATTTATATTCTTCTCAAAAACCTTCTCCTTTGTTTAATAGCAAAAATGTTTATACTTATTATAATAGGAGAGGTCATGAGGAATCTAAATATTTTAGGAAGAAAGAGAATTTGATTGTAAAATATCAAGATGAGGAACAACAAAATGTTTTCATTGAGTTTATAGGAGAATATAAGGAATACAATGAGCTCAAGAGAAAACTCAATAATGTCACCCTGATGTCTCATAATTTTTCTAAGTGATCATAGTAATTACCCAATTTATTATATAATTAACAATAGCTCGTAGAAAAACCTAATTGCAAGATCCATTATTTACAAGTTATAGGTACCATTAGAACTAAATTTTTTTCCACACTCACTTGAATGGAAGGATGATGGTTTTACCTCAAAAATCACACTTACTTGCATATTTTCATTTACCTTTGGCTTTCATTTTGTGGATCAAGTCACCTATTATATGACTCTAATGGACTATTTGTTGCAGTCCAAACATAGACAGCCGACGCTTCCAAAAGTTATTAATTAATATATATATTGATCCAATAGTTTATTGGATTCATCATCTTATATCTTTTACATTTTCATCTGCCTCTGCGCAAGGGTGTGCCCACCTTAAGTGGCCATTGTTTTATTCCTTTCGTTCGCTAAATTTTTGTATTTCGTAATTGCTTCGATTTCCATCTTTCGATTTCTGCATTGCATTTAATTGTGTAATTTTATTGAGCAAAGGTAGAAATACCTTCGCAAGTGGTATCAGAATCCATCTTCCGAAGCCTCGGGACTTCCATTGCTGTTTGTTTCTCGCATATCTGGGCGCCAGAGTAAGTGAAATTTTCACGGAAGAACTGTGTCCAGATCAGCGGACGACGAACTCGCGTGAGATCGGCCAAACATCCGTCCTTTCCCCATTAAATTTCCAGCTGCGTCTGCGATCCTTTTCGATCTCAAATCGTGCCCAATTTCGATCTCAAACCACGTCCAGCACAATCATCCCCGCTTACAGAACATCCGAAATAGGCATACGCGCGTCGTCCAATCAAATTCACGAAAAAATTTAATTAAGCGGCGAGACTAAGGTTAAATTCGTGCTGACGTCAGATAAATTAATTTTCACAGTGTTGGGTTCAAATGTTTATCCCACATCTCGCGTGTTAAGGGAGTTTAAGGATTTAAAACATCTTCATCGCACCTTCTTAAGTGTGACTGTGGTCACACGTTGGAGCTCCTCCGCATCGTAGTCGTGCTGTCTTGTTTCACGTGTTTGCTTGCGTGTCGGGTCTCCAGTCCGTTCTGTCACGTCGGGTCTCCAGTCTGTTTTGTCTTGTTCCACGTGTCGGCTAGTGTGTCGCGTCTCCAGTTCGTTCTGTCACGTCTTCGCTTCATTCTGTCTCTGCTTACATGACGAGTTCCGTTCCATCTGTGTCGCCTCTCCAGTCCGTTCCATCGCGTCTCCGCTTCGTTCTATCTCTGCTCATGTGTCGAATTCTATTCTGTCTATATCGTGTCATGTTGTCACGTGTCTCATTGTCCGTCTCTAGTCGCGTCGTGTTCGTTGCATCTGAAGTTGTTCTCATGGAGCCCACCACATCCTGTTCCGTGCCACAGTTGGAGTGGCAGTAAGGCGGACAACAAATTTTGTTCCTGTTGCCATAGCTCAATTTTGCAAAATTTTTGAAGATCAAGAACTACTCAGCAAACACTTTTTGAGCAGTGCATGAGTAAAAGTTGGATCAAAGGGCCGGACGGTCGATTATCAAGCTCGGAAACGACCAATAACAACATAAGAAGAGCTAACCGCAGCCCAGGTACTAAAAATTCTCTTTCTCCTTTTAAAATTGGTAGTTATAATCCACACCATCCACTAGTAGATCCTATGGCTAATAATCCCTCCCCAACTCATGAAAACATCACGCAAGGAAACTCAAGTAACTCAGCCATTTCTGATAGGGAGTCTCTTCGATGCATACTCGAGGGTATACACGAAATGGGTACCCTCCTAAAAGACCTTGTGAAAACACAAAAACAACCTAATCCCAATACTAATCCCCAAAATCACTCCCATGCCCAACGGAATGAAGAAACTATCGATCCTAATGATGATTGGGAACAAAAACTGGGTGATTCGGATAATTACAAGGATCCCTATCAAAGACAGCGGTATAACCAAAATCAAGAAAGGGACACGGGTTATCACCAACCAAGAGGCCCTAATATTAATTTTCCACGAATTGATATGCCCACTTTTGAAGGTCATGATCCTCGTGGTTGGTTAGCCAAAATGGAAGGCATCCTTGACTTATATCAAATTAAGGAAATTGATAGAGTTCCTTTCACTGCATCAAAATTAGGCACTGAGGCCTACCAATGGTTTGTATGGTTTAAACGAGAGAATGAAGCTATTATTACTTGGAGAAAATTCACTACCTCTTTTTTAGAAAGATTTGACGATAGGGCTACATCATCCTACACAGTAAGATTGTTATCTCTTAAACAAAAAGGGTCAGTTAGTGAATTCGTTTCGGAGTTTACCAGTTTACTACCATACACTTCAGACCTTAGTCCCGACACAGTGGTAGGTGCCTTTCGCAATGGTTTGAAAGAAAGTATTCGAGTGGAGGTAGACATGCACGATCCAACCTTGTTAAACAGTTGTATAAGAATAGCCAAGTTGGCCGAGAAGAGACATCAGTTGTCTGCACAGCGGGAAACATATAGTCGTCCCTCATATCGCAACAATTCCTTTCGTAGAAATGATCAACCATCAAGATATTTTTGCTATAAATGTCGCACTCATCACCCCAGGGAACAAGCTTGTGCCCAAAAACAAAACTTTCATATTGAAGGTGATCATTGTGAAGGAGAAGAAGATGAACCTTACCAATCAGAAGAACCTATGCCAGAAGACCTACCGTGTACTATAGACGAAAAAGAAGAGGATACAATGGCAATTTCAGTGCATGCTCTCATGGGTTTAACCGCCCACCATACCATCAAGGTACCAGGATTTCTCCGCCAGAAAAAGGTGAATGTGCTAATTGATTCTCGGTAGCACCCACAATTTTATCGACATCAAAACAGGAAAAGCTTTGAATTTATTCATTAACTCTTCCAACAAAGACAAATTCCAGGTTCTAGTGGCCAACGGGGTGAACGCACAATGTGTTGGTCGCACATCTCAAGTTTCCATAAATATGGGAACTTATACCTGGTTAGGATCCCTTTTTGTCATGAATTTAGGGAACTCTGATGTCATTTTGGGTGTTGAATGGTTGGAAACATTAGACACAGTTAGTTTCAACTTCAAAAAATTATTTGTGGAATGGAAGGAAAATGGACGAGTCATTCGCTTACAAGGCATTACTACTCCTCCATCACAAATGGTGAGCTCTCATAGTATGGAGAAGATGTTAAAAAAGGGTGGATATGGTTTTATAGCTCAAATTAATTGTTTGGAAAAACAATCTTCAGAAAATTCGGATATTATTGCACCTGAGTTACAAGATCTTATAACACATTACGAAGAGGTTTTCCAAGAACCTCAAGGATTACCACCTAAACGATCTCATGATCATGCCATCCATTTGATACCAGGGAGTGTCCCACCTAACGATCGTCCTTATCGCTATCCTCAACCACAAAAGACAGAAATCGAACAGATCATTCAGGATTTGTTGGATCATGGAGTCATTCGTCACAAAGCACTAGTCCTTATTCCTCACCTGTAGTCCTGGCTAGACGAAAAGATAACTCTTGGCGTATGTGTCCTGACTTTCGTTCTCTCAATAAACTCACTATCAAGGACAAATTTCCTATCCCTGTCATAGATGACCTATTAGATGAGTTGCATGGGGCAAATTTTTTTACAAAATTAGACCTTCGCTCTGGCTTTCACCAAATCCGTGTTAGAGAAGAAGATATTCCCAAAACGGCCTTTCGTACTCATGAAGGTCATTATGAATTTTTGGTCATGCCTTTTGGTCTCACTAATGCACCATCCACATTCCAAAGTCTCATGAACCAAGTGTTTCGCCCACTCCTCCGTAAGTTTGTGTTAGTTTTTTTTGATGATATTCTCATATACAGCAAAACATGGACGGACCATTTACATCATGTGGATAAAGCCCTTCACATTCTACACAAAGAAAAATTATTTGTTAAACGTTCCAAATGTTCATTTGGTGTTCAAGAAGTCGAGTATCTTGGTCATATAGTTTCACATGAGGGCGTCAAAGTGGATCCCAATAAGATTAAGGCAATTCAAGAATGGCCTTTACCTAAAACCATCAAGAAACTTCGTGGTTTTTTGGGTCTCACGGGCTACTATCGCAAGTTTGTACAAAATTATGGTAAGATTGCAGCACCTCTCACAACACTTACAAAAAAGGATGCCTTTCGTTGGTCAGAAGAGGCTACTCTAGCTTTTGAATCTCTTAAGAAGGCCATGTGCACAACTCCAGTATTAGCAACTCCCAATTTTCACAAACCATTCATTATCGAATGTGATGCATCAGGAACGGGAATTGGGGCTATACTCATGCAAGAAGGTCATCCATTGGCATTTGAAAGTAAACAGCTGTCAGGAAAAAATTTGGGAAGATCAACATACGAAAAAGAAATGTTGGCTATCCTGCACGCGGTAGAAAAATGGAGACACTACCTAATCAGTAGTCGCTTCATTATAAAAACAGATCATAGTAGTCTCAAACATTTTCTTGAGCAAAGGTTTTCATATCCGGAACAAAATAAGTGGTTAACCAAACTGTTGGGCTATGATTTTGTTATCGAATACAAGAAAGGGAAGGAAAACATAGTTGTCGATGCACTGTCCAGGAAATATGAAGATGAAGTAATCATTAACGCTATTTCAGGTCCTTGCTCCCAATGGGTGAATCAATTACAAGATGAATGGTTGTCCAATAGCGAAACTGTTCAGATAATTCAAGAATTATCTATAGGATCTTCTAAATACCCTTTGTTCTCTTATGAAGATGAAATCCTCCGAAAGAAAAACCGCATTTATATTCCACACAATTCAGAACTCAAATCAAAGATCCTCGACGAATCACACGCCTCTCCATCAGCAGGACATTCAAGATTTTTGAAGACATATTTACGAGTCAAACAATCATTTTGCTGGAAGGGATTAAAAGCAGAAGTCAAACAATGGGTAGCAGAATGTGAAGTTTGCCAGCGCAATAAAGGAGAAACAGTCAAATCACCAGGATTGTTACAACCATTACCCATCCCTGATCGACAGTGGGAACATATATCCATGGATTTTATTGAGGGTCTTCCAAAGTCAGAAGGCAGGACAGTAATCTTCGTCGTCGTAGACCGGTTATCCAAATACGCTCACTTTCAGGCTTTACAACATCCATTTTCCGCAAGCAAGGTGGCAAAGGTATTTATGGATTCAATTTTCAAATTACATGGTATGCCAAAAAATATTGTAAGTGATAGAGATCCCATCTTCACTAGTAACTTTTGGCGGGAATTATTTCGACTTAGTGGTACCAAATTGAACATGTCTTCAGCCTACCATCCACAGAAAGATGGTCAAACAGAAGTAGTTAACAAATGTTTGGGTACGTACTTAAGATGTTTTGCTCAAGATAAACAATACCAATGGAGCCATTGGTTAGCATTGGCAGAATGGTGGTACAACACTTCTTACCATTACTCAATTAAGATGTCTCCATTTGAAGCATTGTATGGCACCAAACCTCCAAAAGTAGCAGATTATGTACAGGGATCATCCAAAGTAGCCAAAGTGGATGATTGGTTCCAACAAAGGCAGTCTACGCTCACCATCCTCAAAGAGAATTTAGTCCAAGCACAGAATCGTATGAAACAACAACAAGACTTGCACCGATCAGAGAGAACTTTTAATATAGGAGATTGGGTGTTCCTAAAGTTGCAACCTTACAAACAATCCTCATTAAAGATAAAGTCCAGCCAGAAGTTGGCCCCACGATTCTATGGTCCTTACAAAATTGTGCGCCGCATTGGAGAAGTAGCCTATCAATTAGAGCTACCTACATCTTCACGAATACACCCGGTATTTCATGTTTCATGTCTCAAAAAAGTAATTGGTCAGAAAGTACAAAGTCAATCAGAATTACCAGTGCTTGATGAGGAAGGGCGCATACATCTCCAACCAGAAGATATACTACAACATAGAATCCGAAACCGAGATCACGTCAGATTCACGAATTTCTCATTAAATGGCAAGATTTATCAGAGGAGGATGCCACATGGGAACCTGAAAGTATATTCCAGTCATTTCCAGCTTTGAGGACAAAGCTTTCCGAGGAGGGGAGTCATGTTGCAGTCCAAACATAGACAGCCGACGCTTCCAAAAGTTTATTAATTAATATATATACTGATCCAATAGTTTATTGGATTCATCATCTTATATCTTTTATATTTTTCATCTGCCTCTGCGCAAGGGTGTGCCCACCTTAAGTGGCCATTGTTTTATTCCTTTCGTTCGCTAAATTTCTGTATTTCGTAATTGCTTCGATTTCTGCATTGCATTTAATTGTGTAATTTTATTG
The DNA here is from genome assembly GCA_028583015.1 of Wollemia nobilis. NCBI lineage: Eukaryota > Viridiplantae > Streptophyta > Pinopsida > Araucariales > Araucariaceae > Wollemia > Wollemia nobilis. The sequence continues at coordinate 19,255,758 of JAQPPZ010016726.1, forward strand.
AGCAAAGGTAGAAATACCTTCGCACTATTATGGCTTAATCCTCGGAAAACCCTATCAATACAATAGGAAGACTCAATATGATGCATATAAAAATACCTACACTTTGCATCATGAACACAAGACCTTTATTAATAGTTGTATCAAAAATGCCACATCTCTGCTCCATACTAGTCAATCAGAAATGATTGACCTAATATTTAGCAGGTCACACTACTAAGAGATAACAACAATGGTGTAAACTCAACTACAAGAGACCAAAAAAATAGACTTCAATCACATAACACAAATGCAATATAATGGAAGAAATCTGCAAATAGATATTCTTCTCATTCCTAAATTCACACCCCTTCTCTAAAAGAATACAATCCATCATATAGCCACCGAAAATCAAATAAACCCTACAAACATTTTTTTTCTAAAAACTGCTAAAAATAGAAATGAGTCGGATTCCACCCAAATTCGGTGCACACATCCCTCTTACAATAACGAACCTTACTTTAAAATTTTATGTCTCAAATTAAGGTATAACAAAAGATAATAAACTTCTAACATTAAAAAAAACTCGGAAACCCATTCTAAAAGCTAATTTTGGGACACTAGATGGAGGAGTTCGGTCCCAAAAATATGTTTTTTGGAGGGTCAGGTGAATCAGAGATGAACCTGATGTAGAACACGTACGCGGAACCACCTATTAAATTTCAAGGCAAACGGGCATACGGTTCACAAGTTATGGCTCTGGCAAGGTGCATCATTCTCCTATGGTGAAAAAGAACTCAGCTCTTGCGAGTTCAACTGAATTGAAACCCTGTAGCTTCTAGTTATCAACTTTATTTAGCTTTGACTCCAAAATCTAAGTGTTATACGACTATGGTAATCCTTCCCACTAAACCATGTATTTGTTGTAGCTCCCATGTCTGGTGATCACCTTCTTATCGAGCACTTGTGCAACTTTGTGTTTTTTCTTCTTAGGCATCTGTCATGCCCAATTCACTATATCCCATAATTCACCATCCTCGAAAGTACCAGGATGCTGAAATAAAATAGGAACATCAAGTGAAATATCAAATTCATCAGTCAACTCTACTTTATAGGCATTATCATTGATCTTCTTCAAAATCTTGCATGGCCCAATTTTATTAAGTTTTAGTTTGTTATATGTCACCTTAGGAAATTTTTCTTTCCTAAGATGAACCATGACCATATCACCCTCTTCAAACATTTTCACCCTTATGTGTGCATCAACAGACTCTTTGTGAGCATTGCTACTCTGCAATTTTTCCCTCACTGACTCTTGCACTTTTTGGATATGCTCAGCAAATGCTTTCGCATCATCACTAACTTGTTCCCCAATTGGTAACTCAACCAAATCTAATATACCTCTAGGATTTTCACCATAAATAATATGAAAATGAGATTTACCTATCGACCTATTCACTGAACTGTTGTATGCAAATTCAGCTTGTGACACGACTAAATCCCATTGTTTTGGTTTTTCTCCAACTATGCACCGTAAGAGATTTCCCAAGCTTCTGTTCACTACCTCTATTTGCCCATGAGTCTGTGGGTGGTAATCACAACTAAACTGTAGCCTGTTGTTCAACTTATTCCACAATGTCCTCCAAAAGTGACTCAAGAACTTAGTATCCCGATCAGAAGTAATAGTCTTTGGAACACCATGCAACCACACAATCTCATAAAAGAATAATACTGCAATCCTAGTTGCATCATTAGTTTTCTAGAAAGAAATGAAATGCACCTTTTTTGAAAATATGTCTACCATAATAAAAACTGAATCCTTACCCCTCTGTGTCTTGGGCAACCCCAACATGAAATCCATACTCATATCGGTCCATGGTCCTATAGGAACTGGTAGTGGCATATACAACCCTGTATTTTATGCATGGCCCTTATCCATTTGACATACTCTATATCTAGAGGCAAACCTGATTATGTATCTCTTCATTTTTGGCCAATAGTACTTCTCCTCTACAAAGAGTGACAGTTTTGGATACTCCAAAATGACCAGCCAAAACCCCACTATGTAATTCCCTCAAGATGTTCTCTCTCATAGAGCCATTGGGAATGCATAATTGATTACCCTTAAACAAGTAACCATTCTATAAAAAATACTCTTCAAAAATAGTATGGGACTCATCCTCTATCGCACTTTTACACTATTGCACAATATTCCCAAAATCTGCATTAGATTTATATAGATCTTTAATCCCCTCAAATCCTACCACTTCATTCTCTATAGTGGTAAATAAAAGGAATCTCCTACTCAATGCATCAAAAACCTTATTTTGTTTTCCCGATTTGTGCTTCAGGATAAATGTATACTGTTGCAAAAATGAAACCCATTTGGCATGCATGATATTTAACTTTTCTAAGAGTTGGCATACCTCAATGCTTCATGATGAGTAAACAACACAAAATCCTTTGAGAGTAAGTAGTGCCTCCAATTTTGCAATGCTTGCACAATTGCATAAAATTCCACATCATATGTAGAATAATTCTTCCTTACATAATTCAGCTTCTCACTAAAAATGCTACAGGTCAACCCTCTTGACTTAAGACACCACAAATTCCAACAAATGAGGCATCACAATCAGCCTCAAACACCTTACTGAAATCTAGTAACACTAGAACAGGGTCTTCTGACACCTTCTTCAAGAGTTCAAAACTCTCTGTTGTTGTCATAGTCCATACAAACTCTTTTTCCTTCGTGCACTTAGTTATAGGGGTAGCTATACTACTAAATTTCCTGATGAATTTTTTGTAAAAGGTAGCTAGGCCATGAAATCTCCTTACTTTTGTTATAGTTCGTGGAAGAGGCCATTCTAGAATCACCTTCACTTTCTTGTCATCCATCCTCATGCCATCTCTTGAGATCACAAATCCTAAAAACACTAAACTATCCTAAAGAAATCTACATTTCTTTAGGTTGACATACAATTTCTCCTTCTTGAGCATGTCTAACACTAATTTCAGGTGTAACAAATGCTCTTCTTCACTTTTACTATAAATAAAAATATCATCAAAATACACAACCACAAACTTACCATTATATTCCCATAGTACTATGTTCATCAATCGCATAAATGTACTGGGTGCATTAGACAACCCAAATTGCATCACCATCTGCTCATTTAAACCATATTTTGTCTTTAAAGTTGTCTTACATTCATCCCCTTCTCTAATTCTGACCTCGTAGTAGCCATTCCGTAGATCAATTTTACTAAAGTATTTAGCTCTAGCTAATCCATCCATCATATCATCTACTCTCGATATAGGATATAGATACTTTATTGTGATCTTTTTTATGGACCTACTATCCACACACGTCCACCAGTCACCATATTTCTTTGGGGTCAACAATGTTGGAGTCGCACATGGACTCATACTCTCCCTAACTAATCCGTTATTTATCAACTCTGTCACTTGCCTACTCAACTCTGCATTCTATGTTAGGTTCAACTGATAAGCTGCCTGATTTGGGAGCGTTGATCCTGGAATAAAATCCATGTGATGCTAGATATCCCTCTTTGGTGGTAGCCCATTTGGTAACTCCTCTGGTGTGACATATTTATATTCACTTAGCAACTTAGCTGTTGTTGTAGGCATAACCACTTCCTCTATTTCTAGCTTCCTAGTTGTTAAGGCATAACATAAGCTACCATCCTTGATATCTGTAGGAAACTCCTTCAGCGTCAACAAGATCTCACTCGGCCCATTCTCCTTCAGAGGTATAAGAACTACCTTTACCATCCTTTCAAAATGTGTAATTATTCTTTCATCCATTATGGTTAGTATCCTTATCGTACTGCCAAGGTCTTCCCAATATTAGGTGACATGCATCCATCGGGATCACATCACACCACACTTCATCCTTATAAGTGCTCCCAATTGAAAATTTAATTAAACACCTCTGATCTATTGTAATCTCATTTCCCTTCTTAACCCATGATATGTGATATAGATGAGGATGCTTTTCACATTCCAGGTTCATTTTATCAACCATGACATTTGACACCATATTCTCATAGCTACCACTATCAATGACAATGTTATATACCTTTCCTCCTGATGAAAACCTTGTTCGAAAGATGTTTCTTCATAGCCTAGAATCATCACCACCTATGGTCTGCCCCTTTGCTTTGATCTACACCTTCTCTTTATTAGAAACAATCAACATCCTCCTTATCATAAATGCTTCCCCCATGTCAGCAACAACTTCATCCTCATCCTGCTCTTCCATCTCAACCAGATTGACCCTTCCTTGTCCTCCTTGACCCCTTTCTTGGATATGATGTTGACAAAACTCAAATGCTCTTTGTCCCTCCTCACCACATCCATAATAGGTATACGACCTTCTTGGATCATTCCCATTTTTTCCACCACCGTAACCTCTACCTCGTTGGTATCCTCTTCCTCTTAGATTCTACCCATATTCTTCTTGTTTAGCAGGTATTGAGGATTCTCCCTTGAGAAAATTAGATCCACTTCGACCCCAACCTAAAGAGGGTGTGAATCCCTTCTTACATCTTCTATTAACCCTTTTCAATTTCTCCTCTGCCCTGAGGGCCATTTGATACACATCCTCTATTGTAAGTGTGCAATCCATGCTCATCTCATCTTGGATAGCAAAACGTAGGCCATTTACATACTTGGAAGCCTTTTGGTCCTCCATATCATTGTGCTCCACTCAAATGGAGAGCTTGTAGAATTTATTAGTATAGTCCTCAATGCTTAGATCCTTCTATCAGAGATTTTGAAATCTATGAAATAGGGTTTGGGAGTAGTTTATAGGTATAAAAATTTTCTATAACTTCTTCTTCATCTTTTTCCAATCCCTGATATTTTCCTTTCCATTCCTCTATCATGTAGTCTTTAAATGATCCCACCAAATCAATGCATGTATCTTCAACTTTGTGCATGCGAGCTTAACCTTTTTCTATTTAGCAAGGTAACTACATTCAAAATATTTTTCTAGGCTATTGATCCAATCGATCAACTCCTCTAGTTTCAACCCATCAACATACTCAAGAACCTCGATCTTGATCCCATATCGATTCCACTTAATCCCTTCTAGATCTCATATCAGTCGATTTTCAAAATCGTGCCCTTCTTCCTATAGACCCTCTGGTTCTGCTTCTACGTGGACCTCATATCCACGTTCCTCAAGTACATTTTCATCATCAGATCCTTGATCTGCATGTACCCTAGGATATCTCTCTCCCATGCGATCAATCACACCAGTCAGTTGTGCTATTTTTACATTCAGATCCTTGATCTACCTATTCATCTGGCATATCTTCTAGGCGACATCTTCCATTCACTAGCGAAATCACATTTGTTCTAATACCAAATGGTGTAAACTCAGCTACAAGAGACCAACAAAATGGACTCCAATCACATAACACAAATGCAATATAATGGAAGAAACCTACAAATCGATATTCTTCTCATTCTTGAATTCACACCCCTTCTCCAAAATAATACAATTCATCATATATCCATCGAAAACCAAATATACTCGAAAGAAACCCTAAAAACATCTTTTTTTTCTAAAAACTGCTAAAAATAGAAATGAGTCGGATTACACCCAAATTCGGTGCACACATCCCTCTTACAATAACAAACCTTACTTTAAAATATTAGGTCTCAACTTAAGGTATAACAAAAGATAATAACCTTCTAACATTCAAAAAAACCCAAAAAACCCAGGAACCCATTCTAAAAGATAAATTTGGGAAACTAGATGGAGGATTTAGGTCCCAAAAATATGGTTTTTGGATGATCAGTCACATCAGAGATGAGCCTAATGCAGAACACGCATGCGGAACCATCTATTAAATTTTAAGGCAAACGAGCGTACTGTTCACAAGTTATGGCTTCGGCAAGGTGCATCAAACAACTACACCTCCTTCTCATAAGGATACTATCACTTCCTCACATTATTCACCTCTTCTTGTCCCTCCTAGTACACTTCATCATGGTACTAATCTATTTTCTTCTATAACCAAGTCCATTCCAACAAATAACATGTAGGTATATTCCTCTATCTAAAACTTGCACCCTTATTCTTTCTCATAGGTTCATGTTTTGTAAAAAGCTCTATGACAACAATATCAGACCATGAGTCCTCATTAACTCCCTCATCCTTCCCAAGTAGGCGATAAATTTTTGACCAAGCATCATCTTGTAGCTATGGCACCTCATGGCATCCTTGAAATTCTCTAGGCATCTGATGGATCTACAATAGTTGTCCCATTCATACCTGAGTTTCCACTTCTGATTGTTTCCAAGCTCTATCTAGCAGCCAAGATATGTAGCCTATTTTTTATATTTTTTCCTTCTACTCTTATTGTAATATTATTTGGATTGTAGGGAGGCATGATGAGGACATCTAGGTAAGCTTAGTATTATTATTCTTAGGCTTATTTATCTTATTTATTTGCATTTATGATTATGTAAGCCTATGAATTAGCTTTTAGCATATAGAGATAGGTTCTAGATAGTCTATGTTAGTTAGTTTTTGAGCACGAGTTTGTTAGTGGATACTTAGATTAGTTATTAGTTTACAAATTTATCTTGTAATCTTCCAAATTATTGTATTTGTTAAGATTTGGAATATATTCGTCTATTGTAATGATGTCATATTACACGTCTATTTAAACATTGCCAAGGAATAAATGCTCAATTTTGGTTTACTCCCACATCAATAATAGGCAATGGACATATTTTCATTTGTATTCTAGTAATTAAAGGATTAAATTGATCATTTTTAAAATTCAATAAAAAAATTCAATAGTTAAAATTTTTGTACTCCAATATAACATAATCATAATTCATACTTATAATCTCGGGCCTCGCCAGACTGAACACTTGTCCCGTTCTTGGTGCTTTTAGTGGTGTAAAAGGTTTAAAATGATTGTGGCATGGTGGTTATAGGTGCAGACTGCGTGAAAATCTCTATGGCGGCTTCTGGGGCAGACAGCGCAGAATACTGTGGCGGCCATAAAAATATGGACAACCTGCCCGGATTCGTGGCGGCTACCGATTCCACCATGTAAATTCAAAAATAATAATAATAATAATAATTCATACTTATATACAATATAATGTATTTATAATTTAACATATCTATAATTCATAAATAATATTTATCTTAAAAATAATCATTAAAAACTATTTTAAAATATATTAAATTCATATTTTTGGTGTTAATTTAAAGAGAGGGTTTTAAAAGGGTCCCCACAACCTTATACATATAGTCAAAATTTCAACCAAAATAACAATCTCCAAAATATTATACCTATCAGGAATAACCAAGACAGTTTAATTCCTAATAACCATAATAATTCTGGAGAGAACTTAGAAAAGCACAACGCTTTGAAGGCAAAAAAAACTCTAACAAACTCTGATCAAAGGGCAAAGCGAGACTGAACACCCATTCCAATGAGAGCCAAAGGAATGTCCAACTCCTCCTTACAAAAAAAAAGCATGATGAGCCTCTTTCCTAGCAAGGGAGACTACGTCATTCGGGACATTGTTTTTCCACACCGAAAAGGTAGCATAGTGGACACCATAGTTGGCTGTCGGCCAATGCATTTCCCTCATAGAACACATGGTGAATGTTCACCTATTCAAAAGCATACAACAATATCCTAGCTTTGAAAATAATATTGAGAACGTTCCAACTAGGTGTACACTCCCCTTTGAGCATCTTGATTATGTTCAAAGAGTCGCCTTCGATTTCCACATTCTAACAACCAGCATCCGCTAACAATTTCACCCCATATAAGTTGTGCGAGCCTCCACGAAGTGTGAAGATTGAGAATCAAGGGGTTCAAAAAATGCCATGAGGATGTCGCCATTCTCGTTTCTCACAATGCCACCTGCTCCAGCATTGTCGGGGTTACCCTTTGAGTCCCAATCGAAGTTGAGTTTTAGCCAATTAGGAGTCGGATGGGCCCACTTAATTCCTGCTCTAGGATCAGGTTCAAGGGGGGCCAGGAAGAGGGCTCCAACCCAATTTAAATTCCAAATCAACTTTGTCGGAGGAGGAGGGAACCTTGGGTTGTTTACCCACAAAGGCAACCAAGACATTCTCTGACACTTTGTTAATGATCTTAGTACCCACCTTGACAACATCAATCTCAACGTCATTAAAAACATGGGCATTCCATTCTTTCCACACCCCCCACCACGCATGGGGAAACATAATTTTCTAGAACCAAGATAGTCGTTGTAACATGAACAGCGAACACCATTGAAGGATGTTGGGAATTTCATTCTTTCCACACCTCCCACCACGCATGGGGAAACATAATTTTCTAGAACCAAGATAGTTGTTGGAACACGAACGCACACTATTGAAGGATGTTGTCCATCAACGTATTTGGAAACACCCAATAAATGTTAAACCAATTAAAAATAAACATAAATACTTGCCATGTGGACAGGCAGCTAAGGAGATATTAAATTCATATTAATCTAAGAAAAAATTAAATACTTTTCTAACTAATTTTTTAATAATAAATTAATAAAATATATTATTTAAAATATATATATACTAGGTTAGACATTTTTATTGTTTATATAACTTTATATAATTATAATGAGTATGAATTTAAAAGCCTTTGATATGAAACAATGATAACTAGTTTACTCATTAAAACAACGATCTGGTTTGAACATTCAATCTAGCGTTATGAAAAGATACTAATAGTTCACATAATTTATATTGAAATTTAGGTCATGGACATCCATCATAGTTGGAAGTAGTTCGAAGAGAATACAAGAAAGGATACCATCCATAGTCCAGCACTTTTAGAGATCAAGAATAAATATCAAATGTTTATACAGATTTCAGTACTTACAAGAATACTACTTAGTCAATCAGCAGTAGCTTAACAGTTCAGAACTGTTAACCTCCCTTCTTGGCTCCGAAATACCCTGGTTTAATATGACAAGTGGATTCTTTCTTATTTTACAAAGCATATGGGAAGAAAGTTAATTTGTTTTTGACCAGGAATTTATATATTCCACAATGGAATCACATTCGTTTAGTCGTCACAAAATTCTTAAAAAATTGAGGATAATCATCAAATATTCCAGCGTGTTCACGTTAACATTGACAACGCAGCATCAGTGTAAGGGTGCAATTCATTGGTTATCACAGTTTAAGGGTGCACAGCTCAAGGCTATAGGTTAGACTTTTTTTCAATGGTTATCAATTATCAATTCATTGTAATGAAGTTATAAGCTTTTGATATGAAATAAATATTAATTAAAATTTTAATTTTTATAAATACTTGTTATTAAATATTTGTAAAATATATAAATATATTTTAAATATGATTTTAATATCATATTATAATTTAAAATATAATTAAAAAAATAATTAAAAAAAAAAAATATTAAACAAATATTAAATTATCCTATCCAAACCTTTATAAAAAAAAAAATTACTTTTAAGACTTTCTAGGTCTTTTACTTTTAGGGGTGCGGCCGGCCGAACCCCGCGGCCTAACCCTACCTTAATATTTTATACGCCTTACGCTTATTTAAACATGAATGAAAACTAATAAAAATTATTATAAATTTTACACCATCAATATTGTTATCATTTAGTGCGTCTAAATATAAAAAGTAACCAATTATATAATTTAATATACAATATATAATTTAAAATCAAATTTAAATGATATGTATATTTTATGATGTATTATTCTAAAATACTTAAATTATACCATCTAAAAACTTATATAAAAACTTTAAGATAATACTTGGACAATGATAACTTAGTGGTTAGGGTTTTGCTCTTTTTTTTTGGAGAGGTCCAACATTCAAACCATAGTGTACCCAAAAGGGAATAAGTTGGATAGTAGCAGCCAAATGTTTGTTAGCTGGTTATCCCAATTCGATACCCTAGAGGGTCAAGGTCCCATTGACTTTGTCTAATTCAATAGGTTACGATTTATGCCCTTGAGGGTAAAGGTCTAGTTGACTTTGTCTAACCCAGCAAACTAGGGTTTATAGTGGTAGCAAAAGCACTAGTTTCCTCCTTTAAACTTTCTAACAAACATTCATAACTCTAAAACCCAAGATCCTAACAACTAACCATCCTAAGAACTAACCACTTTTGATAACAACACTAAAATGGATTGTACATTGGAGCCAAATATCCTAAACCATATGTCTGCAATGGCTATCCAAATTAGCCAAATACTGGATTTTCTTACCAACCTACCTAATCTTCTGATCCTCAATACCAAACAACTATGCTACTAAATCCCTACCTCCTTCTTGGTACCCATATTAGCTAAGAAGTATGCCACTTTATTCTAAGGTCTACCTAGATAAATCATAATCACATCATCCAATTCCCTCCACAACTTCTAAATTTGGGTGACAATAATCCTCAACATCATCTCCAAAGTAAAGTTCCTCATGCAATTCAAAGATTCTACCAAGATTTGAGAATTGAATTATATGATTATCCTCCTATAACCTTATATTCTCACCTAGATATAAGTAAATTTGATAGCTAAAGCTTCTGCTTCAATGTTCGTGGTCTTGCCCAAGCTTTGCAGTTCCCAATAGAGCAATGTTCCAACATGATTCGTGTAGACTACTCCAATTCCAGCTATACCTAGATTACCTTTTGTAGCTCCATCATTATTAATTATAATCCAATCCTCTAGGGGTGTTTTCTAACTACCTTTGTCCTATCCCTCCTATAGTTTGGCTTCATTTTCTAATGTCCCTAGTCAACCTAAGTTTCCTCTATAGCATACACTCCTACACTTTCCATGACTTTGCTCCAAATGACTTGTCAAGATGTCATCTAAGGATGAAAATATTTCTCTAAATTTTTTTTCAATTCTCTTCAACCATTCTTACCACCAAAAAAAATTTATCCAAGATTGCATCCAATACAAAGAGCTTTAGATTTAAATATGCCCTTCTTCCATCTTTCCCAAATATTACTTTGGTACAAATTACCATTGGCTTAGATTTTATAAGCTAAAAACCATCGCTCCTAGATCTAGCAAATGAATGAGCACTCAAGTGTCAAGTAGGTAGATGTTTCCTCACATTTGTAGTAGAAAACATATTGAGATGGACCAAGAGTTCCTCTATGTCTTAGACTATCAAAAGTAAGAATTTCATTATGCATGAACTACTAGGCAAAGAAGTTTACTTTTGGGTAACCTTGTGTCTATCAATTTTTTCTCCAATCCTCAACCTAATATGCATGAGGAGGAGGTTCTGGAAGGATATTATCATATGCATCCTTCACTATGTAAACTCCAAGGCTCCCATATACCTAAGTTAATTAATCCTCTTCATATTTACCTATAAGAATTTTTTCTACCAATATTTTAGTCATGATGGATTTCTTAAGTTACTTAAACCTATAATCCCCTAGTTGTATGGTTTTCAAATAACTTTCAATCATGATCCAACCTCTACTTTCCAAATTTTTTTAACAGGTCATAGTTATGAAAATTTAGTAATGATAGGTGGCATTCATCCCATGAATCTATCCAAAATCATGATATAATAATCCATATTTCACTACCTAAGATCCTAAATTTAGAATCTACCACACTAGGGACCCATTACGATTCAAAATAAAATGACTCACCTCATTCGGGTTCACCTATCCCAAATATTTACTAGTTAAATCTCTACTAAATGAAGAAGTTGGTTGAAAGAGCCACCTCTAGTAAAGCTTTCTAGCCTAAGCTTTATTATTTAGCTCTAATCTCCTCAGTCCAAACCTTCCTTTGCCTTGGGATGGTTTACTTTTGTCCAACTTACTAATACCTATTTCCTCTTGGGATGGCTTACTTTTGCCAAACTTACTAATGCCTATTTCCTCTCTTCTTTTACTCATCTGGTAAAAAATTTCTAGCCATATTGTCTAACTCTTTTCATATGGTATGTGAGGCACCATGGATAGAAGATTTATAAATGGACATGGAGTGAATAATTGATTAATATGATCCAAAAAATTTCTCCAAATAACATCCAATGATTTTATAGATTCCCTTATTTCATCACATTCTCTTATTGATTAAAAAACATAGAATCGATTTTGCTTATAAATGTTGTTTTTATAAATAATAAACATTTACTTAAAATTTAAATAATTTCAAAACTTATAAAATTTAACATCCCTCACAACCTCTCAATAATTTATCGGTAAAGATTACGACGACCACATTACGTGTCCACAACAGTCCCAAACAAAAATCTTCGCATGGTGGAGTCTACTCTGACTTCGTTCTATTAATTCTTCTCTCTATTTCAGATCACATTAATTCTTTGTAATTGATTTTTCCAAGTATATGTCCAACACAGAACACATATGCAATGAATAAAACATAGAAACAATTTTGCTTAGACACAAATTTGCTTATAAATATTGTTTTTATAAACAATAGACATTTACTTCAAATTTAAATAAATTCAAAACTTATAAAAATTAACATGTCAATAATTTATCGGTAAAGATTACGACCACCACATTACGTGTCCATAACAGTCCCAAACAAAAATCTTCGCATGGTGGAGTCTACTCTGACTTCGTTATGTTAATTCTTCTCTCAATTTCAGATCACATTAATTCTTTGTAATTGATTTTTCCAAGTATATGTCCAACACAGAACACATTTGCAATGAATAAAACATAGAAACAATTTTGCTTAAAACTTTAAAAAACATAGAAACAATTTTGCTTATAAATATTGTTTTTATAAACAATAGACATTTACTTCAAATTTAAATAAATTCAAAACTTATAAAAATTAACAGCCCTCACAACCTGTCAATAATTCATCGGTAAAGATTACGACGACCACATTACGTGTCCATAATAGTCTCAAACAAAGATCTTCGCATGGTGGAGTCTACTCTGACCCCCGTTATATTAATTCTTCTCTCTATTTCAGATCACATTAATTCTTTGTAATTGATTTTTCCAAGTATATGTCCAACACAGAACACATTTGCAATTAAAAAAATCAATGTGTTATGTACCTGTCTGGTGTAGGTAGAACACATACGGACGCTTTTGGGCATCATAGAAAATAAAATAATCTCAACCGCGTATAATTCCATACACGGAACTTTTAACAATTATATCTTGATATTTCATATAATTAAACAAACAGTAGATGGACACATCTCGACAAACGTGTGGATGAGTTTGTAAATTTACTTTTATCCGGTAAACTAGAGAAAGCATTGGGCTTCATTAAAACTGTGATTATGAATGAGGGGATGCGAAGTGTCCTTATGCCTCGGATTTGTAGATGGTCAAAACTCTCAAAATGATACCCGTTAAGTACCAACATAGAAATTTTCATTTTATTTTGTTTAGTGGTTTCGGGGATGAGACGGATGTTGATTATGTTGGGGATAATGTAATACCAAATATTTGTACTGATTTGCTTACCAGTTACAATTAAATGCAGCCAATTTGGGGATGAGACGGATGATCTATCAAGACAGTCATTCTAAACATATGAAGGATTTTTCTAGATCGAATGCTTTAAATCGTTTTCAAAAAGCATTTGTATTCTTTTTATCGCTATCGATAAATCAAAATTTTGTACAAGATTACATATGAAGGATTTTTCTAGATCGAAAGCTTTAAATCGTTTTCAAAAAGCATTTGTATTCTTTTTATCGCTGTTGATAGATAATGCGAATCAAAATTTTGTACAAGATTACACGATGTTTGTTAGTGAAGTCGTTGTTGCATGGCCACATTGTTTCTTTTAATTTCAGAGATAAAGTGAGCTTGAAGGAGAATCAGATCCGGAGCATTCATTCTCTGCAATTGATGCGATCCTCTACGTCGAAATCTAGTCTAGGAAAACCTTCCCTTCTAAGGTCTATATATAATTTGAATAGGTTGAAAAGTTGGGAGCATATCAAAACCACTTTTTGGTGAATTGAACTTGGGTCTCTGTTAGGAAAACCCAATGTCTTTTGCCATTGTGCTGTATATAAATAGAAAATTGAGGTATATTGAGGTCACTCTTCCTCTATATATATATATATATATATATATAATTTTGAATAGGTTGAAAAGTTGGAGGCATATCAAAACCACCTGTTGGGTGAATTGAAAGGGTCTCCATTAGTAAAACCTAATATGTTTTTGCCTTGTGGTGTCCCTATCCTATGAAGACATTTTAATATATATTTTGAATGCAAGAATATATTAAAATTATAACACTATATCTTCAAAGAGAGATACAAACTAGTATTGAAGATTTCTTTTTGTTAATTATGTAAAACATAATGTTTTATAAATTAGAAAGATTTCAAAGTATATTCAAAAGTCTACTAAAACATCAATTTCACAAAAATTTTAAAATATTTTTGAATGAGAATATACATGAAGAAACAAGTGAAGATGAAAAAATTATTTATAATAAAGTACAACAAAAAATAAAATGTTAAATGATTAGAAATATTTGAATAGTTCAATCAACTCAAGAAAGATGATTTTGAATTTATGAAATTCGTGTAATACCAAAAGTATGAAAAAAGTATACCATGGGGTACAGGTGATGGGTGTACCAATTTTCAACATGATGATTTAATTACTCATGAAAAATCATTGACAACAAATATGTTAAAACAATATGTTTTGATATAATAGAGAAAAAATTAAGTTTATTCCAAATCGTCTTACACAAATTAATGTTAGAATATTTTAATGTGCACTTTAGCTTTTGTCTCATGTGCACTTTATCTTTTATCTCATGCATATTTTATCTTATGCATGTCACATGGATTGATCCATGTGAGGTTATGGAGATCATGACACTTGTCATAATATCATATAAGCATGATGTCTATATATATATTCACTATTCATTAATAAATTGTGACCTTTCATTTTGGTCCTAATATTTGGTATCAAAGCATGCCATGCATTCAAATGCTATAGGGATCAAGCATGCCAGGTGAAATGGGAAGGCAATATTGGTTGACCAAGATTCAATCTAGCCATAACCAGTTCATTAATTTTGAAGATGAATGTGCTCTTCCCATTGAAGGTGTATGAGAAGCACCACTTTCTTTACATAATGGAAATAATATTCCTGTTATAGATGTATTATATGTAACTGGCCTTACGAGGAGTCTCCTTTCTATTGGGTAACTTATAGATAAGGGTTACACTATCTTTTTTGATAAAGACAAGTGTTATATTAAGGAACCAAATGGTAATATCAAATTTATTGGATTCAAGAAGGATGCTGTCTACTACGTTTTTACTCAATCTATAATCAAACACTCTTTGCATACAATTCTACTTTCTCTTTGGACTATATGTGGCATGAGAGAATGGATCACTTGAATTTTTATAGTCTTCAAATGATTGCAAGAAAGGGTTTTGTAAAATGACTTCCTCACCTTAGGGATTCTAAATGTTTTTATGAGTCATGTGTTATTTAAAAATACCATAGACAATATTTTGAGTCAATAAAGGCTTGGAGAGTCAACAAACCATTACAAGTAGCACATTTAGATATTTATGGGTCAATGTCTATTAACTCTCATACTGGAGCTACATATTATATCACTTTTATTGATTATTATAGCAAGGAAGTTGGGATTTATATCATTTAGTACAAATGACAATCCCTTGATATATTCAAAGACTTCATGACACTTTTACAAAGAGAAAGTGACTATCAAATTAATACATTGAGGTCATATAATTATGGAGAATACATATCCAAAGATTTTTTTAGATTTTGTAAGCATCATGGCATAAGTAGGTAGTTCACAACTCCTTATACACCTCAGAAAAGTAGATTAGTTGAGAGGATGAATCATACCATCACAAATAGGGCCAAATCTATGCTACTTGCTACTAAATTACCAAACATATTTTGGGGGGAAGTTGTTCTTACTACTACCTACTTGACCAATAGGTCCTACACTAAGGCTTTGCATGACATAACACTAGAGGAATTATGGAGTGGAAGGACACCCTATGTGGGCCATCTTAGCATTTTTGGATGTGTTGCCTATGCCCACATTCCTTATCAAAAAAGAAGGAAATTTGATGAAACGATCCAAAAATGCATCTTTGTTTGCTATAGTGATACTACCAAAGCCTATAAGTTATATAAGCCTACTTCCAAGAGGATTTTTTCTCTAGGGATGTTACCTTTAAAGAGTATCTCCCATCTAATCCTCCTCCTATGGTCCCAACATTTCAACCAATTCATGAAATAGTTACTCCTTTGGCATCAACTATCTCACCTAGTCCTTCTTCTTCCCTCACAAATTAAAATATTCCTCAATATTAGGACCTCCTCATAATTGATCCATGTCCTCCCCCTCCTACTCCTCCTCCATATAATGATAATACCACATCATTCAATCCTTTACCTAAGTGGGTCTAATCTACTATAAATGAATCCCAAAGTCACTTGCCCACTCATACAAGTAAAAGGCCTTCTGCCCTAAGACACCAAGTGAATTATGCCCTCATGACCAAATTCCTTAGCCAACCAGAATATTCTAATATAAAAGAAGCACTTGGTTATCCTAAGTAGATTCTTCCCATAAACTAGAAATCGGATTCCATTAAATGAAATAATACATGGAATTTAGTTGATTTACCCCTAGGTAAATCCACAATTGGCATAAAATGGGTGTACAAAGTAAAGTATAAATCATATGGTTTATTATATCACTACAAGGCTCTCCTAGTAGCTCAAGGAAATAAGCAACAAGAGGAAATGTATTATGAGGAAACCTTTGCTTTTGTGGCAAATATTATTACAATCTACATAGTTATTACTTTAGTCGCTCAAAAATAGTGGCTTATATATTAGATGGATGTAAAAATTCTTTTTTTTAATGGTGCATTGAAGGAGGAAGTTTATGTTGACTAATCGCCAAGGTACACAATAAAAGACCAAGAAAATAGAGTCCTCATATTGAAGAAAGCTCTATATGGGTTGAAGCAAGCACCCCATTATTCGTATGCCAAAATTGATTTATTTTTTGTCAACCTCAGTTTCACTAGATCTGCAATAAAATCTACTCTCTATGTGAAATTTTGGAGGAACCACATCATTTTAGTTACATTGTATGTAGATGATATTCACTTTACATGCGATGACATATATGGAATAAGGTTTCTCAAAGAGAACTTAAGCAAAAAATTTGAAATGATTGACTTGGGTCTCCTCCACTATAGCTTAGGTATAGACGTATGACAATAGCCTAATAATATCTTTATCTTCTAGGCTAAATATATTTAGTCTATCTTAGAGAGGTTTTACATGGAGCAGTGTAAACCATCCCCCACTCCCATGGAAACCCGATTGAAATTGGTCAATAGTGATGATGAAGAAAGGGTTGATGACACCCTTTATAGGTAATTGGTTGGTAGTTTGATCTACTTAACTTCAAATAGACCAAATATTACTTATTCAGTTGGCCTTATTTCCATATTCATGTAGGATTCCATGAAGAGCCATTAGCTAGCAGCTAATCAAATTATAATATTCCTCAAGAAGACCCCTCATCATGATATTATGTATACAATATAGATAAATTTTCAATGATTGGATAATCAAGTTCAAATTTGGCTAGTTGTCCTAAAACTAGAATATCCACTTCTGGTTATTGCTTTTAGTTGGGTCAAGGTACCATTTCATGGAGTACCAAGAAACAACTTACAATTTCCTTATCTTCAGTAGAAGCAGAGTATAAGGTAGAAGTTGAGGCAACTAAGGAAGCTATTTGGTTAAGGCAACTAATTCAAGATGTTGGTCTGCTCATATATGGTCCAACACAAATAAATTGTGATAATAAAAGTACCATTAAGATGATTAAAAATCTAGTCTTCCATGATCGCACCAAGCAAATTGAGAACCATCATCACTTCATCAAAGAAATGGTCCAAGAAGACATTATACACATGGAGTATGTGCCAACTTAATATCAAGTGGCATACATATTTACCAAGTCACTTGGGATTATAAAAATGCTCTATGTATGTTGTAATAAAAGTCAACATTAAGCGGGAATATTATCTAATGTTGACTTATCTTTGTATATTTTTAGGACAATGCACATTAAGGGGGAATGTCAGAATATTTTAATGTGCACTTTACCTTTTTTTGATACTATTAAGAAACAGAGGGTTTTGAAAGGAACCCCACAATATTTTACAAGAGATAAGCCCTAGGGACCACCACCAAAGAACACAAAGAAACACCCTAAGGGTGAACTAGCGAAACAACTGAAGAGGCAAGAGTAGACAAGAGGAATGAACAAAAGGGCCAGAGAGAACCGAGGAAGTTCTACTCCAAAGCACCAAGGGTTCAATCCCATATCCAACGTGTCACTACAATGTGCACTTTACCTTTTGTCTCATGTGCAATTTATCTTTTGTTTCATGCATAGTTTTTCTTATGCATGTCACACAGATTGATCGATGTGAGATTATGGAGATCATGCCACTTGTCATAATCTCATATAAGCATGATGACTATATATGTATTCACTATTAATTAATAAATTTTGACCTTTCATTTTGTTCCTAACAATTAAATATATAAATAAGGATAGCATAATTGCTACAATCCACATAATTTATTATA
Source organism: Wollemia nobilis (assembly GCA_028583015.1). Classification (NCBI taxonomy): domain Eukaryota; kingdom Viridiplantae; phylum Streptophyta; class Pinopsida; order Araucariales; family Araucariaceae; genus Wollemia; species Wollemia nobilis. The sequence continues at coordinate 19,274,423 of JAQPPZ010016726.1, forward strand.
TTGTCTAAGAATAATTATCATTATATAAGTATAAAAAACTTTGCAAACCAATTCAAATTTAGAGAATTTAAATTTGAAATATGTTGGAGCACTTATTTCATAATATATAAAGGTCAAGATAATCTATATGAAAAAGTAAGAACAATATATGATATTGGCAATCGATTAATGAATATTAGAGTTATTTCATCTAAAATTTTGATAGTTATATCAATATATGGGGCTTTAAAAATGATAAGATATAAAAATTTATTTATATAATTAAAAAAATCTTCAAACCTTCGTATAGTTCATTGTTTAGCTTATCAAAAATTTGTAGCTATATCAGATGCTTCTAAATAGATACCAAAGTTGTTGCATGTTAATAAAATTATAAATAAAGTGTATTCATGGGTTCAAAATTTATCAAACAAAAATAATCAATTAAAGGACTTACAACAATGCAAATTAATATCTTGCATCTTCTAAAAAAATGATATAGTTATATGCTTATTTAGGGGGAAGTCATCATAAGGGTTGTGAATGCTAGCAATTTAAAATTTATAGTAAAATAGAAAGAAATATTCTTCATGGTATGAAAGGAATGGATTTATTCTACTTAGATTTTTTTTGCATATCCTTGTTGATATATTGGGTAAAATCAATAGTTTAAATAAGTTATTTTAAGAATAAAATATAGAAATCATAAATCTTGGGCTAGAACATTATGTAACCATAAAGGCCTTGACTAAATGGTTTCTACAAGAAGAGATATTTGCAAAAGGTCCAAGTCATCTCTCATAGTTTTTAATTAAATTTCAATATGGGTATAGAGAAAATAAAGAAAAATATAAAGTTATGCATAAGCATGACAATATTCATACCACTTTCTAAAAATGAAAAAAAGCAAAAAATATAGTCAAATATTACACAAAAAGTGAAAGTAATGAAATAGAATCAAGGTTCTTATAGGCACCGAAAATAATCACTATATGTAGATAATATTGCACAACACTTTGATGAGAATTAAGGAATGTGAGGGAGGTATTTATAGCAAAATCAAAATCTCAAATTACATCATAAAGGATAACCTAAATTGACATAACAAGTGGGCTTTAGGTTAATTGCAAATATTAATTATGTTTTAATAATACCAAGGTTAACCATATCCCATTAGGTTTACATAATTAAATATTACAAAATAAATAAATACATGATAAACTCAACATCGCACAATGTCAAATCTTGCCCATGAATCAAATTACAAATTCAACTAGAACTGGTTGTCGTGTCTAGAGGTTTATTTACATCATATTGAGCAACAATGAGGACATGAAACGTATCCTTATCGGAGGTCCCTGGTTCTTAGGGTGCAAAATTTTATTTCTAAGGAAATGGGACCTAGATTTTTATCCTGATACCCAAGATATAAACTTTGCACCTATATGGGTTCGCATCCCAAACCTTCCCTTCCATTATTGGCATTATGATATCCTCCTATCCATTGCAAATGCTATAGGAGAACTCCTTGTAATTAACCCTGTAACCAGAGCCCATAAGCATATGAACATGGCTATAATATGTGTGAATTCCAATATGGCATCAGAGCTACCAACATATGTCAATCTAACTCATAAGTCTTTCTGTAAAAAACAACCCTTGGAATATGAAAATAAACCGGCCTTCTATGTAGAATGCCATACCCAGGACATATGAGGTCCTAGTGCCCTATCCTCAAAACATAGAATCACTTGGAAAAAGATCTTGGGTAGAACACAGAAGTACCCCAACCCAGTGAGGCCAACATTGATCATTTTAGAGGCAAAAAAAACTCACACAACAGCGGGTATTCCAAAATCCATAAGAAATGATAGCAACAAAGTCAAGCAGGAAAAAGTTACCAACAACAACAAAAGATCCTTAAATATCAAGAAGGTCCTAACTCTCTCAAAGGTAAGGAAATGGTTAACTTGGAGCTCCATCAAGTAAGTTACCCTTTCACGTCTCCTAACAATTTTAATATCTTAAACGAATCTGATAAGTTTCTCCAAGGAAATACCCCGATTCCCCCTATTCCAAAAAATTCCCCAGAGGATTCTCAAAAAGTTTCTACTGTCATTGCTCAAATCCCTTTGTCTTCTATGGCCAACCAGCAAGAGGAAAACCTTCCTCTTGTGAAAATCCAAGCTGATCTTAATTTTCAGCCAGATCCTCAAATTCCCCTTGAGCTGAACATTGACCTCAGTTTTGCCAACACCCCTGCCAAATCATGACTGTATCGTAGCCCTCGGGATGAAATTGTAGCCATATCCAATAATAATCCTATGGAGGAAATAATTTCACCTAGACTAAGCTATACTATCAAGCCTTAGAGCCCTATTTTGGAAAAAATCATTCCTTATAAGTTTAGCCCCAAGCAGACTAGAAGTACTACCAAATCTCCCGTAGATTTCGGTAGTGAAAAGAAAAGAGGTAGGCCATCTAGAGAGGAAATCTAGATTTCCTAAACAACAAAACATTACAAATGGAATTCAAAAAATCCTTTTTCCTAATATTACATCTCAGTCTAATGAAGAGAGTAAAAGATCCAAACCCCCTCACCATAATGGCAAAGAAGGCAGAAAAGCCCCAAAATATTCTAAATGAAGATTCTATCATGGAATATGGGAGGCCTCAATGGGCCACTCAAAGAAAGACATATAAAGTATATGAGAAAGGATATCAAATCTTCAATCATTATCATACAAGAAACAAAAATCAATGCCAATATCTTTGCCTCAGTAGCTAAAGAAATATGGAAGAATGCAGGTGTAGTGGTCAGTGATGCTAGAGGCACATCAGGAGGTATTATGTGATTGTGGGACAATAATTTAGTTTAAGGACGTCTTCTCAATTCCAGTGATAGACTTCTTAGCATCCTCTTTCATGATGTCAACAACAACTCATCCTAGATTCTCACGAATGTCTATGCTCCTAGAACTATTGTCGGGAGAGCTCAGTTGTGGGATAACCTGACTAGTATGAAAGACTCCTTTCAAAACATTCCCTGGATTATTGCAGGTGATTTCAATAGCCCCCTTTATTCCTAAGATAAAAATGGAGGTTCCAAAACACCAGTTAAAAGCATGGAATATTTTAATGATTTTGTCAATGCAAATTGTTTAATAGGCTTAAATCTCAAAAAGGCTAAATATACTTGGAGTAAAAGAAGAGTTGGATCACATCACATTCAAGTCAAATTAGACAAGGTGTTCCTCTCACAAGAATTTGTTCAATATTTTGGAGATTATGATCTATATCCTCTTCCGAAAATTGGATCAGACCACAACCCTCTTATTCTAGACATTGAAAAATATAACCCCTATAAAAGGTCGTTCATATTTTAGGCTATGTGGCTTCATCATCCTGATCTTCGTCAAAGAGTATCTCACATTTGGCAATAGGACATTCAAGGACTTCCTTCTTTCAAACTAGCCCAAAAACTCAAAAGCCTCAAAGAAGATCTAAAAATATGTAATAAGGAATTTTTTGGTAATATATTTGCCAACAAACAATCTCTCAAAGAAATATTAGATCACATAGAGACCAAAATTCAAAATGAAGAAACAGATGTCCACATCAGGAATGAGAAAAAATAAATCCTATTTCAGTATCATAATGTTCTTGCCTGTGAAGAGACTTATTGGTAACAGAAATACAGAGCTCTCTGGATCAAATAAGGAGACTCAAATACTAAATTCTTTCATGTGTCCACCCTTAGAAAAAGAAGCAAACAATCACATCAAGGAACTGATTAAAGGTGATGGCAACCTCATGACTGACATAGATGAAATCAGGAATGAAGCTAGCACTTATTTCAAAAATATGCTTCAGGATGATAACCTGTGCTTAGTTGCATCCTAAGAAGATTTACTTCACCACATTCCTTCTAACTCAATTCCTAAAATGGTCAAATCCTCTCTTATTGCTTCTTTCAAGGATGATGAAATTAAAATTGCCCTTTTATCCATGAATCTTGACAAAGCCCCAAGACCTGATGGTTTTCCCCCTCACTTTTTTCAAATATTCTAGGATATTTTTGGTCTTGATGTTTGCAAAGCTATCAAAGAGTTTCAGTCATCCAAAATAATTCCTCAAGGTTTCAACTCCACATTCATTTCCCTCATTCCTAAAAGTCCACCACAAATTACCTTCCTGACTACATACCCATTAGCCTTTGTAATATCTCATACAAAATCCTCAAAAAAATCTTGGCTACCAGAATGCAGACCATCATACCCACCATTATTTACCCTTGCCAGGGAAGCTCTATTCAAGGTATATCCATTCTTTATGGAGTCATCTCCATACATGAATCCCTACATTCTGGTTCCAAAACTAAAAATCCCACTTGTATCCTCAAGCTTGAAATGAATAAAGCTTATGATAGAGTCAACTGGAACTTCCTTTTAGCTATTCTCCATAAGTTTGGTTTCCATCCCGAATGGGTCAACCTCATCAAAAGTTGCACATCTTCCCTCGGTTCTCTATCCTCATCAATGGTTCTCCAGAAGGTTACTTCAAAATAAGCAGAGATCTCAGGTAGGGAGATCCAATATCTCTGTTCTTATTCATCATCATAGCCGAAGCATTAGGCAGAACTATTCAAGCTACGTTCAGAACTGGTTTGCTATCAGGGATCAAGATCTCCTCCTAGACCAATCCATCTTCCCACCAAAAATTTATGGATGACACATTTATGTAAATAAATGCATCCACTTTTGAAGTTAAAGTTATCAAATATATCCTTCAAGTATATGAAGCAGTTGTTGGTCAAAAATTCAACTTTAACAAGAGCAAATTGTACTTCCTCAATAATCCCATGCAAAGACAAATTAATATTGCAAGGATTCTAGACTTATCTATATCTAACCTCCCAGCAATTTACCTAGGCTTACCTCTCTTTTGTGGGCAACCTGCAACCTCTATGTGGAACAATGTTACAGAGCGAATCCAAAAAAGACTTGCAGGATGTAAAGGAAACCTATTGTCCCAAGCTACTAAAAGTACTCTTGAATGCTACCATTCTGCAAAGTATCCCTATATGTTAGTCTCACAATGACACTGAGAGGGGGGGTGAATCAGTGTAGCTCTTTAAAACTTAAATCTTCAACTCTTAAAGCCGAAACAATGAGAACTTAAAACCAAATAAAGCAAATATAACAAGAGAGCATCACACAACACAAGATGTATCGAGGTTCACCGATTTGGCTACTCCTCAAAAATGACTGTTTGGACTACCATCCAAATCCAACCTTTGCAAAGCACAACTTTACAATCAATTTACCAAACACCCACTGGAAGGAGCACCAACCCTTGATTTATCTGCACCAACAGAAAGGAGCACCAACCCCTGATTTATCTGCACCAATAGAAAGGAGCACCAACCCCCGATTTACCAACACCAACTGGAAGGAGCACCAACCCCTGATGCCAAGCACCAACTTGGACTTCAATCTTGAAACTAGAAGATTGACATAGAAATGCCTTCACTTTTACAAGACCCTGACTGGTCTATTGCTTACTCAACCTCTCTCACAATTCACCCAACACACACCCTTCTTGCTCACCTGTTGCGTGCCTCTCGCTCTCCTCTCGCTCTCTTCACGCACATCAAAATTCTCCAAGCAACACTCCTTTTATAACAATCCTTTCTCTTTGTAACTCTAGTTGTAACTCCTTTCATATTCTCATACGCCACTTGTCAATTGTAACTACTTCTTTATGTAACTCCTTTTGTTTATATAGAGAAGGCATTTCGTCAAACACTTCACATGCAAAGAATTGACACCATATTCTCCTACCATGACTGTTCATCTTCTCGGTCATGATTGTTCATTTTCTCCTTTGTGCATGCATGCATTTTGGTTTTCGAAAAAGCTTTTCATTTCTATTTTGACGATTGTTCATTTTCTCCACATGGGCATGCATCTGCTTCTTTCCATGACTGTTCGTTTTCTCCTTCCATGACTGTTCATTTTCTCCTTCATGACTGTTCATTTTCTTTTCCCTTGTGCATGCATTTGTTTTCTCCTTCGATGACTGTTCGTTTTCTTTTCCATGACTGTTCGTTTCTATTTTGAGGCTCTTCTTGAGTCGCGAAAATGCGACATGTCACGATATCGTGACACTTTTGTTACTCTGCCTGCCTGCCCTTCTTGAGTCATGAAAATGCGACATGTCGCGATATCGTGACACTTTTGTTACTCTGCCTGCCTGCCCTTCTTGAGTCACGAAAATGCGACATGTCGCGATATCGTGACACTTTTTCTTTCTCTTCCTGCCTGCCCTTTTTGAGTCATGAAAATGTGACATGTCACGATATCGTGACACTTTTTCTTTCTCTGCCTGCCTGCCCTTTTTGAGTCACAAAAATGCGACATGTCACGATATCACGACACTTTTTCTTTCTCTTCCTGCCTGCTCTTTTTGAGTCGTGAAAATGCGACATGTCACGATATCGCGACACTTTTTCTTTCTCTTCTTGCCTACTCTTTTTGAATCGCAAAAATGACATGTCACGATATCGCGACACTTTTTCCTTCTTGCTCTTTCTCTTTGCTTTGGCCCATGAAAATACAACATGTCGCGATATCGCGACACTTTTTCTCCTTGCTCTTTCTCTTAGCTTTGGCCCACGAAAATACAACATGTCGCGATATCGCGACACTTTTTCTCCTTGCTCTTTCTCTTTGCTTTGGCCCGCGAAAATACAACATGTCGCGATATCGCGACACTTTTTCTCCTTGCTCTTTCTCTTTGCTTCGGCCCGCGAAAATACAACATGTCGCGATATCGTGACACTTTTTCTCCTTGCTCTTTCTCTTTGCTTCGGGCCATGAAAATGCAACATGTCGCGATATCGCGACACTTTTTCTCCTTGCTCTTTCTCTTTGCTTTGGCCCGCGAAAATGCAACATGTCGCGATATCGTGACACTTTTTCCTCCTTGCATTTTCTCTTTTCTTTGGCCCGTGAAAATGCAACATGTCACGATATCGTGACACTTTTTCTCCTTGCATTTTCTCTTTGCTTTGGGCCATGAAAATGCAACATGTCGCGATATCGCGACACTTTTTTCTTTGCGGTGTTTTGCTTTTTCTTTGATTTTTAGCATATGGGCCACTTCGGTCTTCTTGGAAAACTATAGCAACCACCAAAAGGTGGGTAAACATCCTCATAAGCATTTAACATCACTGTACATACTCTAAGTAGCCTCTGAACTCCTGTCCACTGCATCAACCGATCTATCTGACTGTGTTGACAATAATGACAATACTATCGTTGCACCTTGCTCAACAATCTCCCCCTTTGGAATTGTTGGCAACACACGTGCAATTTCTTGTAACTCTTCTCCCCCTTTGACAACAATATCAAAGGGCTGCTGCAAACTCCCCCTGAGTCCATGCACAACATTCTTAGGCAAAAATTATTACACTTAGAAAAAATCACAAACATGAGCAAAAAGATAAACAAATACACAAATGCTCCCCCTGAGAATGTGGTCCCGATAGCTAGTCAATTCTTGGGAAGCGTGACCACTCCCAATTTATTGCGAAGGTACTCAAAGACTTCCTTGGGCAACGGTTTTGTGAAGATATCCGCTACTTGCTTTGTTGTTGGAACAAAATCCAACTTAACCTCACCTTCCGCAACTTTCTCCTTCAAAAAGTGATACCGGATAGCAATATGTTTTGTGCGAGAATGCATAACCGGATTCTTTGAGATGTTAATGGCATTGGTGTTATCACACTTAACTAAAATTGGCTCACTGAAGTTAATACCAAGATCTTTCAGGGTTTGTTTCATCCATAATACCTACGTACAACACGTTGTTGCTGCAATATATTCTGCCTCTACTGTGGATAAGGAGACTGACTCTTGTTTCTTACTGTGCCACGTGACCAACCTGTCTCCAAGATAGAATGCACCTCCACTGGTACTCTTTCTATCATCTAAATAAGCAATAAGGGTGAAGTCCTTACCTTTCGGATACCATAACCCATACTCCATAGTACCCTTGAGGTACCGAAGAATCCTCTTCACTACTGTCACATGAGTCTCCTTGGGACTAGCCTAAAATCATGCTACCATGCATACTGCCTGCAAAATATCTGGTCTGGTAGCTGTCAAGTATAGTAAGCTCCCAATCATAGATCTGTACATGGTTTGATCAACATTTGGAGATTTTTCATCCTTGCTCAACTTACAACCTGTCGTCATGGGAGTGCTAACTGGCTTACAATCCTCCATTGTGAACTTTTTTAGTATCTCTTTCACATATTTAATTTGAGAAATAAATATGCCCTTCTCATTTTGATTAACTTGCAACCCGAGGAAATACGAAATTTCACCAATCATTGACATTTCAAATTCTTTCTTCATCTTATTTGCTAAATCTTTACACGACTCATCTTTGCTACTGCCAAATATGATATCATCTACGTATACAACAAGAACAATAAGATGGCCATTTTCTATTTTGACATACAAATTACTATCCACCATACCTTTCTTGAACCCTTGTTGAGTAAGATAGTTGTCTAGCCTTGCATACCATGCTCGGGGTTCCTGTTTTAAGCCATATAATGCTTTCTTCAACTTGCAAACCAAGTTGGGATCATCACCAAGTTGGAAACCATCTGGCTGCTCAATATAAACCTCTTCTTCAAGTTTCCCATTCAAGAATGCTGATTTTACATCCATTTGATAAACTTTGAAATTCTTGTAAACTGCTAAAGCCAGAAACATTCTAATTGCCTCTAGTCTAGCCACAGGTGCAAAGGTTTCCTCAAAGTCAATACCTTCAACTTGTGCATAGCCTTTACATACCAATCTTGCTTTATTCCTGACTACCTGTCCTTCTTCATTCAATTTGTTTTGAAAGATCCATTTAGTACCGATTATATTTTTATTTGCAGGTCTTGGTACTAACTCCCAAGTTTTGTTTTTCTCGATCTGATCTAATTCTTCATTTATTGCCTTCATCCAACTTTCATCTTTACTTGCGTCAACAACATTTTTGGGCTCAATGCTGGATAATAGAGAGTAGTTACTTACTACTCTTCTTCTTTGAACACCAACTGTGGGGTCTCCAATTATTTGCTCTCTAGGATGATCTTTCTACTAGCTGCCTGTTTTGAATTTCTTATTTTCTTCCACTTTTGAATCACTGTTTGAATCATCTAAGTCAATTTTTTGTTTCTTTTCCGTTTCCTTTTCCTTATCTCCTTCAATAACCTCTTCATAAATTGGGTAGTTCTCTTCATAGCTAATTACTCGTTCCCTACCTTCATCAACTTTAACATCGACACTATCCACAATTTTCCTTAGCTTCTTGTTGTAGCATTTGTAAGCTTTGCTTTTTGACGAATAGCCAAGAAAAATACCTTCATCAGCTCTATCTTCAAACTTACCAAGGTTTTCTTCAGTTCTTTTGATGTAACACTTGCTGCCAAAAACTTTAAAGTGTCTTACTATTGCCTTTTTACCGAACCACAACTCATAAGGAGTTTTGCTTTCATGCGTCCTCAACATGCACCTATTTTGGATGTATACCACAGTATGGACTGCCTCTTTCCAAAATTTGTCTGCTACTTTGCTCTCAGTCAACATGGTCCATGCCATTTCCTGCACTTGTCTTGTTCTTTCTTTCTACCACACCATTCTCATTGAGGTGTCCTGGCTGCTGAAAACTGTCTCCTAATACCATATTTTTCACAATACTCTGTAAAATCCTCTGAAATGAACTCTCCTCCTCTATCCGATCTTAAACATTTAATCCTTTTTCCTGTTTGATTCTCAACTTGGTTTTTGAAAACCTTGAACATCTCAAAAGCTTCGATTTATGCTTCAAAAATAGTACCCAAGTCATCCTGGAATAGTCATCTATACACAACATAAAATATTTGTCACCATTTATGCTTTGCGTTCTCATGGGTCCACATAAATCAGTATGTATTAGTTCCAAAGGTTTGCTTGTGTAGTACTCTTTTGCTTTAAATGAGACTCTAGTTTGCTTCCCCTTTTGGCATGAAGCACAAATGCTATTTGATGATTTTCCAATGGTGGGAATATCTCTCACTGCCCTTTTTGAGATGATTTTTACTAGATTGTCAAAGCCGATATGACCGAGCCTCTTGTGCCACAACCAATTTTCTTCTTCCTGTCCAATCAAGCAAGCTCCTTATGAAGTCTCTGAGAGTGTACAGGTTTCCAGATGTCCTCGATCTAGTTGCTATCAACTTTTCACTCGTTTACTTTTCTGACTTCACAACCCCGCTTCTTAAAAATCACTTCATGACCTCTATCACAAATCTGACTTACGCTCAACAAGTTATGCTTCAGACCAACCACAAACAAGACTTCTTTTGACTTGATTTTTTTGTCACTGATCTTAACTGAACCTTTGCCAACTATCTTAGCTCCATCATTATTTCCAAATTTTACTGAACCACCTTCATATTGTTGTAACTTCTCAAATTTTTGTTTGTCACCTGTCATATGACTGGAGCATCCACTATCAAGTATCCATGGTGTATATTTATTCTGTGCTTTAAATGTTGTTTGTACGATCAGAGATTCCTTTTCTTCCTTAGATCGCTCTTTTTCTTTCCACTCTGGTTTGATTACAGTTTTGGGCTCTTGTTTTGACTTTTCTTTTTCAGTAGCTTGTGCATGTTTTTCGAGAAATTTTCTATTTTGTCTCATTCCATTTGGTTGAAATTTTCTTCCCTGAAATTGATTTGATGCAAATGTACTTTGATAATTTCTTGCAATGTGCCCAAAATTATGACAGTTATAACATTCTACTGCATAATCCATCAAAGGTGAAAAAACATTTCTATTGGTAAAATTCCTTGGTCCTACGTTATACTTGCAATCTGAAATCTTATGTCCATAACCATTGCATTTAAAATAGTAACCAGAAAAGAGATGATTGAACCTGGGTGATGGTCTTTGCCATGTTGTCGTAGGAGTCATAAATCTTCTTCTTCTTTGATGTGTGACATTGGTGAATCCATCATTGTCAATTCTCCTTTCGTGCCTTGCATTATTGCTTTCTTTTGCATGAGTCAATTTTTCTTGATCAACCTATTTCTTATCTTTTGATCCATTTGATGATTCTCCTTCGTCAAAGCCCAAACCAAATTTGACGCCTGTAGTCCTTTGGTTATTTATGATCTTATCCAGCTTCATGGAACTTTCTTCACATTTGTGATAACAACTAATTTTACGATTCATCTCTTCTATCTGCATCCTTAAACCAACAGTCTCTTCTTCTAGCTTGCTGCAATAATCTATTTTCATGGTTATTTGCACTTCGAGATCTTCAGATATTTTCTTGGATTCTTCTATCTGTACTTTCAAACTGGTTATGATTTCATTTGCATCCTCAAGCTTTCTTGAAATTTTCTTATTCTTTTTTCTTTCTATCTTCAATTCATCCAGAGCTGCAATTATTTCTTCTTCCAAATTTACTTCTTCATCACTTTCTTCTTCATCACATTCCTGTTCTTTTTCTATTTTTTCTTCTTTGAGTGCCATGAAAAGAGCTTCACCTATTTCCTTTTCAGAATCCTCACCACAGCTGTCTTCTGATGAACTGACATTCTTGGAGATGAAACTTTTCTTCTTGAAGTTGCCTTTTTTGAAATTTGTTTTTTTCTTCCAGTCACTTCTTTCTTGGTGTGATCCTTCATCACTTTTGTTCTTCTCATTTAGTGGACATTTATCTGCAAAATTCCCAATGCCTCCACAATTGAAACATTTAAACGGTAACTTTCCTCTGTATTTTCCTTTTCCCCTTTTTAGTTTTCGAACAAAGTTTGCTTCCATTTCATCTGATGTCTCTTCTTCCTTGGATTCTTGTTTTGCTTTCATATTTTTATGGGCTTTAAAAGCAGCTTCTCTGTCTGTGGGTTTAGATTTTCCTATTCTCATCTCATATGCAGTCAAAGAACCATGCATCTCATCCATACTAAAAGTATTTAGATTTTTAGCTTCTTCTATAGCTGAAACTTTAGAATCAAATCTTTGGGGAAGAGATCTTAATACCTTTTTCACGATGATAGAATCTTTGATTTCCTCGTCGAGTCCTCTAATCGCATTAATGACTTCATTAACTCTCAAGCATATATGCCTCTATGTTCTCATCGTCATTCATCTTTAATACTTTGAACTCGAGCTCGATGTGTTTGTAACTTGGCCTCCTTGATCTTAACGTCTCCTTCATGAATGCTCTCTTAGTTTGTCCCATATTTCTTTTGCCATTTTACAACTCATAATTTTTACCAATTCACGGTCCACTAATCCGCACATGATAGCATTCTTTTCTTTTGAGTTATTCTCAAACAGTTTCTTACCGACAACATCGGTTGGAGAAGTGGTGGGTATTGTGTATCCACTATCTACTGAATCCCAAATGTCGTATCCCAGAGCACAAAGATATGTCTGCATCCTGAGTCTCCAAAATGAGTAATTAGTTTCATCAAACAATGGTGCTTTGTTTGATGAGAAGCCTTCACCACCTGCCATTGTGTCACTTCCAAGATCACCCTAGCCGGTTAAGCTTGTTCAGGAACTTGGCTCTGATACCAATTGTTAGTCTCACAATGACACTGAGAGGGGGGTGAATCAGTGTAGCTCTTTAAAACTTAAATCTTCAACTCTTAAAGCCGAAACAATGAGAACTTAAAACCAAATAAAGCAAATATAACAAGAGAGCATCACACAACACAAGATGTACCGAGGTTCACCGATTTGGCTACTCCTCAAAAATGACTATTTGGACTACCATCCAAATCCAGCCTTTGCAAAGCACAACTTTACAATCAATTTACCAGCACCCACTGGAAGGAGCACCAACCCCTGATTTATCTACACCAACAGAAAGGAGCACCAACCCCTGATTTATCTGCACCAATAGAAAGGAGCACCAACCCCTGATTTATCTGCACCAATAGAAAGGAGCACCAACCCTTGATTTACCAGCACCAACTGGAAGGAGCACCAACCCCTGATGCCAAGCACCAACTTGGACTTCAATCTTGAAACTAGAAGATTGACATAGAAATGCCTTCACTTTTACAAGACCCTGACTGGTCTATTGCTTACTCAACCTCTCTCACAATTCACCCAACACACACCCTTCTCGCTCACCTATCGTGTGCCTCTCGCTCTCCTCTCGCTCTCTTCACACACATCAAAATTCTCCAAGCAACACTCCTTTTATAACAATATCTCTTTATCTTTGTAACTCCTTATTTCATATTCTCATACGCCACTTGTCAATTGTAACTGCTTCTTTATGTAACTCCTTTTGTTTATATAGATAAGGCATTTCGTCAAACACTTCACATGCAAAGAATTGACACCATATTCTCCTACCATGACTATTCGTCTTCTCGGTCATGACTGTTCATTTTCTCCTTTGTGCATGCATGCATTTTGGTTTCTGAAAAAGCTTTTCGTTTCTATTTTGACGACTGTTCATTTTCTCCTTCTTCGACTGTTCATTTTCTCCACATGGGCATGCGTCCGCTTCTTTCCATGACTGTTCGTTTTCTCCTTCCATGACTGTTCATTTTCTCCTTCATGACTGTTCATTTTCTTTTCCCTTGTGCATGCATTTGTTTTCTCCTTCGATGACTGTTCATTTTCTTTTCCATGACTGTTCGTTTCTATTTTGAGGCTCTTCTTGAGTCACGAAAATGCGACATGTCACGATATCATGACACTTTTTCTCCTTGCTCTTTCTCTTTGCTTCGACCCGTGAAAATACAACATGTCGCGATATCGTGACACTTTTTTTCCTTGCTCTTTCTCTTTGCTTCGGCCCGTGAAAATGCGACATGTCGTGATATCGCGACACTTTTTCTCCTTGCATTTTCTCTTTGCTTTGGACCATGAAAATGCAACATGTCATGATATCGTGACACTTTTTTTCTTTTGTTGGGTTTTGATTTTTCTTTGATTTTTAGCATATGGGCCACTTTGGTCTTCTTGGAAAATATGCAAAAATGTGGGTAAACATTCTCATAAGCATCTAACATCACTGTACATACTCTGAGTAGCCTCTGAACTCCTGTCCACTGCATCAACAGATCTATCTGACTGTGTTGATAATAATGACAATACTGTCGTTGCACCTTGCTCATATTTCCTATCCATCTTTAAAGCTCTAACAATAGTTACCTCAAATATAGAGCAAATTCAAAAAAAAAATCTATGGACTGGATCTGAAAACAAACAAAGAATCCATATGGTAGCCTGGGACAAGATCTGTAAACCCAAAAACAAAGGAGGAATATGACTATGAAGAATTCATTTCCTCAAAACTACTTTGATTGCCAAGCAATATTGAATATTGCTTTCAAGAGACAACAACGAGTGGATTTCTATCACCTAAAGGAAGTACCTCCAGAATGGCAATTTCCTTAGTGAGAACATTCCTAGAAGGGGGTCAACTTTTTGGAACTCCATAATTGGTACTAAGCACCTAATTAAGAAAGGAATAAGGTGGAAAATGGGATATGGGAGAAACATTGATTTCTGGAATGACAAATGGATTGCCCAAGAACCCCTCCTAAATGATTTGATTCTATTCAAACTTAAACCCTTTACTGATGTCAGGGTAGGACATAAGGTTTATGATTTCCTTATTGCTCAGAGTAGGAGCCCAAGGTGAAACTCCATTTTCAACCCAGCCTTTCCCATTGAGTCCAATATATTGAACTCCCTCCTCTATTTCACTATCATTCCCTCATCTAATTGTGTGGACCAACTCATTTGGCAACTTACTGATATAGGAGAATTCACTATTAAATCGGCTTATCTTCTCCTCCTTGACAATGAGAATTTGTTGCTTCCTTTTGATTGTTTTTGGATCAAGCAAATCATTCCTAAGATTTTCTTTTTTTCATGGCTTTCCATCCAAGATAAAATCCTTACCATTGACCATCTCATAAAAAAATGATTACTCATCCCTAATAGATGCTATCTCTACCACTCTACTTTGGAATCCACTTCCCACCTCTTCCTACATTGCCTTATTTCCTCCTCCATACTTGATTCCATTTTCCATTCCTTACACATTCATTGGGTTAGACCCTACTCCATTAGAAACTTTTTCATCCATTGGTATTCCCCCTTCCATTACCCCTACCCAAAGTTCTTCTAGAATATTTCCCTTCACCATTTCCTTTGGCAATTTTAGCTCAAAATAAACAGTAGAGTTTTCTCCAGTAAACCCAAGGTCCCTAAGCTCATTTCCTCTAAACTCTTGGTATTTGCTTTGGAAAATGCCTCTCTTATTCTTCCAGCTTCCAAGCCTCCCTCCAAGGCTAATTCTGACCTTATCATAAAGTTGGGTTTGCCCTTAGATGAGTTCCACCTTCCTGCAAACATTTGTCTTGAGTCTATCTTAAAACCTCCTCCGATAGGATGGCACACACTCAATTTTGATGGAGCTACAAAAGGTAATCCAGGAAATGCTGGGGTTGGAGGTTTCCTGAGAAACCACAAAGGAGAAATCATCCTAGCTTTTTTGGAAGGGCTAGGTGATCAAACTAACCATGGTGTTGAAGCCAAAAGCATGTGGAGAGGTTTATGCTTCTCCAAGAACTATTGCACCAAACTAATAGTTGAAGGTGATTCCCTTAACATCATCAATTACCTTAAGAACATAAATTGTAGACCTTCATGGAGAGTCAGAGATTACATTGAGGAAGCTAGGACCTTAGTACTTGAACTATAATAAGCTATATTTCATCATAATTTTAGATAATATAATAGGGTCACTAATAAGTTAGCTAACATTAGGATCAACATGGCCAATTATCAGATATGGTATGATAACATCCCAGAGGAAGTTCAAGACATTGAATATCAAGAGAGACAAAAAATCAACCTTCATAATTAGGAGGTCCTTCCTCAGGATGGCCAACTTTATCCTCATGCTTAATTTTAATAGGTTAGCAGGAAGTGTCATGCTCCATGTGAATTCCTATTCATCATGGTTGTTGGGATTTTGCCCCCTTCATTCATAATGTTGACTGCCACCTCATCATCCACATGCCCTACCTCTTTCCCCATATCCACATACCTATCCCCTCCACCCCCATTCACCACTATTTAATTTCCTAGAGGCTAGTCCACATCATCCTCCACTACCCCCACCACTTTCACCTTTTCTTCACTTGTTACCACCTTGCCATCCCCCATTGGGCCTCTTTATTTGGAATGCACGCTAATGTTTTTGTCATATTTTGGCACTATCTTTTCAACCTCTGTAGCTCCTACTTTGCTGTTTCCAATACAGATAGCATGAATATATCCAAATATGCACTTTTTTCCAATATTTTGCACAAGATCCGGAGCCAAAACAACACCTCCTATGGCACGAATATCTCCAATTATCGATTCACCATAGATATCCATGATGAGGGCATTTTACACACTCACAGTGGCATGATGTGGAAGAACAATATGAACTCCACCTTGGCCAATGGTCATGATAGCATGGATTCGCATTCCTTAATGTTCTTAACCTCTAGTAGATTGGGATGTGTTCCATTCCTTACTAGTCCCCCTACACATTTCTCGATGGTTTCTCCTAAAAGTGGCAGGTTTCCTAACAATGGCAGGTTTCCTAAGCCTACCATTTACTTTTATGTGAGTCCCTGCATGATATGGTTGCCTTGTCATGCATGTAAGTCCTATACCTCCCATGAGCCACCTCTCATCTACCTCCATGCCTAGTCTTCCCCTTCCACGCTTTTCTTGGTAAAGTTTTTCATCACCCACTGCCTCACTAGGCCCCCTCCCCATCTCCCTGTCCTTTTAAATCCTATCACTTCACCCTTCACTCACTCGTATCACCCCATTATGCTCTTTCTTCCTATACCTATCTACGTATCTCTAGCCACCCTCCCACCCCCACCATATCGAGCGAATTCATCGAGCCCAAATTCCTTATATGTGATGCCATAGCAGAAAAGGTCCTCCAGGATAAACTTTTTCCCTTTTATCCATATGTTTTCTGGCAATGACGTTGACATCACCATTGCCTTCCTTGATACTTGGGACAACGGGGCCATATTTATGCATGGTAGAAATTTCATTATGGATGTCCATATTTTAGTGTTCATTATTGGCCAAAACCCCGAGGGCCATTCCATCCACCGCCACAAACATAACTAGGAGGTTTAATTAGAGGAGTTTCAAGGGAATGATAAAATCCTTAAAAAATCCAAGAGCCCCAGCATCTTCAGGAGAAACTTCAATTCTCTGTGGAACTCTGTGATGAAATCGATCATGGAGTTCATTATAGTTGACAACCCTGAAAAAGCCTTCAAAACTTATCACTTGGCCTTTGTAAATAATTTTAGAGACATTAACCCCCTCAACATTCCCCTGTTCTTCCTCAAATCCATGAATCATGTCATTTTGTCCTGTAGAGACAAGAAAAACCATGACCTCCCTTGACATCAAGGTATGTACAAAGTTATCTATACTTATGTTCTGGCCAATAGCCCTAAGCCTAACCCTATCACGACCAACTCTGCTAAATCCCCCATGGTCAAACCTCCCCTTGTTGAGAGGAAGAAAAAGGCTATGCAAAATATTTCCAAGTTGAGCATAAGGAAAAGCATCAGCTTTGATAGTGCTGAAGAACCGGTGAGGAAGTCTGCTAGGCTTCAAAACTTGGCCACCAGGCACAACATCATAGATATTTCTAATGATGAATAAGAAATGCATGACGACAACAAACAACTGAAGGACTTCATAATTTCCTCCATGACAACAATGATGAACACAATGGTAAATTACATGATGGACATGAGATAAGGACTATAGAAAATCTTCTATAGTGGCCAGCCTAGTCAGTAAGTGGATGAAGGCTCTGAAGTGGATAAGGTCATGGTGAGTACTGAACCCAAGGAATATGAGCCCGAGGACACCGAGAAGAATGATACCAAGGAAGAGGAGAAAACCTCAACTGAGGACTAATTTCCTTAATCCTTATTTTATTGTTTCTACGACTACCTATTTTGGTTTACCTATTATAAGTCATTTTTTTTCTCATCTTTCTTGCATGGTAGTATGCACATAATTAGTCATAGATTTCTGTTTAAAAATTATATCTATTCTAGTATAATCCTCAATTTTGAGGTAGCATCCTCATTTTCTAGTTACTGCTATAATTTTTGGAATTTCAAGTCTAAGGTTGCATCCTCATATCATGCTCATATCAGTGTATACCCTGCTAAAGTATTTAAGGTTATATTTTATTATGATATTGCCATTATGGCTATTTTTGTAAATAGGTTAAGGGATCCTTAAAAATCCTACCAATAATATAAAGTATCTTATTTACCAAAAAAAAAAAATTACAAATTCAACACCCCCCATTATTTAAGATAAGGGGTCAAGAAGAGAATATTTTAGTGACAATAATATCTTCCTCACATAATAGATGATGTAGTGGATATCTATAGTTTAGGTAGATCAATACTAATCACCTTAATCACTTGAAATACATCCACCTTGTTTCAAGAACTTAACTTCAATATTCTATAGCTTTATCGAGAAATTTTTATAAGATGTACATTCCTTTTATGGTATCAATAAGTGGTATTTATTTTCTTTAAATACTTAGCCTTGCCTATAGGGGCCTTGGGTCTTAGCTTTATTAGATTATAATTTGTTTGCATGGTCCTATATGTGAGGAGTTCCATCACCTTAATTTTTCATTAAAATTGTATTTGACACATTCTCTTTGGCACACAATGGTTTTTGAGTACATGCTTTGACTGTATCATCCATTGATATGATTCATGATATTAGTACTACTCTTCACGGGAAGTAAAAACTCTTTGAATAGCATCATAGAGTTGCTAGAGAAACTAACATAAGGACATGTAGAATACAATGTTCAAGAGTTTGTAGTGTCAAATTTAGGCCTCCTCTTTTTCTTTTGCTAAGACAAGGATCTCCTCAATCAAATTAAAAGGTTGTGGATGCATGATACAAAGAAGTAGAGTGGTTGACTTGTTATCTAAACAAGATTTTTAGCCTATGTGTTGTGTATTTCAAGGTTTAAACTATATTTTTATACAATAAAAAGTATTTTTATTAGATTTATTAGATTCTTTATGAACATGTCATGGAATCTTTTTCGATCGGGCATGTAGCTCAATCGATCATCCTACCTCACCTAAGTTGCTCATGCCTTAAATGTACCAAGGTTAAATACTAGGAAGACATATTTTTGTGATTTTACTCTATTTGATCACCAATGAAAGGCTTATGCACATATCGAGATAACTTTATTCTCAAAGGCAAGTTGGGCTCCTTAGTTAGATCAATGCACCCAATATTCATGATACTCAGGTTTGAGTTTTGATTTTCATAAAACCTAACGAGTATAATAGAGATTCAACTGATGTGGCCTTAATTCATTCTATGTCAAATATTTTTCACATATTTACACCATATCTTCTAATCAAAAGCAAACAAGTGTTAATAATACACTAGTTGAGAGCAACAAAAGTGATTAAAAATAAGTGGAGCGCATCTGTAAACTAGAGACCAACAAGTGGTAGTCCATGATTTGCTTCTCGATTCCTATGTTTTGAGCATTTAATTTTTTTTTGGGGGGGTTCCATTAGGGCAAACCTTTTGGAGGCCATAACTTTTGGATATGAAAGCATTTTGAGCTCCTTTTATCAAATCATAATTTTTCAATCTCTATGCATTGGTGGTATCAGTTTATGGAGTTGGTATAGTGTTAAGGGTTAGGTTGTGTAAGATGGACCATAAAATCCTAGTTTCTCATCTTAATGGGTAAAATTATAGTATACGGTCAACTAAAATGATCAATCTACTATAAAGCAATAACCTATGGTGTATCTTTTAGGAGGATAAAGCAATGGTTCCTAATAATGATGCTTAACATAAAAAGGTAGAAGAGGATCTAGGTTTTTCATTATTGGTTGAACTAGAGTAACTTTTTTATATTAGATAAAAGAGTGACACTATCAAGG
This sequence comes from Wollemia nobilis, assembly GCA_028583015.1. NCBI lineage: Eukaryota > Viridiplantae > Streptophyta > Pinopsida > Araucariales > Araucariaceae > Wollemia > Wollemia nobilis. The sequence continues at coordinate 19,294,488 of JAQPPZ010016726.1, forward strand.
TATGGTCAAAACTATATGAACATTTTAGAAATGTCAATACTACTAAATAAAATCACTTTGAATTAAGATTTCTTCTCTTAAAATTGTTGAGTTTGATAACATTGAGGACTATATAATGGTATTTTAGGTTTTTAGGGCAAATATTGCATCTTTTGAAGGAAAAAATAAGGATGATGCATAGTCCGTTAATATTACCTTTTCTAATTTTCCCCCTCCCACTAAATATTGTGTTAGGATCCTACTATAAATTAAACTCAAATAAACACACTCTCACACAATTTCTTGTAAATAAACTCACATAAGCATCACATTAATATTTAGAACAAAATACACATTATAACAAAAATTTGCATAAAGGAACAATCTCACAATAAGATAGAATTACAGGCCTCTTCGAGGAGGCAACCTCCTTCAACACTTAATAAACTTGCAAATAGATGAATACATTGGTGCCTTATTGGGTATTTAAAGAGTTCCCTTCCATGGTTGGCTTACATAAAAAATACCACTTGGATTACATGCATAATGCCACCCAAATTACATGCATAGTTCCACTCGAATTACATGCACAATGCCACCCAAATTACATGCACAAGGCCACATTACATAACCTATATACCATGTGTTACATAAAAGGGTGCCATTTGTCATAGGCACTACATAAGATAAAACTTAGAACATTATAAATTATTAATCATGGGTACTACCCACGTTCTCTAGGAATTATTACATCATGGAAGTTATTACATTAAGGGTTAGGATGGGATCCTAAAATGTCCTTCCCCTTCAAGAAGCTTTATCCTAAAATATGAAATGTGGAAACTATTGCTGGAGTTGGTGGAGAGACTCCCATGTAGCATCTGTAGGTTGAAGCCCCACCCACTAAACAAGGACCTCTATAATTGTACGGTTGTGAAGAGTTCAAGTTCTACGATCCAACAACTACTTAGGTTCAAGTAAGATGGAGCCTTCTTCATCCAATTCAGGAAGTGTTGATTGAACCTGTACCTATGTGCCCATGACTATTTTGAGATAGGAAACATGAAAAACAAGATGAATCTTGGAAGTAGGTGCGAGAGCCAATTTTTAAGCTGTGGGACCAATCCTTTGTAGAACTTGGTAAGGACCATAGTATTTTGCAGCAAGGTTCTAGCACCTACGGAGTTGTAGGGATGATTGTTTGTATGGCTTCAAGCGAAGGAAGACCATATAATCTACATCAAAACTACTCTTAGAACCATGTTGATCAGCTTGTTGGCACATCCGATTTTGGGCCATATTTAAATTATGCTTAAGTTGGTGAAGGGCCTCGGTGTGTTGACTCAAAGTATTGTCGACGACCCAGACCTTGGAGATGTTTGGAATGTAGGAGGAAGGAATAGGTGGAAGGCACCTATAAACTGAGTAAAATGGTGTGATTTTGGTCGTGGTATGATAGGAAGTGTTATACCACCATTCGGACAAATAAATCCATTTTGCCCATTGAGTAGGATGATCTGAGAAAAAGCAGTGAAGGTAGGTTTCCAAACATTTATTAACAACTTCTGTTTGACCATCCATTTGTAGATGGTAGGCTGAACTCATTTTGAGCTGAGTCCCCTGCAACTTAAACAACTCTTGCTATAAATGACTAGTAAATGTGGGATCACGATCAGATACAATGGAGGTGGGCATGCCATGAAGGCAAAATATGGAGTCAAGAAACATTTGTGTAATAGTGGATGTTGTGTAAGGATGGGAAAGGGCACAAAAGTGAGCATACTTTGAAAGGTAGTCCACTACCACGAAAATAATTGACTTACCTCTAGATTTAGGTAGCCCTTCTATAAAGTCCACGAAAATGTCAGTTCAAACCTGATTTGGTATAGGTAGTGGTTGAAGAGTGCCTTAAGAGCACATTGTTTCACCTTTCATCCTTTGACATGTGTCACAAGCAGCAACAAAAGAGTGGATGTCACATTTCATACATTTCAAAAATAAAGTATGCTTGAGTCGCTCATATGTTTTAAGGAACCCTGAATGGCTTGCAAAGGGAGTGGCATGCAATTCCTTCATGAGGAACTCTCAAAGTGGGGACTTATGAGGCAGAACTAGGCATTGATGGTAGCACAGATCATGGTCATTCCAACTATACCCTGGTGCATAATCTATATCATCCATTAGTGAGGCTACCAACGCTTGCAAATCTGCATCCTGACGTGATTCTTGATGTAAGGAATCAATCCATCGGGGGAGTGGTGTTGAAATGGTACACAACATACTTATGGTATCAATTTGGTGAGAAAGAGCATCAACTAAAATATTATCCTTTCTCTTTTTGTAGGTGATATCATAATCATAGCCCATGATTTTAGACACCCACTTTTTTTGGTCAGGTGTGACAAATCTTTGTTCCAGAAAATATTTGAGACTTTGGTGGTCGGTTTTGATGGAGAAGTGACACCCAATGAGGTAAGGTCGCCAATGCATGACTGCATGCAATATGGCCATCATTTCCTTGGCATATGTGGATTTCCCCAGATTACGATCAGAGAGTGCCTTGATAGTAAAATTCATAGATCATCCTTCTTACATAAAAACTGTCCTAATACCACGACCAGAAGCATCACTTTCAATGACAAATGGTTTAGAGAAATTTGGCATGGCTAAAATAGGAGTGGTGGTCATAGCATGCTTGGGTTCAATGAAGTCTTGGTATGCAAGCCCTATCCAAGTGAAGGATATTTCTTCAATATGGAGGTGAGGGGGCAACTATAAATTTTGAAGGCTTGGTATGCAAGCCCTATGGGTTGCTAACAACTATAAATTTTGATCCACATGATTGAGGTACTCTTCCCATGTGCAGTTGTAAATCAAGATGTCATTAAAGAAAACAAGGATGAACTTCCGTAGAAAGGGTCGGAAGATGTTGTTCATAAGACTTTGGAATGTAGAAGGAGCATTTGTGAGACCAAATGGCATTACCAAGAATTCATAATGACCTTCATGAGTGTGAAAGGTAGTTTTGGAAATGCCCTCATCCTTGAGCCGAATCTAATGATACCTAGAGTGAAGATCAAGCTTAGTGAAATACATGGTCCCGTGTAGTTCATCGAGTAATTCATCAACCACTGAAATAGAAAATTTATCCTTGATCATAGTCTTTTTGAGTTCTCGATATTTAATACATAGGCACCATGAGCCATATTTCTTGGGAACAAGTAATACGTGCGAGGAGTAGGGGCTAGTGCTAGGCTGAATGACACTAGCCTTGAGTAATTCCTATACCAAATTTTCTAGTTTTGATTTCATGGTATAAGGGTACCTATATGGTCTTTTATTTGGTGGTCCGCTACCCAGGAGCAATGGAATAGCATGGTCATTAGAGCAATGCGGTGGTAGTGTAGTTGGTTTTTCAAATATAGCATCATGTTTGTGTAGAAGTAGTTGTAGGTTTGATGGGGTTTCAACCATTAGAGAAGTGGATGATTGTATGGATAAGAGTTGTGCAATGATCCTATGTGATGATTTCTTTAGAATTTTCTCCATACGATTTGAACTAATGAGGTGAGGTGTTCCTACAGGGGAGCCCTTGAGTAAGTGTGTTTGTCCATTTTGGGAGAATTGCATCTAGAGTTCTGCAAAGTTCCAATTGATAGTGCCCAACGTACTCAACCATTGAGATCCAAAAATAATATCTCATCCTCCCAACTTGAGGGTAAACATGTCCTGCTTGAGTTCATAGTCCCCTATCCTGATCTTGACATTGTGACATTTTCCTTTACAAGGTAATGTTCCCCCATTGTCTACAATGACCTTGAATGAATTACAAGTGTGGATATATCAATTTTCCTGCTTAGAAACTCAGGGATCAATGAAGTTGTGTGTGCTTCATGAATCAATAAGGATGGTAAGACATTGGCCCTTGAAAAATCCCACAACTTTCATGGTTTGTGTAGTAATGCCTGCAAGAGCATGGACTAAAATATTTGCCTCAGGCTCCTCTGTATCTTCTTTCTATGGAGAAGGTGTTTCAGGAGGGTCCTCATCCTAATCACTTTGGTCAGTGTAAGCAGGTTCCTCAACATCTATCAAGAATAATTTTTTTTTTGCACACGTATGTCCTTTAAAAAACTTTTCATCACAATTATAACATAATCCTTGGGCACGATGTGCATCCATCTCCTTTGTAGTCAGTCACTTGGGTTTAGCAGGTTTACTATCAACTGAATTTTAGGCTCGAGAATGAAATGAAGGTCAATTTTGAGGAAACCTCGATGGGCGGCTTTGGGCTGAGAGTTTAGATTCAGACAAACAAGCCAAACTGATAGCTTTCATCATGGACTGTGGTTTCAAAATCTTCACTTTGGCTTGGAGATCCCCTTTTAACCCACTGATAAACAACTCATGAAGAACCCTTCCTTCAATCCTCTTGTCTTATTGGCCAATTTGTCAAATTGAGTTTGGTAGTCACGGACTGAGGATGTTTGTTGCAGTTTGGTCAAGGCCCTTGTAAAGTCCTCATACTCACTAGGCCTAAATCAGGTGAGTAGTTGGCACTCAAAAGAGATATTTGGATTAGAATTACGTAACCATTGGAACCAATGTAGAGCCTCATATTCCAATTTTAATGAATCCATCTGAACTCGATGATAAATGGGAACATTATGAAGTCTAAAGAATTGATCAACCCTACATAACCACCCATCAACATCCTTCCCATTAAATTTAGAGAAGTCCAATTTTGGAATTTTAAAAGATGGGTCATGGTCATTCCTTGTAGAACTCTCAGCCTAGTGTTCTATTTTGAGTGGTCCCTTCTGTAGCTTGCTACCCACTTCTGTCAATGTTTCTTCTAAGTGAGCGCTAGTGGCCTCATGATCTAGACGAAGACCTTGAACCTCTTCCTTTATGGAGAGAATTGCCAAGTTCAAGCTCTCATGTTGTTCTAGCTCTTTTTGATGTGTACAGGTATCTTGGGCAATTTTGGAACCTTTTGTGACTAGTTACTAAAAATAGAATTAGGTTTCAGGGCTTACTATTTTTAATAAGTGTCCAAAAAGGTGCTTGGGTGCTATATATCAAAACGATCAGCTCGAATAGGTAGTCACAATGAGCTATATCTCACAACACTACTTTTTGGAACCCCAAACTTTTTTTTACTCCTGTTTTACTGAGTCTAACTGTGTTTACGATTTTGGATTCTGAGCTATAATGCAAAAGTTGGGTACTAGAGCACTATCTATAATTTATCTTTGGTCACTCGCTCAATTTTTAGCTCAGCCTTGATAGTATATCTGACATTGCTTACCTCACTAGCTCGAATATTCTCTGTATTGTGTAGGTTACTATTATGAAATTTCTATTCTAAAACTGAAAACTATAATTTTTGACCTGACTGTGCTAACTTATCTGACCTGAATGACCTTACTATTACTGCCACTATAAATATGATTGTTATTCTTTAGACTATCAACATAACTATCACCCTCATATTCTATCCTGAATTTATACAATTTATGCTATTTTTTGGTAGAGGATTCATTTCTCATATGCTCACTTTTGGGGATTTGGAATGCAGGTTTACGAACAAGGAGATTTGGTTTATGATTTTGTTGCAGGTTGGAGTTTTAACATAACCAAGGAATGCTAGGAAAATGAGTATGTACCAACCATAGGCCCTCTATTATACCGTAGTGATGAACAATAGTGCTTGGACCAATATTTTAGGTCACTACCCAAGGAGGATTCCACACATACCCTTGAGCACACTACCTGCCTTTCTGACAATACGGGAGAGTAATCATCTAGGATGTTGTATCCTGTAGACTATGGATAATACAAGGCTGAAAATATTCCTAATGGATAAATTTTTTTTGAACCTAGATGGTTTTTCGATATACCCAAAGATATGTGGGATCTCAAGTCTGTGTGCAAGTTCTGCCTGAGGCCTAGGTATTAGAGCCTGATCGCCCCTCACTTCACTAGATGTTGTATGGGCTATCTAGATTAGCCAGTAAAGATAGATTCTTCATGATATTTGAAAACCCCCGGCACAAGGTTTCTACTTACTCAACTAAAAACTATTTTTTGTTTTTTTATTTTTGTTGAGCAAGGTGCAGCAAACAGTATTGTCATTGTTGTCAACACAGTCAGACAGATTTGTTGATGCAGTGGACAGGAAGTTCAAAAGCTAGTCAGATGCAGAAGACAAGAGTTCAAAGGTTACTCAGACTGTACAAAAGCTAGTCAGATGCAGAAGACAAGAGTTCAAAGGTTACTCAGAGTATGTACAGTGATTTTCCAAGAAGACCGAAGTGGACCACTTGCAAAAGATCAAAGAAAAAGACAAGTAAGAAAAGTGTCACGATATCGCGACATATACAACAGGCAAGAAAAATTGTCGCGATTTCGCGACATGTTGGAAGAGAGAGAAGAAGAAAGAAAAACTATCATGATTTGCACGACATGTTGGAAGAGAGAGAAAAAACTGAAAACTTTCGTTATTTGACATGTTGGAAGAGAGAGAAGAAAAAACACGATTTGACATGTTGGAAAGAAAAAAAAAGAAAAACGTCAATTTCAGGACATGTTGGAAAGAAAAAAAAGACAAGTTGAAAAAGTGTCGCGATATCATGACATGTTGGGAAGAAAGAAAAACTGTCGCGATTTCGTGACATGTTTGAAGAGAAAGTGCAGGAAAAACTGTCGCGATTTCATGACATGTTGGCAAAGAAAAAGGCAAGTAGAAAAAGTGTCACGATTTCATGACATATTGCAAGAAAGATAGTACGGAAGAAAAAGTGTCATGATTTCGTGACATGTTGAAAGAAAAAGAAGCAAGTAGAAAAAGTGTCACGATTTCATGACATGTTGAAAGAAAAAGCGCTAAGGAGAAAAAGTGTCGCGATATCGTGACATGTCGTTTTTGACAAGAAGAAAAGCTCTAAGGAGAAAAAGTGTCTGATATCCGACATGTCATTTACGACCCGAAGGCAAGAAAAATGCTAAGGAGAAAAAGTGTCGTGATATCGTGACATGTCAGGTTTTCATGACCGAAGGCAAGAGAAAGCGTATGGATGAAAAAGTGTCGCGATATCACGACATGTCAGGTTTTCGCGACCCGAAGGCAAGAGAAAGCGTACGGATGAAAAAGTGTCACGATATCGCGACATGTCGGGTTTTCACGACCCGAAGGCAAAAGAAAAAACAAAGGAGAGAAAGTGTCGCGATATCGTGACATGTCGCATTTTCGTGACTCAATGAGGAGAGAGAAAGCAAGAAGGCAGAAGTGTCACGATTTCATGACATGCTATGTTTTCGCTGATGCAAGCCAAAGAAAGAGGCAAGGAGGCGAAAGTGTCACGATTTCATGACATGCTGTGTTTTCACTGGTACAAGCCAAGAAAAGAGGCAAGGAGGCGAAAGTGTCACGATTTCATGACATGCTATGTTTTCATTGGTACAAGCCAAGAAAAGAGACAAGGAGGCGAAAGTGTCACGATTTCATGACATGCTGAGTTTTCATGGGTACAAGCCAAGAAGAGAAGCAAGGAGGCGGAAGTGTCGCGATATCATGACATGTTGTATTTTCATGGTCCAAAGCAAGGAGAAAGAGAGAGAGAACAAAAGTGTCGCGATATCACGACATGTTGTATTTTCGGGGGCCAAAGCAGGAAAAAGAAAGAGAAAGCTAAAGTGTCACGATATCGTGACATGTTATGTTTTCACGGTTAAGTTGAAGCCGACGAAGACCTATGACAGTCGACTAAGATTAGGGTTTGTAGCCGACTAAGATTAGGGTTTGCAGTCGACTAAGATTAGGGTTTTCATCATCAAATTTTTGTTATAAAAGGAGGGTTGTTTGGAGATTTGATGTGTCGATGGATGCGTTGTCGTTGAAGTGTCGAAGCGTGAAATGTGGTCGTAAGAGCGTAGAAAGCGTAGAAGCGGCGAGATGATGGCGAAGTGCGCAAAGTGAGCAAAGAAGTCGAGTCGTGCTAAGTGCAAAATTTGCAAAGGAAGCAGAGTGCGCAAAAGGGAGAAGACGATCGTGAAGCTCGATAGTGAAGCAGCAGATTGTGCGAAGTGACTACGTAGAGAGAGCAGAGTGCGCAGAGAATGCAAAGGTGAAGCAGACCAGTTAGGGTCTTGGAAAAGCAAAGGTATTTTATCATCAAACTTACAGATTCAAAATTGAAGTCCAGTTTGCAGCCTGGCATCAGGGGTTGGTGCTCCTTCCAGTAGGTGCTGGTAAATCAGGGGTTGGTGCTCCTTTCTGTTGATACAGATAAATCAGGGGTTGGTGCTCCTTCCAGTGGAAGCTGGTAAACTGTTTGTAAAGTTGGTGCTTTGCAAAGGCTGGATTTGGATGGTAGTCCAAGCAGTCATTCTTGAGGAGTAGCCAAATTGGTGAACCTCGTTAAAATCTTGTGTTGTGTGATGCTCTGTTGCTATTCTTACTGTATCTATTTTTAAGTTTTAATTGCTGCTATTTTAAGAGCTGTAGATTCAAGTTTAAAGAGCTACACTGATTCACCCCCCCTCTCAGTGCCATTGTAAGACTAACAATTGGTATCAGAGCCAAGTTCCCTTATCAGGCTAAATCAGCTGGGGTTGATCTTGGATTAGTACACAATGGGTAAGAAGAATAGATCCTCCTCCAAAAAGGCATCTCAGTCAGTTTCAGTTCCTGTGGAAGAGAAAAGTGAACTAGAAAAGGTTGAAGAAGTGAATCCTGAAGTATATGATGAAAACCTTGAGGCTGAAGTAGATCTAGAAGGTGAGTTGATCGCTGCACTTGAAGAATTGAATATAGAAAGGAAAAAGAACAAAAGACTGTCCAAGAAGTTGGAAGAATATGAGGATGATATTGAAGATCTCTTCTTACAAATTCATAAAGCCAAGAAAAGAGAAGAAGCTTTGAAGTCACACCTGGATGATAAAGGCGATGTATGCAGCAAACGTGAAGAGGAATCTAACAAAGTTCTTAGTGATCTAAAGCTGCAAGTAGAAGAGTCCAAAAGGACTGAAGAAACTCTCAGGTCACAGATCAATGAGAAAGAGATTGTTTGCTGCAAACAAGAGGAAGTGATTGTTTTATTGAAGAAACAACTAGAAGAGGCCAATACAAATCTCAAATTCGAGAAGAGCACAGAGTTGCTAGATAAAATGATAAGCCAACAAAGAAGCTCCATGGATAAGCATGGTCTTGGATATGAAGTTGAACAACCTTCATCTTCCAACTCTGCAGAGAAGAAGAAGCTCACTGTTGAAGGATCGAAGCAAGAAAAGTTTAAAGTTGAATCTTCAAAAGGAAGAAAATATCAAAGGAGATCTACAACAAAGCAGCCACAACAAAAGAGGTTCTATCACTCTCACTCTATTCATAATAATACTTTTAATGGCTACTATTTCAGATGCAACCAGTATGGTCACAAGGCAATTCATTGTGGATTGAATAACAAATCAAAGAGTTATGCTGGTAGAAATACATCTGCATTTTTGAGAGAACACTATGTACAATGTTTTCAATGTAATGGTCATGGGCACATAGCAAGGTTTTGTCCAAGCACTTTTGTATCTAATCTAAGGCAAAACAGTAGATCTCATCAGACGCAAAAACCGCAACACAGACAGGGAATGAATCATGTTCATAAAAGAAAGGAAAATAATCATTCATCGAGGATGCACAAGAGACAACCACACAAGAGAAATGTTCAAGTTCACGAAAAGGTTCAAAATAGGGATATAGTTGAAAAACTCAAGCCCAAGTTCAAGAAAGTTTGGAGAAAGAAAGAAGAGAGGAAATCGTGTCTCCTTGGACTAAAGGAGATTACTCCTTTATTGCACTGAGCAACTCCAGGTAGCACATCCTCAGGGGGAGCAATCTTGAAGTTTCATTCTAATGCTCCTATGTATTTGTTTGATTACCTGAGGATGAAAGGCAAGTAGTCAGGGAAGTTGTCGTATAGTTGTCGAAGTGTGTTTTCAGTTCATGTAGTTGTTTGTGGAAGTGTCGTGAAGGGTGGTGTTTAAATTAAGAGTTGTCATTATTGGTAGCATTGCTATATGTCATTGTTGTTCTGTTGATGGTTCTTACTGCCCTGTCCAAAGTTAAGGACTATAACAGTTCAGATAATTTGGTTAGTGAAAGAATGTTGCCCTAGCCGCATATATGTGTGTTGATAAAAGCAGTGTGTATTTGAACTACACATTGACGTGAAGATTGTTAGATCTATTATGACGCTGTGGTGAAATATATTGAAGTCTGATTATTGATTCATGTTTAGCTCATCAAGATGAGCAACTTTGCTTTGTGAATCATACCTATCCGAGGTCCAGAAGTATGAGTTTGAGTAAGGTGCACTATAGTTGGCCGTGAAGTGTTTTTCAAAATGTTGTCTCCTGATTCGAACAATTGAAGGTAAGGTGTGACCAGCAGTGACTGTAGAAAACATAGACCAAGTTGAAATTTTAAAAAGGGATTTGGTTGGTGTTGTGGTACAGTGTTTGATGCTTGCACAGAGTTGGCAGTAAAATTGCAGTGTCGGTACAGTGTTGGACAAAAGCTGGTACAAGTGTGAGTCACTTGACATTTTTTTGACAGATGTGAAATCAGCATTTTGAATAGCTTGAAGAAGAGGTTTATAATGAGCAGCCAGATGGTTTCCAGCTTGGTGATGATCCCAACTTAGGTTGTAAGTTGAAGATATATGGCTTGAAACAGACACCCCGAGCATGGTATGCAAAGCTAGACAACTATCTCACTCAACAAAGGCTTAAGAAAGGGTGCAAGTTGAGCAAGAATGACAAATCTCCACCTGTTGATCAAATCATGTACAGGTCTATGATTGGAAGCTTACTGTACCTGACAACTATCAGACCAGATATTTTGTAGGCTGTATACATGGTAGCACGATTTCAGGCTAATCCCAAGGAGACTCATGTGACAACATTATGGTGATTGATTTCTAAAATATCATTGAAGGGAAAATGATTGTTTGTGGTTTCTTTTTTCGAAAGTAGTTGGTTGAATGCATCAAGGTTTCCTGAATTGAGAATTGTGTTTAAACCTTGTGTTATAAGCATAGTGGTTTAAGCCCATTGGTTGTGAAAGAACTTGAGTTAGAAAAGAACATGAATATCATTGTTATGTGATATTTGTGGTTGAGCATTGTTGGAATTATTTGAGTTGGTTGATACATACTTGGACTAGGGATGTGTGAGAGAGAGTTGTCCCTTGTGATGATTGGTTGAGTTGATTTGTTTGAGCCTAGTCAAGTTGTGTGTGAAGTGATCTTTGAAGTTCTATGAAGTGGATTTGATTTGAGATCGCCATTCTTTATTGAGTTCATTTTGAGTACTTCTTGAGCATGATTGATTGAGCCTTTGAGAAGGCCTTTGGGAAATATTTGAAGACAATGCTGGGACAGATTTCTAGAGCAGATTTGGACAAGTTCTATGTGAGCTTGTTAAGCAGGTTCTATGTGAGCCTATTTGAGCAGGTTCTTAGTGAGCCTATTGATTGAGCTTTGAAGGTAACAGAGTACAGAGGTCAGAGTCTCAATGGATAGAAATCTAGCAGCCAACACAGTTGAAGATAGATCTGAGTGAGGATTCTTCAAGTGAAGAAGAGGTCCACCGATCAGTGCAGTAGAGAGACAGAGTCTTCTATAATATCACAAAGGTACTATGGAGTATGGGTTATGGTATCCTATAGATGCAGATTGGGCAGGATGTGTAGATGATAGAAAGGGTACCAGTGGAGGTGTATTCTATCTTGGAGATAGATTGGTCGCGTAGAACAGTAAGAAACAAGAGTCAGTTTCCTTATCCACAGCAGAGGCAGAATATATTGCAGCGACAACGTGTTGTACGTAGGAGAAAGTTGCAGAAAGTGAGGTTAAGTTGGATTTTCATTCCAACAATAGATTGTGGAGTGGTCACATTTTCCAAGAATTGACTAGCTATCAGGATCACATTCTCAGGGGGAGCATTTGTGTATTTGTTTATCTTTTTGCTCATGTTTGGAATTTTTGCTAACTATAATAATTTGTGCCTGAGAATGTTGTGCATAGACTCAGGGGGAGTCTGCAGCAGCCCTTTGGTATTATTGTCAAAGGGGGAGAAGATTTACAAGAAAATTGCACATGTGTTGCCAACAATTCCAAAGGGGGAGATTGTTGAGCAAGGTGCAGCAAACAATATTGTCATTGTTGTCAACACAGTCAGACAGATTTGTTGATGCAGTGGACAGGAAGTTCAACAGCTAGTCAGATGTAGAAGACAAGAGTTCAAAGGTTACTCAGACTGTACAAAAGCTAGTCAGATGCAGAAGACAAGAGTTCAAAGGTTACTCAGAGTATGTACAATGATTTTCCAAGAAGACCGAAGTGGACCACTTGCAAAAGATCAAAGAAAAAGACAAGTAAGAAAAGTGTCACGATATCGTGACATATACAGTAGGCAAGAAAAATTGTCATGATTTCGTGACATGTTGGAAGAGAGAAGAAGAAAGAAAAACTATCATGATTTCATGACATGTTGGAAGAGAGAAATCACGATTTCACGACATGTTGGAAGAGAGAAAAAACAAAAAAAATTATCACGATTTCATGACATGTTGGAAGAGAGAGAAAAAGAAAACATGTGAAAGAAAAACGTCACGATTTCGGACATGTTGGAAGAGAGAGAAAGAAAAACTATCACGATTTCGTGACATGTTGGAAAGAAAAAAGACAAGTGGAAAAAGTGTCGCGATATCGTGACATGTTGGGAAGAAAGAAAAACGTGATTTCGTGACATGTTCGAAGAGAAAGTGCAAACTTGAAAAACTGTCGTGATTTCATGACATGTTGGCAAAGAAAAAGGCAAGTAGAAAAAGTGTCACGATTTCATGACATATTGCAAGAAAGATAGTACGGAAGAAAAAGTGTCACGATTTCATGACATGTTGAAAGAAAAAGAAGCAAGTAGAAAAAGTGTCGTGATTTCGTGACATGTTGAAAGAAAAAGTGCTAAGGAGAAAAAGTGTCGCGATATCGCGACATGTCGCTTTTCGACCCGAAGACAAGAAAAAGTGCTAAGGAGAAAAAGTGTCGCGATATCGCGACATGTCGCGTTTTCACGACCCGAAGGCAAGAAAAAGTGCTAAGGAGAAAAAGTGTCGCGATATCGCGACATGTCGGGTTTTCGCGACCCGAAGGCAAGAGAAAGCGTACGGACGAAAAAGTGTCACGATATCGTGACATGTCGGGTTTTCGTGACCCGAAGGCAAGAGAAAGCGTACGGATGAAAAAGTGTCGCGATATCGTGACATGTCAGGTTTTCGCGACCCGAAGGCAAAAGAAAAAACAAAGGAGAGAAAGTGTCACGATATCGCGACATGTCGCATTTTCGTGACTCAATGAGGAGAGAGAAAGCAAGAAGGCAGAAGTGTCACGATTTCGCGACATGCTATGTTTTCGCTGATGCAAGCCAAAGAAAGAGGCAAGGAGGCGAAAGTGTCACGATTTCGCGACATGCTGAGTTTTCGTGGGTACAAGCCAAGAAAAGAGGCAAGGAGGCGAAAGTGTCACGATTTTGTGACATGCTATGTTTTCGCTGGTACAAGTCAAGAAAAGAGACAAGGAGGCGAAAGTGTCACGATTTCGCGACATGCTGAGTTTTCGTGGGTACAAGCCAAGAAGAGAAGCAAGGAGGCGAAAGTGTCGCGATATCGCGACATGTTGTATTTTCGTGGTCCAAAGCAAGGAGAAAGAGAGAGAGAACAAAAGTGTCGCGATATCGCGACATGTATTTTCGGGGGCCAAAGCAGGAAAAAGAAAGAGAAAGCTAAAGTGTCGCGATATCGCGACATGTTATGTTTTCGCGGTTAAGTTGAAGCCGATGAAGACCTATGACAGCCGACTAAGATTAGGGTTTGCAACCGACTAAGATTAGGGTTTTCATCATCAAATTTTTGTTATAAAAGGAGGGTTGTTTGGAGATTTGATGTGTTGATGGATGCATTGTCGTTGAAGTGTCGAAGCGTGAAATGTGGTCGTAAGAGCATAGAAAGCGTAGAAGCGGTGAGATGATGGCGAAGTGCGCAAAGTGAGCAAAGAAGTCGAGTCGTGCTAAGTGCAAAATTTGCAAAGGAAGCAGAGTGCACAAAAGGGAGAAGACGATCGTGAAGCTCGACAGTGAAGCAGCAGATTGTGCGAAGTGACTACGTAGAGAGAGCAGAGTGCACAGAGAATGCAAAGGTGAAGCAGACCAGTTAGGGTCTTGGAAAAGCAAAGGTATTTTATCATCAAACTTATAGATTCAAAATTGAAGTCCAGTTTGTAGCCTGGCATCAAGGGTTGGTGCTCCTTCCAGTAGGTGCTGGTAAATCAAGGGTTGGTGCTCCTTTCTGTTGATACAGATAAATCAGGGGCTGGTGCTCCTTCCAGTGGAAGCCGGTAAACTGTTTGTAAAGTTGGTGCTTTGCAAAGGCTGGATTTGGATGGTAGTCCAAGCAGTCATTCTTGAGGAGTAGCCAAATTGGTGAACCTCGTTAAAATCTTGTGTTGTGTGATGCTCTGTTGCTATTCTTACTGTATCTATTTTTAAGTTTTAATTGTTGTTGTTTTAAGAGCTGTAGATTCAAGTTTAAAGAGCTACACTGATTCACCCCCCCTCTCAGTGCCATTGTAAGACTAACAGTTTTATATTTGACAGGTCTCTTTCTTTCTTTTTTTTTATAATAAGAAAAAAAATACATGAAAATAATAGGGAATTATACCTAACAGGCAAGAATCATTAATGTTGCAGTAGAACTTGGCCCTAGAAAGAGCTCGGATACCACTTTTTAGGATCCTACTATAAATTAAACTCAAATAAACACACTCTCACACAATTGCTTGGAAATAAACTCACATAAACATCACATTAATATTCGGAACAAAATACACATTATAACAAAAATTTGCATAAAGGAACAATCTCACAATAAGATAGAATCGTAGGCCTCTTCGAGGGGGCAACCTCCTTCAACACTTCATTAACTTGCAAAAATATGAATACATTGGTGCCTTCTCGGGTATTTAAAGAGTTCCCTTCCATGGTTGGCTTACATGCAAAATGCCACCTGGATTACATGCATAATGCCACCCGAATTACATGCATAGTGCCACTCGAATTACATGCACAATGCCACTCGAATTACATGCACAAGGCCACCTTACATAACCTATCTACCATGTGTTACATAAAAAGGGTGCCATTTGTCATAGGCACTACATAAGCTAAAACTTAGAACATTACAAAATATTAATCATGGGTACTACCCACGTTCTCTAGGAATTATTACATCATGGAAGTTATTACATTAAGGGTTAGGATGGGATCCTAACATGTCCTTCCCCTTGAAGAAGCTTTGTCCTCAAAGCTGAAATGAGGAAACTATTGCTGGAGTTGGTGGAGAGACTCCCATGTAGCATCTTCAAGTTGAAGCCCCCGCCACTGAACAAGGACCTCTGTAATTGTACGGTTGCGAAGAGTGTGAGTCCGACGATCCAACAACTGCTCAGGTTCAAGTAAGATGGAGCCTTCTTCATCCAATTCAGGAAGTGTTGATTGAACCTGTACCTATGTGCCCACAACTTTTTTGAGAGAGGAAACATGAAAAATAGGATGAAGCTTGGAAGTAGGTGGGAGAGCCAATTTGTAAGTTGTGGGGCCAATCCTTTGTAGAACCTGGTAAGGACCATAGTATTTTGCAGCAAGCTTCTGGCACCTATGAAGTTGTAGGGATGATTGTTTGTACGACTGCAAGTGAAGGAAGACCATATCACCTACATCAAAACTACGCTCAGAACGATGTTGATCAGCTTGTTGGCGCATCCGATTCTGGGCCATGTTCAAATTTTGCTTAAGTTGGCGAAGGACCTCGGTGTGTTGACTCAGAGTATTGTCGACGACCTGGACCTTGGAGCTGCCAGGAATGTAGGAGGAAGGCGTAGGTGGAAGGCACCCGTAAACTACCTCAAATGGTGTGAGTTTGGTTGCGGTATGATAGGAAGTGTTGTACCACCATTCGGCCAAAGAAAGCCATTTTGCCCATTGAGTAGGATGATCTGAGACAAAGCAGCGAAGGTAGGTTTCCAAGCATTTATTAACAACTTTTGTTTGACCATCCATTTGCGGATGGTAGGCTGAACTCATTTTGAGCTGAGTCCCCTGCAACTTAAACAACTCTTGCCAGAAATGACTAGTAAAGGTGGGATCACGATCAGATACAATGGAGGTGGGCATGCCATGAAGGCGAAATATGGAGTCAAGAAAAATTTGTGCAATAGTGGATGTTGTGTAAGGATGGGCAAGGGCACAAAAGTGAGCATACTTTGAAAGGTGGTCCACTACCATGAAAATAACTGACTTGCCTCCAGATTTAGGTAGCCCTTCTATAAAGTCCATGGAAATGTCAGTCCAAACCTGATCTGGGATAGGCAGTGGTTGAAGAGTGCCCGGAGAGCGCATTGTTTCACCTTTCATCCTTTGACATGTGTCACAGGAAGCAACAAAAGAGCGGATGTCACGTTTCATACCTTTCCAAAAGAAGGTGCGCTTGAGTCGCTCATATGTTTTAAGGAACCCTGAATGGCCTGCAGAGGGAGTGGCATGCAATTCCTTCATGAGGAGCTCTCGAAGTGGGGACTTATGAGGCAGAACCAGGCATTGATGGTAGCATAGATCATGGCCATTCCAACTATACCCTGGTGCAGAATCTGGATCATCCATTAGTGAGGCTACCAACGCTTGCAAATCTGCATCCTGACGTGCTTCTTGATGCAAGGAATCAATCCATTGGGGGAGTGGTGCTGAAATGGCACACAACATACTTATGGTCTCAATTTGGTGAGAAAGAGCATCAACCACAATATTCTCCTTTCCCTTTTTGTAGGTGATATCATAATCATAGCCCATGAGTTTAGACACCCACTTTTGTTGGTCGGGTGTGGCAACTCTTTGTTCCAGAAAATATTTGAGACTTTGGTGGTCGGTTTTGATGGAGAAGTGATGCCCAATGAGGTAAGGTCGCCAATGCGTGACTGCATGCAATATGGCCAACATTTCCTTAGCATATGTGGATTTCCCTAGATTACGATCAGAGAGTGCCTTGCTAGTAAAAGCCATAGGTCATCCTTCTTGCATCAATACTGCCCCAATACCACGACCAGAAGCATCACTTTCAATGACAAATGGTTTAGAGAAATCTGGCATGGCTAAAATGGGAGTGGTGGTCATAGCATGCTTGAGTTCAATGAAGGCTTGGTCAGCAGGCCCTGTCCAAGTGAAGGAATCTTTCTTCAACATGGAGGTGAGGGGGGCAGCTATTTTCCCATAATTGCAGATAAATTTGTGATAATAGCCCGTAAGCCCTAAAAATCCTTGAAGTCCCTTGAGGGTGCGAGGTTTCGGCCACTCTTGAACTGCTTGAATCTTCTTAGGGTCAACCTTGATGCCATCCTATGAGACAATGTGTCCCAGATACTCTACTTCAGTCAGACCAAAGGAACACTTGGACTTTTTGGCAAAAAGGTGATGGGTTGCCAACAACTGTAAAGTTTGATCCACATGATTGAGGTGCTCTTCCCATGTGTGGCTGTAAATCAAGATGTCATCGAAGAACACAAGGATGAACTTCCGTAGAAAGGGCCGAAAGATGTTGTTCATAAGACTTTGGAATGTAGAAGGAGCATTTGTGAGACCAAATGGCATTACCAAGAATTCATAATGACCTTCATGAGTGCGAAAGGCAGTTTTGGGAATGTCCTCATCCTTGAGCCGGATCTGATGGTACCCAGAGCGGAGATCAAGCTTGGTGAAATACATGGTCCCGTGTAGTTCATCGAGTAATTCATCAACCACTAGAATAGGAAATTTATCCTTGATCATAGTCTTGTTGAGTTCTCGGTAGTCAATACATAGGCGCCACGAGCCATATTTCTTGGGAACAAGTAAGACTGGCGAGGAGTAGGGGCTAGTACTAGGCCGGATGACACCAACCTTGAGTAATTCCTGTACCAATTTTTCTAGTTCTGATTTCATGGCATGAGGGTACCTATATGGTCTGATATTTGGTGGTGCGCTACCCGAGAGCAATGGAATAGCATGGTCATGAGAGCGACGCGGTGGTAGTGTAGTTGGTTCTGCAAAGACAACATCATGTTTGTGTAGAACTAGTTGTAGGTCTGATGGGGTTTCAGCCATTAGAGAAGTGGATGGTTGGATGGAGAAGAGTTGTGCAATGACCCCATGTGATGATTTCTTTAGCATTTTCTCCATACGATTTGAACTAATGAGGTGAGGTGTTCCTACAGGGGAGCCCTTGAGTAAGTGTGTCTGTCCATTTTGGGAGAATTGCATCCAGAGTTCTACGAAGTTCCAATTGATAGTGCCCAACGTACTCAACCATTGAGATCCCAAAACAATATCACATCCTCCCAACTGGAGGGTAAACATGTCCTGCTTGAGTTCATAGTCCCCTATCCTGATCTTGACATTGCGACATTTTCCTTTACAAGGTAATGTTCCCCCATTGGCTACCATGACCTCGAATGAATTACAAGTGTGGATATAGCAATTTTCCCGCTTAGCAACTCGAGGATCAATGAAGTTGTGTGTGCTTCCTGAATCAATAAGGATGGTAAGACGTTGGCCCTTGAAAAATCCCACAACTTTCATGGTTTGTGGAGTAGTAATGCCTGCAAGAGCATGGACTGAAATCTCTGCCTCAGGCTCCTGTGTATCTTCTTCCTATGGAGAAGGTGTTTCAGGAGGGTCCTCATCCTCATCACTCTGGTCAGTGTTAGCAGGTTCCTCAACATCTATCAAGAACAATTTTTTGTTTGCACACTTATGTCCTTTAAAAAACTTTTCATCACAATTATAACATAATCCTTGGGCACGACGTGCATCCATCTCCTCTGTAGTCAGTCGCTTGGGTGTAGCAGGTTTACTATCAACTAAATTTTGGGCTCGAGAAGGAAATGAAGGTCGATTTTGAGGAAACCTCGATGGGCGCCTTTGGGCTGAGAGTTTAGATTCGGCCAAATGGGCCAAACTGATAGCTTCCATCATGGACTGTGGTTTCAACATCTTTACTTCGGCTTGGAGATCCCCTTTTAACCCACTGATAAAACAACTCATGAAGAACCCTTCCTTCAATCCTCTTGTCTTATTGGCCAATTTTTCAAATTGAGTTTGGTAGTCACGGATTGAGGATGTTTGTTGCAGTTTGGTCAAGGCCCCTGTAAAGTCCTCATACTCACTAGGCCCAAATCGGGTGAGTAGTTGGGACTCAAAGTCCTCCCAAGAGAGATTTGGGTTGGAATTACGTAACCACTGGAACCAGTGTAGAGCCTCAGATTCCAAGTTGAAGGAAGCCATCTGAACTCGATGATATATGGGAACATTATGAAGTCTAAAGAATTGATCAACCCTACATAACCACCCATCAACATCCTTCCCATTAAATTTAGGGAAGTCCAATTTTGGCATTTTAAAGGATGGGTCATGGTCATTCCTTGTAGAACTTTCAGCCTGGTGTTCTATTTTGAGTGGTCCCTTCTGTAGCTTGCTACCCACTTCTGTCAATGTTTCTTCTAAGCGAGCGCTAGTGGCCTCATGATCTAGACGAAGACCTTGAACCTCTTCCCTTATGGAGAGAATTGCCAAGTTCAAGTTC
The DNA here is from genome assembly GCA_028583015.1 of Wollemia nobilis. Lineage (NCBI taxonomy): Eukaryota > Viridiplantae > Streptophyta > Pinopsida > Araucariales > Araucariaceae > Wollemia > Wollemia nobilis. The sequence goes on from JAQPPZ010016726.1 coordinate 19,314,184, forward strand.
TCAATGGCTTTTGTTAAGGAGTCCATCTGTTCTAGCTCTTTTTGATGTGCACGGGTACCTTGGGCCATTTTGGAACCTTTTGTGACCAGTTACTAAAAATAGAATTAGGTTTCAAGGCTTACTATTTTTAGTAAGTGTCCAAAAAGGTGCTTGGGTGCTATATATCAAAACGATCAGCTCGAAGAGGTGGTCACAATGAGCTATATCTCACAACACTACTTTTTGGCACCCTAAATTTTTTTTTACTCATGTTTTACCGAGTCTAACGGTGTTTACGGTTTTGGATTCTGAGCTACAGTGCAAAAGTTGGGTACTGGAGCACTATCTATAATTGGTCTCTGGTCACTCGCTCAATGTTTGGCTCAGCCCTGATAGTCTCTCTGACACTGCTTACCTCACTAGTCTGAAGATTCTCTGTATTGTGTAGGTTACTGTTATGACAGTTCTGTTCTGACACTGAAAACTACAATTTTTGACCTGACTGTGCTGACCTGACTGACCTGACTGTTACTGCCACTATAAATCTGACTGTTATTCTCTAGACTATCAACTTAACTATCACCCTCATATTCTATCCCGAATTCATGCAATTTATGCTATTTTTTTGGTAGAGGATTCCTTTCTCATATGCTCACTTTTGGGGATTTGGAATGCAGGTTTACGAACAGGGAGTTTTGGTTTGTGATTTTGTTGCAAGTTGGAGTTTTAACAGAACCAAGGAATGCTAGGCAAAGGAGTATGTACCACCCATAGGCCCTCTATTATACCGCAGTGATGAACAATAGTGCTCGGACCAATATTTCAGGTCACTACCCAAGGAGGATTCCACACATACCCTTGAGCACACTACCTGCCTTTTCGACAATACGGGAGGGTAATCGTCCGGGATGTTGTGTCCCATAGACTATGGATAATACAAGGCCAAAAATATTCCTAATGGCTAAAATTTTGTTGAACCTAGATGGTCTCCCGATATACCCGAAGATACGTGGGAGCTCAAGTCCGTGCGCGAGTTCTGTCTGAGGCCTGGGTATTGGAGCCTGATCGCCCCTCACTTCACTAGACGTTGTATGGGCTATCTAGCTTAGCCAATAATGACAGATCCTTCATGATATTTTAAAACCCCCGACACAGGGTTTCTACCTACTCAACTAAAAACTATTTTTTTTACTGGTCTCTTTCTTTTTTTTTTTATAATAGTAAAAAAAAAATTACACGAAAATAATAGGGAATTATACCTAACAGGCAAGAATCGTTACTGTTGTAGCAGAACTTGGCCCTGGAAAGTGCTCTGATACCACTTGTTAGGATCCTACTATAAATTAAACTCAAATAAACACACTCTCACACAATTGCTTGGAAATAAACTCACATAAACATCACATTAATATTCGGAACAAAATACACATTATAACAAAAATTTGCATAAAGGAACAATCTCACAATAAGATAGAATCGCAGGCCTCTTCGAGGGGGCAACCTCCTTCAACACTTCATTAACTTGCAAAAATATGAATACATTGGTGCCTTCTCGGGTATTTAAAGAGTTCCCTTCCATGGTTGGCTTACATGCAAAATGCCACCTGGATTACATGCATAATGCCACCCGAATTACATGCATAGTGCCACTCGAATTACATGCACAATGCCACTCGAATTACATGCACAAGGCCACCTTACATAACCTATCTACCATGTGTTACATAAAAAGGGTGCCATTTGTCATAGGCACTACATAAGCTAAAACTTAGAACATTACAAAATATTAATCATGGGTACTACCCACGTTCTCTAGGAATTATTACATCATGGAAGTTATTACATTAAGGGTTAGGATGGGATCCTAACATGTCCTTCCCCTTGAAGAAGCTTTGTCCTCAAAGCTGAAATGAGGAAATTGTTGCTGGAGTTGGTGGAGAGACTCCCATGTAGCATCTTTAGGTTGAAGCCCCCGCCACTGAACAAGGACCTCTGTAATTGTACGGTTGCGAAGAGTGTGAGTTCGACGATCCAACAACTACTCAAGTTCAAGTAAGATGGAGCCTTCTTCATCCAATTCAAGAAGTGTTGATTGAACCTATACCTGTGTGCCCACAACTTTCTTGAGAGTGGAAACATGAAAAATAGGATGAAGCTTGGAAGTAGGTGGGAGAGCCAATTTGTAAGCTATGGGGCCAATCCTTTGTAGAACCTGGTAAGGACCATAGAATTTTGTAGCAAGCTTCTGGCACCTACGAAGTTGTAGGGATGATTGTTTGTATGACTGCAAGCGAAGGAAGACCATATCACCTACATCAAAACTACGCTCAGAACGATGCTGATCAGCTTGTTGGCGCATCCGATTCTAGGCCATGTTCAAATTTTGCTTAAGTTGGCGAAGGACCTTGGTGTGTTGACTCAGAGTGTTGTCGACGACCTGGACCTTGGAGCTACCAGGAATGTAGGAGGAAGGCGTAGGTGGAAGGTGCCCATAGACTACTTCAAATGGTGTGAGTTTGGTTGCGGTATGATAGGAAGTGTTGTACCACCATTTGGCCAAGGATAGCCATTTGGCCCATTGAGTGGGATGATCTGAGACAAAGCAGCGAAGGTAGGTTTCCAAGCATTTATTAACAACTTTTGTTTGACCATCCATTTGTGGATGGTAGGTTGAACTCATTTTGAGCTGAGTCCCCTGCAACTTAAACAACTCTTGCCATAAATGACTAGTGAAGGTGGGATCACGATCAGATACAATGGAGGTGGGCATGCCATGAAGGCAAAATATGGAGTCAAGAAAAATTTGTGCAATAATGGATGATGTATAAGGATGGGCAAGGGCACAAAAGTGAGCATACTTTGAAAGGCGGTCCACTACCATGAAAAAAATTGACTTGCCTCCATATTTAGGTAGCCCTTCTATAAAGTCCATGGAAATGTCAATCCAAACCTGATCTGGGATAGGCAATGGTTGAAGAGTTCTCGAAGAGCACAGTGTTTCACATTTCATCCTTTGACATGTGTCACAGGCAGCAACAAAAGAGTGGATGTCACGTTTCATACCTTTCCAAAAGAAGGTGCGCTTGAGTCGCTCATATGTTTTAAGGAACCCTGAATGGCCTGCAGAGGGAGTGGCATGCAATTCCTTCATGAGGAGCTCTCGAAGTGGGGACTTATGAGGTAGAACCAGGCATTGATGGTAGCACAGATCATAGCCATTCCAACTATACACTAGTGCAGAATATGGATCATCCATTAGTGAGGCTATCAAAGCTTGCAAATATGCATCCTGGCGTGCTTCTTGATGCAAGGAATCAATCCATTGGGGAAGTGGTGCT